>CM053585.1:433818659-433848626 GCA_028646515.1 Pseudochirops corinnae
AAATCCTAGTATCGTTACAATAACATATAGCAGGAACTTCCTGTTCCAGTGTATGGTAGGCTAGTCCGAAAATTTTACATAAAAAATTGCTTCAGTAATGAAAGTATCTTTTCAAGAGCTTTTGTCTAGTATAGGGATTCTTAACCTGGAGTCCACAGGCCTCAAACCAAAGTTTGGCATTTTCTCAGTTTATAAATTTAAAAAAATATTCTAAGTTTTAATAGGTTTAAGAACCCCTGGTTTAGAGTTTAATTTGTAAAAAACAAAAAACTGATTACCAGCAAAATACATGTGGTAGTACAAAGTATGCCTTTGAGTTGAAGACCTGAGCTTAAAAGCCGGCTCTGATATGTAATACCTTTGTGAACCTGGGTAAGGAACTAAATTGCAATTAACTAATCTCTAAAACTTTATAAATGATATTTTTTATCACATTATTTATTATTTAACATGCTTGTTGAAGTCATCTCTTAATATTAGAGCATTAGATGAACATAAAGGGTTGTGTGGTATAGTGGACAGAGAGCTGGTCTTGGCCCTAGGAAAACATGGGTTCCACTCTGGCATAATCACTAAAATTCTAAGTACTGTAGGCAGTTCTCTCAGATTGCAAATTGCAGAGAAAGTGCTGATCTGCATTAGTTGAGGGAATTTACTCATCTGGGAGTAAGAATATAGGTCTGGTCCAGGGATGGGGAGCCTGTGGCCTTCTAGGTCCTTGCATGCATCCTTTTATCAAGGGGATTTGTTTTGTGAAGTTTGGATTCAGTCAAAGGGCTGCACTTGAGGACCTAGAGTGTCAGATGTGGCCTTGAGGCCACAAATTTCCCACCCCTGAATCAAGTGTCTATTTCTATGAACAAGAGCTATTAAAAATGTCATATAAATCTCAATACTTCAAGAATCCATGATTTCACAGTATGTTTGATAACACACTGATGGGCATTAAACCATAGTAAATGTCCTTTGTTAGTTCCAGGGGATAGATAAAAGGTATCATGTGCCATCCATCCCTGGTGATGACGACAATGATAATTGCTGCCATTTACATTTTGCTTTAAAGTTTGCTGACTGCTTTACCTTTTGTAATTTTATCCTCATTGGTAGCACTTTATAAATATTATTATCCCCATCTGACAGATAAATAAACTGTAATTCAGTACGGTTAGATGAGTTTTTCATGGTAAGTCACATGACCAGTAAATTTCAGTGATAGGATTCAAACCCAAGTCTTTTCTAACTCCACATTCATCTCTCTTTTTGCTATGCCATATTACTTCTCCATATTGAATATGACTTATCCTTGGACAACAGACATCTAATCTGTTACCAGGCCCGTACTCAAAGTCTTTCTACCTACATTGTACTTGAAAAACCAAGATTCAACTCCATGTCACAACTAGGCATCAGAGTAGAACTTTCTTAAGGAAAATATCATAAACCTAACATAAAAACTTAGGTATCTATATTCATATTCTTCAAGGAATGAATCATTTTGGAAAGCTAAGTTTTCTAGAGATCTAATGGTTTCCCCATGTTCCTATTTTTATTGTTTAGAGGAAATATTCTAAAGTTCATTACAATTTTTTAAAATAAGGTATACATTATTTAAAGATCGTCTTAATTTTTTAGGCAGTTCTTTACCTGGGGTTCATGAGCTCGTTATTTTTAAAATTTTGATAACTGTATTTTAATGTAATGAGTATCTTTTATAAAGCAATGTATTTTATTTAGTGCATTTAAAACATTTTTTTTTCTGAGAAGGCCTTTATCAGATTCACTAGACTGACAAAGGGGTTCACGACACAAAAAAGGTTAAGAATCTCTGAATTGGGGCATACTTCCTTATTCTGGAGGCTATGTTTCTGTTGATATGGCAGTGAGGTGGTTCACTAGCTAGAGTACTGGATTTGGACTCAGGAACAGTAGAGTTCAAATCTTTCCTCAGATACTTACTAGCTGTGTGATCCTGGACAAATTACTTAACCTCAGTCAATCTCAGATTCTTCACTCATAAAATGTGGAAAATAATAATAATATTATTTATATTTCAATTTAATATCTTAATAATATCTACCTTACCATGTTGTTGTAAGGATCAAATGAGATAAAATATATAAATATAAATATATTTATTTATATATAAACATATATATAAATATATAAAGTAAACCTAAGAATATTTACATAAATTCTATCTACTGTTGTTGTTTTTGCTATTAATACACCAAAAGGTTCTTTGGCTGACATTTCATTCTTACTTAGATTCATAATTAGCCTGCAATTCAATAAAACCCAGAGGTTGTTTTAGAAACCCATGTCTAGCCACCTATCCTTGAACCTATTTGTGTACAGTTGATTCTTTCAGTCCAAATGTAAGGTTTTCTGTTTATCCCTGTTAAAGTTCATCTTATTAAATTTGGTCTATCATTTTAACTTGTTGAAATTTTTGCGGGAAAGGGCAGGGAACCTTATTTCATTACCCAACGAATGTGTTACCTTTGCAGCTGTGTTTCTTCAGCAAATTTGACAAACAATTCAGCTGTGTCTTTAGACAATTTACTTACAAAATTACTTCATTCAAGCTATTGAGGAAAATCTTAATGAGAACATGGTCAAAGTATTCTTGGGTACTCCACTAGAGGCCTTGCTCCACACTGACATTGATCCATTAATGAATGCTTTTTTCCATCTAGACATTCAATAAGTTCAAAATCCATATAACACTAGCAAACACACAACTCTCAGGGTCACACCTCCATTTCTTGTCTACAAGATCAGCTTGAAAAGCCTTCAACACTTTGCTGAAATTCATATGTATTATAATGATATTTTCCCCCTCTACTCGTTGACCTTAGACTAATGTTCCTGCTAAGAAGGAAAATGTTATTAGTCTGACATGACTTGATCCTGATAAAAACCATTCTGGCTCCTAGTGACCATTGCTTTTCTTTCTTAAATGTCCAGAGAACTCTTAATATTCCATTCTAGGATTTTGTAAGGTATTAGAAAATCAGAGTTAAGCAGTCTACTATTTACCGAAATTGACTTTCTTCTTTTCCTTGAAGATCTAGACAAAATATACTCCTTTACAGACCTGAGCCAACTTTTCTATTCTCCTAGATTTTTCAAAGATCATTGAAAGCTGTACAGGAATTCTATTTGTCTTTACCTTGACATATAATTGATCTAGGCCTGATGACTTGAACTCATTAAAGATAGGTGCTCTCTTGCAATTTTCCCACTTCTCTTGGGTTTCAGATGTGTTATACTATCTTTCATTTTATTTTTTTATAGTCCAAATACAAGAACCTCTTCCTTGATCTTCTTCTAGTTTCTGAAATAGTTAAAAATTCCATTTCTTCTTTAGTGTTTATAGCCAGTATATGACCATTTTGTGCCTTATCACCACTGTCATAATTCTTACAGAAATATCACATGATTTTGTATTCATCCTCCATTAATTACACTTGTTTTCATTATATATATAGATATATATATATACACACATATACATACATATATATGTGTATATAAATCCTAACTATATAATTTTTTTGATGAATTGCCTATGCATCCACATTGTATCCTTTGACCAAATACTCTCAGATGGAAACTGTTTGTTTTTCTACCATAAGCATTTTATTTTTGAGAGCTTCCAATATCTCTTGAGCTGCCTTTGCATTTGGCCATAAAACTCTATCTATATTTTCTCTTAGTTCTTTGAAATCCTTTCTTCCCAACTCTCTGGTGCATGTCTGGCTTTCATCTCTTCTGTCATGAATTTAAAAATAGAGTAGTTGCTTCTTACCAAGGTTTCTATCATTTCCACTTCTGTAACCATTTTGTCTTTGTCAGTCCAGATTAAGTCTAGAGTAGCAGTTCAATTTGCCTCCTTCACCCTTTGAAAAGTAAAAACCATTATTAAGCAAAATCAGAACTCTATCTGTTGCTCTGCTTTTTACTGTGCTAGATATCTAGATAGTTGAAATATATTATATATTTATGGACTTTATTGATGTGTGTGTAGGTGTGTGTATGTGTATGGACATGTTTATATTATTTATGTTTCAGAGATCTGCCTGGAGTCCTGAGGTTAAGTGACTTGCCCAGGGTCACACTGTTAGTGTGTGTCAATGATGGGATTTAAACCAGGTCTTCCCAATGCTGAAACTGGCTCTATATCTACCATCCCATATGTCCTCACCTTGTCATATTATTATTATTACTATATCTGTGACCTAATATAGCCAATAAAGTATCTTTGGGTCATTGGGTTCAAATGTTTCCAACCTGATCACCCTCCTGAAGCCTAAAGGGAGGCAAGTTGTCACTGTATTATCTGGCAATAGAGTCCAATTTTAGTTGTCTACTAACCGATAGAGCACTTGAGCTACCAATCCAGTGGTTTCTTCAGAGTTTCGATGACTCATGTGCCTTCCTAAAAGGCTACTGTATCCCAGCTGACCACCTATGGTTTCAGATACCTACACTGGGACTTCAGAAATGCTGGTAGGTGGGTAGGTCCAGTGTTAATATAGGAAATAAAGTAGTATCATTCAAAATATCATCAAATAAAGTCTACAATACTTTCATAGCTCTAAATTCTCTATCATCTCTGTGTTGTCCTCTCTATAGTCATTCACATTCATAAGACTTAGATAATTAGCATACTATGATCATAGATCATATAATTTACATTACAAATATGGAATGAAATAAGTACTCCTATACATAACAATGTTTCTCTAGCTATCTTCTAAACCTCCTTTTGCTGCCTTCCCAGGGCATCTTATGGAGTCATGGGACTCCCTGAACCCATAGCTCATGGAGACACAAGAGAAGGGAGTGTATCAAGGATTTCATATCAGTATCACAGGAGAAAACAGAACAGTTAAATTAATCAGGTTCCTCTTCCTGCTCACCAGCCTACTAGGCATCAGAATAACTCCCAAACTTCAAGATCCTTGCTCCAGTCTCTGTATTTTCTCCAGTATCTAAACCAGTTTCAAAGTTTTGATCTGAAATAATAATATTCCTGGCTGCTATGGCATTTCTTATGAAACCCCATTAGTTTGAAACCTAGGATAGTGGCCTTTAACATCTTGTTGCTCACATAATGATTTGAAAGTCTGACTTTCAAGAACAGTAGAAGGAAGAAGAAGGCAGCTAACCCTTTATGGCAGTATATAGGTCTCATAACAACCCTCTATCACCATACTGCATGACTTCTTGCTCTCTCTTAAAGAATGCATCTCCCCATCTCATCAAGGCTGGAATATAAGGGTTTTTCATAGGACCAATCCCAGTACTGATCAGTTTTGGAGTTTTGACCTATACCATTTCTAATGCGGGCTGATTCAACCCTCCTTCAGTAATGTGATGGCTCTCTGCTCCCAAGTGTTCATTGTAATCATGCTGTACTTATTGTGGACAATTGTTCAGCTTAGCTAATGCAACTTAAAACTCCTGAGTTAATGAGATACATAAGCCTCAGACTTCCTGGTACCTTGAATTCTAGCCATGTGCCTTAACACCTGCCCTTACGTCTCATCTTGAGAACGTTTCTAAAAACTCTTAATAAAATGGGATAGCAATCATCTTCTTATGGCTTCCAGGATTATGCCAAACCATTTTGCTAGTTTCTCCCTGATTTTACCCTCAACCCAGGGCCAGAGTAAAAAAAAAATTCAAAAAGACAAGAAGGAAAGTCATAGGAAAAGGTTATATATCATCAGTATATAACAAGGCTTTCTTTTTTTTCCTCCACTGAGCCTCACTCAAAACTCTCCACCATATGTTCCCCATATGATTCCTAAGTTTTCTTGCAGGAGATATTGATCTTCTAACTATACAGTTCTACTTCACCTTCTTTTGTATTATGTTCCATTTGACCATGCTCTAACCTTTTAGAGTCAATTTCCTGTCCTGGATCGCATTCCACCAAGTTTCAGTGGTGTCTAAGAGGACAAATCAGTCTATCTCATTTGAAGTCCCTACCCATACCCGCTAAAGATTATAATCCTTTGCTCAAGATTTCATCCCTTCCTTTCTATTTTCTTCTGGAGGCATAATTTGCCCTCTCATTAATCACTATGTATTTCAGAGTTTATGATCCCCAGGGACTCTCTAGCATATACCAAATATAGAGCACTGGAAGACAAGATCTCTCTAATTATATTTATGTAAGGTTGATAAATAACTATGTTGGTACCACCCTGCAGGGAATCACCAGTTGTCCATATGTGTCTCTTCTTTCCCATAAACAAGGAGCTATTTTTTCTTCATTGGATAAACCTCACCCTCTGTGGGAAGAGCTTGATATCTATCACGTGTCAGATATGACCATGTCCAGTCTTCTTTCTTTCCCTTCTTCTCTGTTTCACATATTCCAGCTAAGGCAACCAGGTGATACAGTGGATGTAGAATCAGGAAAACTTTAGGTCAGCTCCTCCCTTAGACATTTACTACAACTACTAGCTATGTGACCCTGGGCAAGTAATTTAAGTCTCAGTTTTCTCAATTGTAAAATGGAGATAAAATAGTACCTACTTCACAGAGCTGTTGTGAGGGTCATATAACAGGTATAGTGATTTGCAGCCTTTACAATGCTGTGCGGATGCTAGCTATTGTTGTTGCTATTATCATTCCATAGTCCAGTCTTCAGACACCAGTGAGGATTCCCATCAGAAAAAAAAAAGTCTCATTGAAGATCTAATCAATGGCTTGAAATGCTTGAAGGTTTGCCATATTACTTGGAAGTAGCATTAGACACATTCTGCTTATTATCAGAGGGTAGAAGTAGGACCAGTAGATGGAAGCTGTTTGTTTTTTTTCCCCAGGGAGGCAGGTTTTGACTCAAGGTAAGAAAGAACTTCTTAACAAATTAAATAAGTATGAAAATGGAATAAACTGCTTTGTAAGGTCTTCAGCTCCTCTTCATTGGAGAGATTCCAGCACAAGTTGGATAACTTGTCTAAGACTCTTTAGGCCAGATTCTTCTTTTAGCTAGGTGTTAGGCTAGATGAACCCTAATGACTTAGCAAACCTCAACATTTGGGGTTACCTGAATTTGCTCTAGCATATTTTAGAAAAGGTTTATTCCAATGCCTATAAATTCCTTATTAGCAGAAAATGACATTTCTATAAATATGACAGCAGGCCACAGTTTTCTTAAAACCATTCTATATGTTTGGTTTTAATAGAATATAACAGAGTTAACACTAAAACTGTATTTTGATATGTTTATTTGACCAAAATATGTAATATATAATGGCTTTATGATGGATCAGCTATCTCGGTGTATCTTTTATAATAATTCATATTCTAAATAATAACACTGGTATATACCCCTATCCTAGTTATGAAGCTCTCTTCAAAACAGTTGCCTTACAACAATTATATGAGGTAGGTAGAGTAAGCATTACTATTGCCTTTTCTACAGATGAGAAAACTGAGGTGTATACGTTTTGGAGTGTGGTTTGTTCAAGGTTACACAACTAGTAAGTGGTAAAGAAAAGATTCCACCCTCCCCCCCCCCACTTCTTCTGACTCAGAGTCAGTGCTCTTTCCATGGCATCAAAAATGAACCAATAAGTAACCCAGCACTGGGTTGGAGCCTAGTTTAAGTCTAGGCACCTGAATTCAACCCCTGTCTATTTGATAATTATTACCTCTGTGACCAAGGGTAATTCACTTGATCTCTCTGTATACTGGTTTCCTCATCTGTGAAAGGGATCAATATTATGGAACTGGGGTGAGGTTTAATGAGGATAAGGTGACCAAATGCTTTGCCAACCTTAAAGCACTATATAAATGTCAGTTATTATCATTAAAAATGGTGAACATATTACCAGACGCTAACCTTGTTCCCTCAGGGTGAGCCCTACAATTATCTAAGCAATAGAATAACTGTTCCATGTCTGATGTGCCACTAGCATGTCAAAGAACTGACCCTTTCAGACTGCTAAAGCATAGATGAATACTTGCTTAGCCTCTCCTCTCCCCTCAGGCTGTAAGCAGAGCTTTTCTATCTTTTGTCTCTTTACCTCTGGCTTTCTTCTCTCCTTTCAACATGTTTTCTGATTGTTTTTGGCATTGTGACTTGTAATTGCCACCACCTGTACTGGGCTGCTGCTGATCTTCACGGCTGTTTTCTTTCCTCTTCTTCTCCATGCTTTTCTTTCTTTTTTTGTTCCGCCTGTCTCCCATCACTTCTCTCATGCTCCTTCCCTTTTTGTCCAGGAAGGCTGACTTTTTATGGGCAATGTCAAGGAATCAGTGTTGCTGAGTTCTCATTGAATGCTTTTGCACTGCCAAAGAAGACTTCGTCTCTATGGTTTCCCCACCCCCATTTGCTTTCAAATCTAGAATTTTGGGGAAAAACTGAAGTTTTCAAAAAGCAGGTGTTTAGGTAGTTGAGAACTATTTTTTTCCCCTTCAGAATGGACATGCTTCCTTTTTAGGGTAAATTGTGACGTTTGTAAATATTATGTAGCATCTTCAATACTTCAAACCAATACCAAAAATTTGATGTAAAAGCCTAAGAATCAATATATTATTTTTTAGTTTGTTTTATATGATAAGGAAAAGTTAGTTCAATGAAAATTTCATATTTGAAATAAATTGATTACATTTATGCATTTTATAAGTTCAACAAAGGACCAAAGCACTACACCAGTTGTTGACTTGTATTCTAACTCAGAGAAATACAATATTAGCCATGTGCCACCATGCCCAAACTGACCCCCAAGGGAATGAGAATATATTGAGAGATCCTATCAAAACACTGTACCAAGTAATAAACCAATAGTTCTAAAGATGTTTTAGGACAATCTTGTCTCTTGAGCTTTCCATATAAGCTTGGATAGAGTCCAGTGAATAATTCAGATATGAATCTTGGCTACATACCCAAAGTGAACATGTAAGCAATTTGAGGTTTGTGCATTAGAAGCTGTTACTACTTTGCCATGTCAGTTTATAGTGAGAGGCATTTTAAATTGATAATGAAGCTCTATTCTGCCCTTTATTACTAGGAGGTTACTAGTAAAGCTCACAAGAGAAAAGTTTTACTACTGTCCTAGATTTCTCCAGGAATTACTATTGAGAAAGATCAAGCTTTTATTCACTGTTCTATGGCTGGAAGTCAGTTAGACTATCTTCCTAAGACAATCAAGCATTTGCCCAGTGACCTATGGAGTAATCTGCAATTTTCTGGGCAGAAAGGAAGTAGAAATTGACTTCAAACTTTACAAGTCTGCTTAGCTGGTTTGAGTGACTTTATTAAGCTCATTCAACCCTGAGGATGAGTCACGTTGAGAATCCACAAACATGAGGATTGTGCTCACATCAATAAACTAGCTCAACAAGAGCACACAGGTTTTTGGTAAAAATATGAAAGGACACTACTGGAGAGATACTGGCATGACATGACTAGTTGGTATGAGTTTTCTATATAACTAACATATTTTAACTTTTTTCATTTCTTAGTCCTGATCCATAGTTTGTGGAATATTTCTAGTATACAGTCTTCTGTGTTAAAGTCCATTAGCATCAAAGCATATGTTGACTTAATTTGGAGGGTACTATTGAGTTCTTCATAGAATTTCTCTGCCTCTTAACCTCTGTAATAATTATTAGTGCATAACCCATAATTGTTTTCATAGAAACAATTTTTTTTTTTACAAATGTTCACCATGAATCCTCTAATGGGATGATCAAATATCTCAGACTGAGATCTCATCACATCTCAAAATGACATTTGTTTTTGCCTTTGGACACATTAAAAAAATGGAGTCCCCTACCTACTTTATTCACTTCTCTAAGGAGAATCAATGAGCTATCTTTCCATTTAGCTCCTAAAGTCTTGTTCTTTCATTTGGATAGAGCACTGTAGCTGGAGTCAGGAAAACATGAGTTCAGATAGAATCTCAACAATTCCCTGGCTATGTAACCTTAGACAAGTCACTTAACCTGTGTCCTTAAGTTACCTTAAGTTAAGTTACCTTAAGTTAACTCTGTAAAATGGAGATAATAACAACACCTTACCTCCCAGGGTTGTTGTGATGGTGAGATAATATTTGTTAAATGCCTTGAAAATCTAAAAATGCTATATAAATGTGAACTCTTATTAACTGTAACAAGACACAAAGATTTATACAATTCAATTCTTCCAAAAGTGGGTCAAAGGATCTCACATTTACAATGATGCCAAAAGCTCAAATCATATTTATAGTTAACCTCCAAACTGTTATCCTTAGCATTTCTGTTCCCTTCTCTGCTACTCTCATAGAAACAGGGCACCCACAGAGGACTAAGGGCCATTTTGTACTTTTCTTTGTTTCCTTTAACGTGGCCAAAGGATTCATAACCAACAGTCCAGATTACTGGTACTGGGCCTCATAATAATTAACTAGTCTGGTCTCTGTAAAGCAAACATTTCTTTTGACAGGTCCATACTTAAAACCTTTCCAACATGGCGGAAGTTTTTTGGTTTTTTTTTGAGCTAGTGTTCTACTAGTAGAGATTTTGCAAATCCAGAGTCAACTCCATGCCATTGATATAGGACAATTGTCTAATGTTTCATTCAAGAAATATTAAATACAATGTACAAGATACTGAGCTGATTGTTTAACATGCAAAAAAGTGTTATAAAGGATAATTCCTTTCCTTAAGGAGTATGAAGTATATCAGGAGAGAAAGTCATGTAGATAACTATAAAACAAGCAACAGCATGAGAAGTGCAAAAGAGAAGTCCACACCAATGAATATTAATGATTCAAGCTATCTCTTCCAGTTAGAAGCTTTGTGGAGGAGATGACACTCGAGATAGGTTTTGGAATTTCTGGAATTTTGGGTAGGAATTTTTAAAAAATTGAAAATAGTAGATTCCTTTCTAGACAATGAAGACAACACGAACATGAATATAGACACAAAGTCAGGAGTGGGGAGGATAACACTGGGAAATAGAAAATAATAAGGCCAACTGGGCTGGAACATAGAGTATGTGAAGAGGCGTAGTTTAAAACAAGGCTGAAAAAAATTGGTCTGAGAGTGGTCGAGTCTTAAATGTCGACTGTGTAGAGTCTTAAATGCTAGCTTGAGAATTCACATTTTAATTATTAGGCAATAGAGAGCCTCGGAAAATTATGGAGAGGAATGATACAATGAGATGCATTTAAGGAGAAGGCAGCAATGTGAAGGTTACACCAGAGCAGTGAAAAACTAGAGGCAGGAGACTAGGTGGGAGCCCTTTGTAGAAGTCCAGATTGGTGATAAGGTGGTTGCTGCCTGAGTGAAAATTTGGGGAGAGATTTGAAAGGTACTTTAGAGGTCATGTCATTAGATCTTGGCCACTGAACAGATGTGAAGAATGAAGGAAGGGGAATAGTTAAACATCATGCCAAGGTTTTGAGCATGGGTGGCTAGGAGAGTGGTGTTCCTATTAACAGAAGTAGGGAAGTTAAGAAGGTCAGGTTTTGAGGGAAGGGCTTCTTCCACTGTTTTCTCTGTAAACCACCAGGCCTGGTGTGATTGTTTTAAGAATTCAGATTTATTTAATGCCTCTTCCCCTGGTATTAATGTTCCCTCCGTCACAAGCCTTTGACCTGACTTCCAAATACAATCTTTGGTCTTTGCAATAGGACACATCTAAGCAAAATTAAATTGATGTTCCAAGAAGTACTTACATGATCATGTTTTAATAGCCTGGGGAGAGATCTCAATAGCAAATGTTGTTTTCCTAAAAGCATTTCCAAACAGAAAAGTTTGTTTGAATCATGAGAGGAAAACATTCCTGAGCTCTTAGGCTAGTGAGTATCATGTAATAATGTCTTTGCATTTGTTTCAAAAGAGTGGCTGACATTGACAGGCCCCTCATCAAGCTTTTCTATTTGTGAGAAACTCTCAAAAGAATGCTCATTATTTTCAGTATGGGCCTAGTGTACATATCTTTAAAAACTCTCTTTGCATGTGGCGAGACAGTGTTTTAAAAACATGCTTACTTGGCTAAAGTTGATCAGCTTCAGCTGATTTTCAGGGATATTTGTTTGGCAGCTAAGGAAAATGAGTCGCTCTTTTAGTTCACTAATTCAATTAACTTCTCCAAAGAAGCAGCGTTCCCAACATTTTACATCCCCTCCCAAGTTGACTGGCGTGAAACATTTGTTTTCTTTTTGCACCAAGCCTCTGGGCTATAGTTAGCAACTCGTGTTAAGAAAGCAGAATAGGTCTATTTTTTCATACTTCAGGAATAATTAATTCTATATTAATAACAACATATTAGCAGCAGCAACATGTTACCCTTCCAGGGTCAGAGGGCTGATCACTCATTATCATTATGATTAAATGATATTTACTGGATAAGTTTTTGAAGGTTTTGTACAGGGGTACGATGATACATTTTTAACAACTTGTTCTCTAGAAACAACAACAAATTATGTGCATATATATATGTATATATATGAATATGTATGCACATATTCACAAGCATACATATGTGTAAGGCATGAAATACAGTTTAATCTACAATATTGAGATTTTCCTGATCATTTTCTTAAGTCTGGACAATCAACAAAATAACAAATCAAAACCTGATTTATAGCATTTGCCAGTTTCTGAGTGGTAAATTCTCATGCTGAAAATTTAATAATCAGCTATCTTGAGTTGGCTCTAGCACACCACTCGGAAAACCTTCATTGTTAGAAAAATCATTTTAATAGTCATTTATTTCCCTTCAAATAAATACATTCTCAGCTATACTACTTTCCCTATAAATAAACAAAAGAACTATGTGTTTGGGGGTATTTAATTATGAGTGTTATTCCTAGGAATTGAGGACCAAAAAGCATATATGTATAACTCAATCAATTTCAGAAGATTTTCTTCTTTTGTTTGATGTAAGGAGAGAACCTGGCTTAAATACTGATGGCTTGTGGGTCTAATCAGGGAGTGGTTTCACTGAACTAACCACATGAATAAGTAAATCTGTCTAGTGACTGAAAATTACAATTTTTTTGAGATAAGGATGATTATATCAATTGTTAGTTGGAAAATACTGTTAAATATTTAACTTAATGCTCTAACGAAGCCCAGTAAGACACTGATACTTATTCTTAGAAAATGTATCTTGTTATATTTCAGTTATGTTTGTACTCTTCTAAATTTTTTGAATCCAAAGAGTTTTTTGTGAACTTTTATCTTCCTCAATTCTTCCACTGGCAAGAAACTGTTGAGTGATTGGAAATACGAGGGTTAGTTTAATTTTTTTTCCATTCGTTTACATTTATGTGGTGTCGAGGTTGTTTTCCTTTTGTTTTTATGTTTTTATTTTTTCCCCTGAAGGATTCAGTGGCTATCTCAACAACCACTGTGAAAAGTTTAAGAAAAACATACATGCTGAAAAGAAGCAATTAAGTTAAAAGAAAGTGAAGTAAATGCCCCAAATTATTATCTCATCAAGATTCCTGAAACATTGAGAAGATATGTTTCAGGATTTAAATCTGCCCTGGATCATCTCAATGCCACAATTAACATCTAGTTTTCATTCCCTCGTGCTTTGTATCAGCCTTGTCAGCATTTTGCAGATTACATATTTAATGTAAATGGGTAAATCACCTCACTCTGGGGCACCTTCTTCAACTTTTTTTATATGAATAGTTCATTCTTCAACCTAACATTTGAGTAACATTTTAAGCCTATTTTAACCTATTTCTATATCAGAAAGAGAATCACTGTAATTAATATATGTAAAATGTCACCCAACATTAATATTCAAATTCTCTGATTTCCCTTCATACAACTTCATGTGTTAGTGAATAACAATTTCTCCTGTCAATGTATTTTTACTTATCAGACAAGAATATGAAAGTGAAAATTTTTCATAATTTTTCTTTAATTATAGCCCTTTAGAAAATAATAATATGCCATTTTCAGAGGCAGTGGGAAAAAGGGGAGAGGTCAGGAGCACCTGGGATCAGGTCCTGCCTTTGCTGTATGCTGGCTGTATGAAATCTGGCAAGCTACTTAATCTTTCAGTCATCTACCAACATTCTAAGATTAAATGTTGCAGAAAACATGATAACTTGCATTGGTAGAGGGAATTTCCTATTGTCTCTGCCAATGAACTCACAGACCTGGTCACTAATCATTAAAATATAAAGTTTTTCTGAATATCCAGCATTAGTCAGCTTAGTCAACAAACACTTTGACTATGTGCTTACTATGTGCCAGATACTCTACTAAGCACTGGGGATACAAAGACAAAAGACACTACCTGCTCTTAAGCTGTCTACAGTCTAATGGGGAGAGAATGCATAGAGAAATAAATAAAGATAGATAGATAGATAGATAGATGGATAGATAGATAGATATAGATATAGATATATACAAATTAAATATGAAACTGTTAACAGAGGGGAGACACTAAAAATAAAAGGGGAGGGAAAACAGAAGTTGGGGCTTCAGGGAAGTCAAGGAAGGCAGGTGGTGGAGACAAGGACAAGCATTCCAGGTGTGGAAGGACAACCTGTGAAAATGGATTTTCTTGTCAAGGAACAGCAAGGATGCCAATGTCACTGGACTGCAGAGTACATAGAGGTGAATAAGGTGTAAGAAGACTGGAAAGGTAGGAAAGAACCAGATGATGAAACCAAACAGAGAATTTTTTATTTGTTCCTAGAGGTGGTAGAGAGTCACTTTAGGTTATTGAACAGTGGATGGTAGGTGCATAGATCTGCTACCTAGATCTAAGGAAATTAGGGGTCATCTAGTTGACTCTGTCAATGAGGAAACTGAGGTCTACTGAGGTTAAGTGACTTGGCCAAGATCACACAGGTAGTAAATGTCAGAGGTGGGACTGTTCATTCCTAAACTAGACCCCTTTCCGTTGAACCATGCTACCTTTTAATCCATTTATAACTAATTTAAAACATTAGAAATGTGGTTGTCTGTAGACTTATCTTTGAAGCAACACAGATGCTCCAGATTCCTTGATAATAGTACTAATTAGCTCTAAATCATTGTTGATCAACATCATGAAATTCATATAACAGCAAATTGACCAGCATCAACATATAGATATCACTTAGACATATGCCAACATTTTTATTCTTCCATTTCCTTGTTTTGCATTAGTTGCATTTTAGGACTGGGTTCCATGTACAACCAGCTCTTAATTATCTTATTTGTCAATTATGTGGTCACTGTCTCTTTGTCTATTAACAGAGTTAATACCAAGGCTACAGCCTTCTCTATATTACCTAATCTATCTCTGATATATATGTCACTCTGCTATAATGGGCTATGTAGGTAGAAATTGCAAACCAATTTTAGTATCAGACAGAAAACTATATAATGCATTCCACAGTACAATAAAAATGATTTTGTATTATAAATCAGTCTCAGATCCTTTTTTTTCAAAGTTTAAATGGATTTTCTATCTTAAATGATCAAACATTTGTTAAGCACCTAATACATGTCCAGGGCTGTGCTAAATTCTGGGGATACACAGACAAAAATGTAACAGTCCATGACCTCAACTAGCTTATATTCTATTAGAAGAGGCATGTATAAAAAAGGTATGTACAGACTATAAACAAAATAAAAATCATTGAGTTTTGGGAGGAAGAGCAAACTGAGTAAATCCAGAAAGGCTTCATGTATATAGTAGTTCTTGGGCTCAGTCTTAAAGGAAACAAAAGTTTCTAAAATGCGGAGGGGAGGAGAGAATGCATTCTGAGCATGGACGATACTCAGTGGGGAGGGGAGATGGAGTGTACGACATAAGGGACTACAAAAGGGACAGTTTGACTGGACCACAGAGTGCAGGACAGCAACACCAAGACTGGAAGGGTAGATTAGGCCCAGGTTCTGATCTCTTCTGAGAATAACCTCCCAAATTGAAAAATGTTTTCCAATATAGAAATAAATAAAAAGACAAAGAAGAGTTGTAATCTCTAAATGCTTATGCATAAAACATTCTGCAAATATTAGTCAGTGAACAAGTGTTTATTTCAATAGTCTTCTGTGTCACTCACAATGGTACTAAGGGTGCCAAGGATGTGAAAGCAAAAACGAAACAATTCCTGACCTCAAGGAGCTTATATTGTACTTTAAGGATCAGGTGGGGACAAGAGGCAAATAATAAATCCATTTCAGTTCTCCATTGCTGAAGCCAGATTTGATTTAGCCTTTGCAATTGGGGTTCAGAATTGGGGAACAGAGGTGAAATTCTGATGTAGAACATTCTTGTGATTCTCTGCTTATCTCTCATCTAGAAAAACTTGGAGAAGCAGAGTTGATTGGGGTATTTAAACCTGCTCCATTAAGTTTGACTTGGATCCCTGCATTCCACATGCAACATTTATCCCCTGGTATTCACAAAGGAAACCATGTCACCATCAGAGAAAATACATAAATATAGGTAGTTCTAGAACAAAGAATGGTAAACGTCCTAGAGTAGATAGAGTTAAGAAATGTCCATAAATATCAGTTTGGAAAAGTGTCAAACATAGTTCTTCTATACTTTTTGAATCATAGTTTCAAAGTGGTTGACAATTATTTGTTTTTTTAATGAACTGAATCAATGTAATGGCAAAAATGAAGATCATAAATTGTAGAAACTGAATTTTGCTCATTTTTTTCTGTTAGTTTCATAACCATCAAGAAAAGTGCTAAGTTCTGTAAAAGATCTTAGAAGAGGACTGAAGAAATTAATGTTAGCATATACAGTGAAGTTTAGACATGAATGAAAGGAACATTTAAAGTACTCTATTTAAAGCACTAGCAAAAAGTTACATTAGCACTTTGGTAAGTATGAATTCCCATGGAGTTGACAGACTGTATTAATTATTTTGTTAGTGGCAAGATCATGAATAAACACATTAAAAACTTCATAATTTTAGGACATCAGAGAAACTTAATTTTAGGACTCTGAAACTGTCAGTCATAGGGGTACTATATTATCCTTGTGCATACACATACATATGTACAATATACATATGCATACATACATGTGTATATACATATACATATGTATGTATAAGTATACATATACCCACACATGTATTTTGTCTTTAGGAAAGTACCCAATGGTAGGTAGGGCTTCTAAGGTTTGGATTTATGGGAAAACATGAATGCATGATACTATTTGTAACTGTTATTTGGTTTTATGAGTCAAGTCAAACAATTAAGAACTTTCTAAAATGATAAGAATATACCAACAATATAAAAAGACTTTGAAAAAGCAACTAAGGCAATAATATATAACAAGATCAAACCACCTCCCCCCCCCCCTTTGTTTTAAATAGCTCACAGTACTATGAATAATAGTGATATTCCTATGGAAACAACCCATTGTGTCAGAGGTCAAGGAGAAGGTTATCGAGGTACCATGAACACAATATGGAATGGAATTCCGTGCCAGCGCTGGGACTCTCAATATCCTCATCAGCATGATATAACTCCTGAGAACTTCAAGTGCAAGTATGTATAATTTGATCAAAAATATTACTGGTCATACTAGTTTGTCCTTTGAAAAACAAGAGACAAGGAAGTCATCTTTAACATTTTTGGTTGTATTTTTTTTTTCCTCTCCATGCATGTTTTGATAACAATCAAAGGATGGGAAGACTGCTAATTTTTATGTGTTTTCTTGAGTTTGCAAATTAATTTTGTTGGAGAGTGCTGTTGTTGTTGTTGTTATGTGTGTGTGTTTTTGCCAGAAAAGGGAGAGAGGCTTCCTTTTTCAGATATAATTTTGTAGCATGGGAAGCATTTATCTTTGAAAACTATGATAAAAATTAAATATATACAAATATATAAAGCCCAAATAAGTTTCTCAGAGTAAATACAAGCAAGCCACTTTAAATGGGAAAGTAATTATCTGAACGATTTAAGCCAAAGAAACCTAGTTTTAGCATTAATTGCTAATCCTATGGATATAATTCTACTTTTCTTTTCTTGTAAGATAGACCATAATGCTTATGTATGTTTAAACTGACCACTTAATTAGTAGAAGATAAAATGATTGCTTTTGAAAATGTAACATGTTGCTAATACTGTCTTCTCTTTATTAAATATAATACCAGTAAGTAATGTTCTTTCACTTTGTTGTAATTAAATTTTGATTAAGGATACTTTTAATCTTTTTCCCCCTTTAAACGTAAATATTTGGGACACATTTTTAATTCTAGTATTTCAAGAGATAGATCTTTGAGCTTAAACTGGCAGGTTTAAGTAAGAGATATTATAAGTAATTTAGTCAATCTGACATACACAAATACATATATACATATACATACATACACACATATACACACATACATATATATATATATACATACATACACATACACACATAAATATATCTTAAAGACAATTTGCCTATGTAGGTTGCAGAGCTCATATAAAGCTTCTTGTTTTGTGATTGTTAACTTGTTAGTGCCCCACTCTGAATCTTCCCCCATCCCATGTCTACATGAGTAATGCATTATAAGTGACCAAGATGCCACAGAATTAGAAGTTAAAATCAAAATGGAAAGACAAAATATATTTATAAAAAGAGAAGAGGAAAATCATTTAAATCATGTCAGATTAATGTTAGATTGTGACACATATTTAAGAGATTATTGTATAAATTATGTAATAAACATCCAACTGACTTTTCCTTCAGAGAAAATAGAATGAGTATATGAACTGAAGCCATATATTTTATATCTGTGTGAATTATGAAGGTCAGAGTGGTAACTGGGGTCTAAGAAATTCAAGTCATATTCTTTTCCTTTGAACTATTATTTCATGAAGAATTTTCCTTTAATTTACTAAGAGAAATGCAAACAAAATTTTAAAATAAAGAATGAAAGCCACATTGTCTAGCCTAAGATTTTGTCATAGAGTATTCATGAATTCATCTATTAGTAGTGTGTTGGTCTGGCAGAATGTAGCACATTGGTAAGTTTCTTATTACTTTTGAAATACTTTACATCAAATTTCGGTGCCATTAAAATATTCTTTCTTCCAGATGCTGAATCTTTTCTAAATGAGAGCTTTGCCATGATATATTGTTTAATGATACTGTTTGTGATGAAGCAATATGAATCACATAATTACCTCTTCCCTTTAGTCCCACTTCATTAGCAGCTGTAAACAATTCTTGTATAAATAAAGAGGAAAGAATTCAGGAAAAATATTAGTGTGAGTCTAGTCTTCTTTTCTAGCTCAAACCCGATTAATGAGGTGTTTCCAGATTTAGACATTCACCTCAGACACGATACAAAATTTGGCATTGGCAAGTATGTAGAGTTACCGTGTACTTCATGCTTTCATTTAGTTATTTTGGGTCAAATAAAAAAAACCAAATCTTATTTCACCAAATACTTATTTGTTTAAAATTGTAAACTAAGCACATTTCATGTGAAATTTAATATACACATTTTGTGCTCACACATAATTTATCAAAATATAAGTATGCGGTGTCACAGAGAAAGAGACTTTTACTCTTATTAATTTTTTCTTAATAATTGGCTTTTTCATAAGGGTTAGAGGAGCCAAAGGTTTGAGTTTGGTCTCAAATTATGAACACATGCCATTCAATGAGTTTGAAACTTTGGCAATCAATGTTCTTATATCCTTAAATGAAACAGTCTGTGCTGGGACTTAAGGCAGTCAGAGAAATGAAATGAGAGATGTAATAGGAATGGTTGCCAACCTGAAAGTGGGCTGATGATATGGTAGCTTCACTGTTGTATATTATAACCAGTTTCACGTTATTTCCTTTAAAAAGTTCTTTATTTCAGGTAGGCCTCCTAGGTGTAAATGAGTGATTATACCCCCCAAAATCACTTAAATTTTTAAAAATCATATTTTGCAATAAACTTTGAGGTACATCTGAATTATTTTCTTTGTAATAAGAACATATGAAATCTTATAATAAAATTAGTTTTTACTGACTTATAATGTCTATGAAAGCAAAGAAATAGGGAAAAATTCCCAGAAGTGTACATTTTTCAAAACTTCACTTGGTTGTTAAGAATTTAATTACAGTTCTGAAAGTATTTTTTAAAAAAATATCTAAAATTATATCCATCCCATTTAGGATTTCACCATACTTTCTATACTTATTATAGTATCTACTTTTCTAGTTTAAGTCACTGATAAACTAAAGAGGATAGTTTATTAAAAAACATTTTTTAAAGCAGCTTCCATATGAGAGCTAATGGGACAACAGAGGTAACAGTTCTCTAAAGGCATCTATTTGCCAGAGTCATGGAGGAGTCTGTACACAGATATAACATGTATTCCCTATTAATTATGAGGTTCTCTATATGTTCCAGAACACAATATGACCTTTCATTGATTCCTTAGAACTCTGAAACACTCACGGTTCTCATAAATGAGTTCCACAGTCACTTAAATACTATTTTAAATACACAGTCACTTCTATACTGGAAGATAAAACCCAAACTATATGAAAATATTGTTCAGTTTATGACATGCATAAGTAAATGTGTAAAGGTGTGTAACTTGAAGACAATCTAGAGTTAGTTGCAGAATTGGAGAGGCAGAAGAGAGGGCACTGGATTACATTTCAGAAACTATAAGGCATTTTTAATGATGCCAAGCTCCTCTTTACTGTCAAAACCCATTGTTTAGTGGTAATAATAGAAATAAGCATTTTCAGACATCTACTATGTGACAAGTAATATGAGAAAGGAGTAAATTAACATATATAATCTCATATGATTCTCAAAACAACCCTGCTAAAGGTAGGTGCTATTATGATTCACATTTTAGAGTCGAGGAAACTTAGGCAGAAGGAGACTGAGTGACTTGCTGATGGTCACACAGCTAGTATGTATCTAAGGCCATATTTGACCTCAGGCCTTTCTGATCCTAGGCCTGCTGTTCTATCCATCGTACCACTTACCTGCCTCTAAACACCAATATCACAGTATATAAATACTGAAAGGGAACATGAAGGTGATCTAGTTCAATACTTATCAGACTGAGAATGCTTTTCTTTCTACAAATTATAGAAAACCACAATCTCAGAAGAATCAAAATTGTAGGAATTCCAAAGAGTAATGAAGAGATACCTGGTAGACATAAGCAGGCATACTGCCAACAATGGCTTGTGTATGGTATATGTGTTATAAAAATGTCAACAAGGGTATGCATGACCAGAAAAGGTGTAGCTCAATCATAAAGTGAGAGTTGCAGTCAAAAGGAAGACAGTACAAAGTGCTATACTGGCTTTCATTAATATTAACAAAAATATGGAAGTTATCCAGTTTTTTGTGTAGATCCTGAATGCAGAGCTTTTATGGAATGATATAGAAAATATTCAATTTCTTCTAGATCCATCAAAATTTAAGTATACAAAAGACACTGGAATTGGAAATAAAACAAAAGACAACACCTGCCTTCAACAAGGAGCTTATAATCTAATGGGAGGTTAAGACAGACACAAAAATTTTAATACAAATTAAACAGTGATAAATGTATAGAAAAAAGTCAACAAAGATACATGGGGTTTCAAAAAGAAAGAATTACTTCTAGTTGAAAGAATCAGAAAGACTTCATGGAAGAGGTGACACATGAACTGGGCTTTAAAGGAAGGTAAGGTTATTGATATAGAAATGAAAGAGTCTCTTCCAGGTATGGGAGGTAGTTTGTGAAAATGTACAGAATTTGAAAGGGGAGAATCATATAAGCCCTATTGTACATTTGTTAAATTTATTGAGTTATATTTAGATCCCCATTTTAAAGCTTTTATAATCTCAAAAGTATTTATAGACTCCATTCAATTCTCTTCTACATTGTAGTGCTTCTTAAAACATGTTTAAAGGAATAACATGCTTTACCCATCAAATCCATTATCACCATTAACTATGGCCCTTTTCAGATTAACATAAAGTAAATAAAGATATATTTGACACAAAATTGTACTTGTTTTTAAAAATGCTATAAATGATATATCAAGAATTCCTTATACATTGGATTTCATTTATCCATTCCATACATTCTGTATTTTTAGAAGTATTATAGTATTGACTTCATGAACATGAAATTTCCAATTTACAGTAACATGATTATTTTTTCATAGAGACTTAAGAGAAAATTACTGTCGAAATCCAGATGGGGCTGAATCACCCTGGTGTTTTACAACAGATCCAAACATTCGAATTGGCTATTGTTCCCAGATTCCAAAATGTGATGTTTCAAGTCAACAAGGTACAGGATCATTATACATTTTGTACATAACTAAATTAGGTAAGAGTGAATAAATTGAGGACAGGATTGATGACAGGTGCTTCAGTATATCTATCTATACAAAATAGTATGTACATGTTTATCTATATTTTATATTAGTCTGTCTCCTATCTACAATCTCTTTATCTGTAACTGTCCATCTATTTATCTAGAGCATGATATGGTGCATAGAGAGATGGTTTAGAAGTGAGGACGATTCTAGTTTCAAGTTCTATCCTTGACACATAATGGTACTATGATCTTAGGCAAGCCTCTTAATATTCTAGGCAACTCTCTAAGACTATAATTACAGAGAAAATACGAGTATACTTTGGTAGAGGGGTTCCTCCCCTTTAGTGACTTCTGTATACCAATGAATTCACAGGTATAGTATTCATTCCTATCTATCTACGTGCACAGGTTCCCAAAATGGGCGATACCACCCTCTGGGGGGATGTGAGGGGTGGTAGTAGCTTCAGGTGCAATTGGGGGCATTTAACAGAAGTAACGGGGTGGAGGAAGCATAAGGAAAGAAGAAAAGATAAGAGAATTTTGAAAAAAAAACATTCATACATGTTTCATCTGTTGTGTAACAGAGTTGTGGTGATTACATTATTTTCCAAATAAACAAACAAAATGAAAGTTACAACCAATCAGTGGTCAAGTCCACCAACAGGTCTTAACAGGCAAGAATTGGCAGGCAAGTGTTTCTCACATTGTCAGTAAGTCTAGCATGCTTCGGCAGGAACGTGCATATATTGACTTGTTTACAATATGCTATTATATGATTACATGACACAGTACTGCACTGTCAAAATTTCAATGCAGGAAAAACCCCACAAATTTATAATAAATTATTAAACTTAAGATGCATCATTTAAAAATTATTTTTTGAAATGACACAAATTTTAAAAAATATTAAAGGGTTAAAGAAAGTAGATTTCCAGGGGGCATTTTAAAAGGGGCCAGAAGGTCAAACAAGTTTGAGAACCTCCTTCTATAGTATGTGTGTGTGTGTGTGTGTATGTATGTGTATACACAGACACAGAAAACACCTGTGTTTTCTACTTATCTGTTTTATTCACATAGACTTGTTTTGAAAGAGGGGCTAAGTAGTTAAAGTGAAATTAGTATTATTTCTGTATGAGCATTAGATTTGTATTAAGCTGCTTTAAGACACATAGGTCGTATATTCAATTCCATTTGACAAACACTGATTAAGCCTTTACTGTTTCCAAGGCACTGTGCTAGGAATATAAAGAGATGAATGTCACTGTTCTCAGGGAGGTCACAATGTAATGAGATGGGCATGAGGGATATGATCTGATGCTCATGAATACATAGCTATAAGAAAGAATGTGATGAGAGCTAATAAGAAACGTAGAAAATGCTGTAAGTGATCTGCTAAGGTGGTACTCGCTTTCACTTGGAGGATAGGGAAGGCTTCTTGAAAGACTTGGATCCTAAACTGGATATTGAAGAAGAAAAGGACTTTTAATAGAGACAGAAGTCTGGGATTAGAGAAAGAGTCTCAGTTATACATGAACAGTGATATGAGCAAGGTCTCAGAATAGGAGAATCAAGAAGAGAAAAGAAGATGGAGAGAATTCTTTTGGCTGGAATGAAAAATACTTGAAAGGCAGTGAAGAGACAGAGTTAGGTAAAATATTAGATTGAGATGGTGAAGAACCAGAAAAGGGAGTATAACCTTTCTTTGACAGAAAATAGGTAGTTACTGAAAGGTTTTTAGTAGCTCTAAAATGATAACAGGAATGGACATGAAAGATTGATTACTCATGTAGTGATGAACTGGAGAGGAGATAGGATAGGAACAAGATAGATTGGAAAACTATTGTAATAATCCAGGTGAGCAAGGAGGAGGACCTGAACTAGCATAGTTGATTGAAAGGATGGGCTAAGGGAGAAAGAAAAGCAAAAGGTGATTCAGAAATTATAAGCTGGAGAAACTGAGAGACTGAGAGGCTTGTGGTACATATTCCTTAGGAGGAAGGGAAGTTTTGAGCGGAAGGTGATGATGAGTTCACTTTGAGGCGTGATGAGTTTGAATTCGCCAACAGAACATTTCAGGTGAAAGTGTTCAACAGGCAATTGAAAATATGAGTTACTTTCTATCAGCACTCATCTCATATGGTCTAATTTGATCTGACTTCTTTGATTTTTGCTTTTGCTTTGTATCCCCAGGGGTTGGTACATAGTAAGTATTTAAGAGATGATTGATTGATTAATTGAATAACTGATTAGAACTCTAGGAAGAAGTTGGGGAAGGAAATAGATTTGGAGCTTAAGATATGTATGGATATGCTAGAGAGATACATTATATCCTCATTATCATAATTAGGATCTACAGTTTATTAAAATATAATGCATTATATTGTATTAAAAAAAAGATTTTGACTCAATATTGAAATTCATTATTTTTTAATTATTTGGGATATCCCCAAATAATATCTGCACAAAACATTTATTTTTGGCTCAGGAATTGTTTCAACAGTAGCAAAACAGTTTTCTGGTAGGAAAAAAGCATTTATTTTCCAAGTTTCTGTCACATTGATGGGGAATTTTCATAAAAAGCTTCATGAATAACTATCAGTGAGTCAAGTTAACACATTAAGCTTTCTTAAGTAGTCCTCTTTAGGGGAAAAAAAGAGGAGAAAGAGAACCTTTGGAACTAAATACAAAGTTTAGAAATACTTATGTCTTATAAATGAATACCTAATTATCATCAAAATGCATTTAAATTATATCAGTTTTAATAAAAAAGTTGATATCCCTCACTTTTTTTATCATAATATGTCCTAATGTTAGCAGAGACCAATTTAATAGCTTCTGATTCTGCAATGATAGTTATGATAGTTCATTTTAAAATAATGACTGTAAAGTACTCTAAGATCATCTTTTTTATACATTCAGTTAATTTTAATAATATACTTAAGAAATATTTTAAACAATAATATGAAGAAAATTTCCAGTTAAACTTCAGTTAAATGGAACCCAGTTCCTTACAACAGTCTTATAATTATTTTTTTCTTGTATTGAATGTCTAACTAAGCATAATGTGTGGACTGTTAGACCTGACACAAATAGAGATCAACACCTATAAGATTCTTGTTCTTTACAAATTAATTACCTAAGAAAGACTGTAATAAAAGCAGAAAAGTATATTAAAGACAAAGGTCAATGTGTAGAAAAATACATTCAATAAATGTTTATCAATCACCTTCTACACAGAAAACAAAGTGCTAGATGTTGGAAATAGAAACAAAATTAACAGTCCTTGCCTTCATTCTACACAGGATGGCGGGGTGGATACATTGATAAGGATGCAAATAAATAAATAAAAGATAAAGAATTGGTAGCTCAGTGGATAGACTGTTGAGTCTCACATCTTCCTAGACCTGAGTTCAAATCTGACCTCAGATACTGTCTGTGTGACCCTGGGCAGGTCACTTAACATTTACCTTAGTTTCCACATTGGTAAAATGGGTATAAATGCACCTACCTACGAAGGTTGTTTTGAGGATGAAATGAGCTATCTGTGAAGTACTTCACACAGTGACTGTCAGAGAGTAGGTATTACATAAATGTTAGCTGTTATTATCAGTGGAATAATCAGGCAATCTGCATTAAGCAGCTAATTAGGGTAAATTACTTTAATAGGTGAAGTGTGAGATAAAAAGACTATTGAAGACATATTCCCCATCTCCAAGGAGCTTACAAGCTAGTTGGGGATATGTACATATAAAAAGTTAACTAAACGCCCAGACAAATATTGAAATTAAGCATGCCACTCATTTGACAACTAAAAATGTTAGAAAAATGCCTTAGAATGCCTTAGAATGTTAGCACTGAAAGGGATATTAAAGATAAAATAGATCAGAGGTTCTTAACCTGATGTCCACCCCCAACCCCAAGTATGTGAAATGAATTTTGTGGGGTGAAGGGTGTGTGAATGTGTCTGTAAACTTGGATAGGAAATAAATAAATAAACATCACACACACTATAATCTTTATTTTTCACTACTAACTAAATATTACCATTTCCTTCAATTATGATTTTTTTCCCTTAAAAACATTCATCTGAGGAGCACATGAGTGAAGTGAGAGAGCCAAAGTAGTCCATCTCTCTCTCTCTCTCTCTCTCACACACACACACACACACACACACACACACACACAGAGGTTAAGTAAGAATCCATGGCTTAAACCAATCTGCAAATTTTAGAGATGTAGGAACTAAGACCCAGAGAAACAGAGTGGCCTGCCCAAGTTTGCCCAAAGATCTAATGGCACAGACAACTACATCCCTGATGTGTGGATTCCTTGTCTAGTGCTCTTTCTACTACAGACTTTTTCTAATTCTTAAAATGATGACATTTGAAAAAAATCATGTTAGAAACTTTTACTTTTTATTGCTGCAATGGTTCTTAAATTCATATTTACTTATTTTTAATATAGGAAATCAGCAAACTTGTTTAGTTCCTCAATTTAGCTTTAAAAAAAAAAAGCAACATATAATTGTACCAGGTTGAAGGACTTGGGCTTTGAGTAAGAATTTTGTATTCTAAGTCACATATATTGCAAACAGTTTATTTTATAAGTAGTTTTTTTTATTTTGTTTATTTCAGTTGAGTACTTTTAAAGGAATACTTTTATCCTGCCATAAATTTCTTCAGTGATTATTCTCCTTATACTTTTATCTCATTTAAAAAAAAATTTAGACTGTTATCGTGGAAATGGCAAGAATTATATGGGAAATTTATCCAAAACAAGATCTGGGATGACTTGTTCCATGTGGGACAAGAATATGGAAGACTTACACCGGTGAGTAAATTTTATTTATGGCATAATCAACATATGGTAATAGCACAAACACAGATTAAAAATATATTAGTGTGTGAGTGATTCTGTACTCTGAAATGTAAAAAGTATAAATGGAGAGGCAAAGTGATTGAATGAAAAGAGGGTTGTGTTTGGAGTCAGAAGGGCTAGGTTTGGATGTCAGCTCTGCTATATAGTACATATATGATTGACATCTTCCCAGTGTCAAGAAAATTAGCAAATGGCATCCCTGGGTGTATAGGACAGAGACTGTACATAAGAATATCATGGAATATGAACATTAGAAGGGAGAATGTGTGGTCTTTTCCATTCAAATTAGGAGACATCTTTCAGTACTGTTTACATGTCAGGTACTGTTCTAGGCACTGGGGATAAAAGGACAAAAATGAAAAGAGAGCCTGTCTTCAGATGGTTTACATTCTAGAGTGGAGGAGGGGGTGGAAAAGTGCTAACAACTGGGAGGAATCAGGAAAGGTCTTATGTAGGAATTGTCACTTTAGTTCAGTCTTTGATAAAGTCAGACATTCTAAGAGATGGTACTGAGAAGGGAAAGAATTCCAGGCATAGAAAAATGTGTACAAAAGAATGAAGATGGGAGAATGTTATGTTAAAGAGCAGCAACTACAACAATTTGTCTGGAATGTAGAGTAAATTAGGCTGACCGATGTGAACTTAGTCTGGAAATAGAGGTTAAAGCCAGGCTGTAGAAAACTTTAAAGGCAAAACAAAGGAATTTTATATTTTATTCTTTTTTTTTTTTTTTTTTTTTTTGCTTTTTGGAGGGGAAAGGGCTGGGGTTATATGACTTGCCCAAGGTCACACGGCTAGTAAGTGTTAAGTTTCTGAGGCCAGAATTGAAGTCAGGTCTTCCTGACTCCAGGGCTGGTGCTCTATTCACTGTACCACCTCGCCACCCTATTTATATTTTATTCAACAATTTTTTGTTGTTGTTTAGTTGTGTTTGACTTCTTGTTACTCCATTTGGGATTTTCTTGGCAAAGATGCTAGAATGGTTTGCCATTTCCTTCTCCAGTTCATTTTACAGATGAGGAAACTGAGGCAGACAGGGCGAAGTGACTTGTCCCAGGTCATACAATTACTAAGTGTCTGAGGTCAGATTTCAACTCAGGAAGATGAGTCTTCCTGACTTGAGGCCCAGCACACTATACACTGCACCTTCCAGCTGCCCAACCCTAAAGACAACAGGGAATCATTAAAACTCTTAGAGCAGGGGAGAGACATGGTCATTATGGGCCTTTTCACTAGTTGTCTCCTATGCCTGGACTGTTCTCCTTCCTCATCTCTACTACCTTCAAGATTCAAATATTACTTTCTTCCGGAGGCCCTTCCTCTCCCATCTTTCCTGACCTCACTACTAGTGCCTTTCCTTTGAGATTATTTTTCATTTGCGCTGTTTATATCTTAGATGTGCAGTTGTTGAAAAAATACTGTGTCTTCCATTAGGATGAGTGCTCCTTGAGAGCAGAGACAATGTTTTTGCCTTTCATTGTATTCCTAGCACTTAGCACATAAATGCATAATTAATGAATGTTTTCCCAACTGACTTTAGAAGTACTAGTTTGGCAGCTATGATGAAAATGGATTGGAGAAGGGAGAGACTGGTAAGGAGATAACCTGACGAGGCTATTTCAGTGGTCTAGATGAGAGGGCTTGACACATGTATGGCAGGCACATAAGTGAAGAGGTTGGTGTAGTACCAGTGCAATATTTACAGTGCCCATGATCAGTATAAATATACTAATGTGACTATAAATATTCCCTCATGGTGCACAACCACAAAATATAGCAGACTCTCTACATAGAAGATAGAAGCAAAACATTTATTCAAACACCAGAAAACCAAATCCCAAAACCAGTAAGCCAATTCCATCATAGTAGCAAAGAAGTTGACAAGCTATAACAGCACAGAGAGACAAAGCATCCTTTAGCCTTCCCACAAACCAATATAAGATCAATATTTACTCAAAACCCTCCTTTCCTGAGCATCTTCTCTCTCCCACCATTTCTCTGGTTCTGTGGGCTCTTCTCTACCCTTCAGCAAACTCCTCCCAGAACAGGCTCCATGTGACTACATTCATCCCATTAGGGGGCAGAGTTTATCTTCAAAGTAGAGAGGGTCTTCAAATTCCCATTACCATTGCAGATGGGATGTTTTGGAGTTAAAATCAATAGCATTGAGACACTGATTGGATATAAAAGGACCAGTACAAAAGGAAAGAGTTGAGGATACCTCCTAGTTGTTTTTTTTAAATTATTATTAAGTCTAGACATTTGATCCTTCTTTTCTTCCTTCATTGGTGACCCTGAAGAGAAATTTCAGTGGAATTGAGAAGGACGAAGTCATAAAATGTAGACAATGTTGGTAGACTTTTTTTTTTTTTAAGGTATTTGGAAAAAGGCAGATTTACATGATACATTCAGGGGTTGGTAGGATCCATTCATAGTCTTAAGGACAGGGAAGATAATGGGCATGTTTATACATAGCAAGGGAGGAGGCAGTGAATAAGAAGAGGATTAAAATTTAGGAGAGAAAGAATGCTTGAATAGGCAAGCTTAGGAACATTAGGAACATGTCTAGTAAAATACATATATAAAAATCTTACTTAAATAACACTTTGCAGTAGGTCTTTCTATACTTCTCAATAGTATTTTACTTCGTGAATGTGAAGAAGTATGAAGTAATTAAGTATTAGTATGATGATTATGTTTTCTACTTTTATTATATAATTTACTTTTTATAATTTGATTTCCCTAGGGCTGGATCTCAGTTTCCATTATTACTTAAGCTCATATTCTTTGGATAATTACAAATGATGCAAAATCTACAAACATTTGCAG
>CM053585.1:433856233-433868889 GCA_028646515.1 Pseudochirops corinnae
AATTCACTCTCCAACCGGCATAAAAACCCAAACCTTACAAGCATATATATCATCCAGTACTAATATACATAGCAATCTAATTTCTTCCAGTAGAAACAATTTATAATTACCTTGAAGAATTTTACCTTATCCTTAAGCTTTGGAGGCATTATACATAGAAAAATATAACTGTCTGCTACATATATGTATTTGCATGTATATACATATACATATACAAATACATATACATATACATATACATATACATATACATATACATATACATATACATATACATATACGAGTATCTCAGTATATATTCCAAGGGAAGGGAGGGAGCGAAGGGGGAAGGGAGAGAGAGGGGAAGAAACAGAGAGAGGGAGGGAGGGAAGAAGGGAGGGAGAGGGGGAGAGAGAGAGAGAGAAAGGGGGGGAAGGTAATTACAGCAATATGTAGCATCTTGAAGTATTTTGTTTCCTTTACATAGCTACTTATTTTAGGACTTTTTCTAGTAATTTCTCATCAATTTTAAAACATTTCATTTATTTTTATAGGCGAAGGTGATACTACGCCTACAATAGTCAACTTAGACCGTGAGTAATCTTCATATAAGCACTTAATTTATACATATACATACATACATACATACATACATACACATTCACTTATATTTCTCTTGTACCTGTATCAGGATCTTTCATGATTTTCTTAAATTTTCTTCCTAAGACTTTTATTATTGTCAAGGATTTAAAATTCTTTAATTTTATATAATAGGGAGATAAATAATATCACTTTAAAATGTACTTTTTAATTTTACTGAAGAATCATTATATGTATATGTTAGGTAAAAAGAAAGAGAGGCTGGCAAAATAGATCATGTAAAGTAAGTATTTTTTGATTTTGGATATATATTTTCATATTTTAATTTGAATGAGTACTAGAATATCAGCTTCACGAGGGCCAGCATCTGGCTTAGTTTATATCTCCTACTAGAGATATAATCTAATGCAACTAGGATAATATTCTTGACATAATAGTCATTTAATATACACTTGGGTTGATTTAGCTGTTAGCATAACTGAACTTATCAAAATTTGACTTCATGGAAGCATGAGGAAAAATAATTTTAAAATTATTAAGTTGCCATTCTTCCCTCATGTTCAAAATATTGTCTTTCCATGTTTCCCACTTTATTCAAGATTATTTAAATCATTTTAAAGGATCTACTGAGCACCATACTCAGCTAAGCTACTGAAAGCTTTTACATTTTTATACCTTCCTTAGGTTGAAGGAGGTAGAAGGATTATTTCAATTTCACAAATCAAGTAAGTCATAACAAAGTAATTGGGGAACTAATGTAAATACTTGGGTCATTGGACATGTGTGATAAACACAAAAATAACAATGAATATGGAGGGCAACTTAGAAATAGCAGAGGGTGAGAGAAAAAGCTAACATGGTTCAAGATTTTTATCTCATAAATGCATTGTGAATACAAATTGTAAGCTACTTGAGGTCAGGGCTTGTCTTTTGCCTCATTTTGTATTCCCACTTCTTAGCACAGTGCCTAGCATACAGTAGGCAGTTAATAAATGTCTACTGAATTTAACTTTTAAATGCTCACCCTACAATATCAGAATTTTAAGAGTTGAAATGAAAAAAGACTAAAGAACTATTAGAAGAATCATTCTGTTATACTCTTCAGAATTATTCCATGCTCTTCATTTTATGAAGGAGATCGTCTTTTGAGCCTTATTTCTATTGGGCTCCAACCTAATGAATGGTGGTGGAATATAATTTAACTGATTTAATCTTTCCCCAATGTAAAAGCTCCTTAGATGTTTAAAGATAAAGAGCATGACTCTCTTAATTTTTAACTCTTACCCAGGATAAAATGCCCAGTTTCTTTAAGCAGTCATCAAATGATACTGTTTCAAGTCTCTTCATCATCTTTGTCCCTGTCCTCTGGAAATGCTTCATTTTATCACTGTCCTTCATAATGTATGATGCCCCAAACTGAATACAGTGTTCCAGTGATCAACTACTGGAATAAAACACTTGTTCTTTTCAAAGTTTAAGAAAAAATCCCACAAAGACAGATATTTTACTATGTTGTGGTTCAGTCATTTAGTTGTGTCTAACTCTTTGTGATCCTTTGGACCATAGCATGCCAAGGCCTTTTATTCTCCAGTATCTCTCGTGGTCTGTCCAAGTTCATGTTCATTATTTCTGTGACACTGTCTATCCACCTCATCTTCTGCCATCCTCTTTTCTTTTTGCCTTTGATCTTTCCTATCATCAGGGTCTTTTCCCATGAGTCCCATCTTCTCATTATGTGGCCAAAGTAGTTAAACTTCAGCTTCAGTATTTGGCCTTCCAGTGAACAGCATGAATTAATTTCTTCAAGTATTGACTGATTCAATCTCCTTGCTGGCCAAGGGACTCTCAAAAGTCTTCTCCAATACGACAATTCCAAATGTTGATTCTGTGGCACTTAGCTTTCATTACAAGTCCAACTCTCATGGCCATATAATAATGCTACTGGAAAAACCATAACTTTGACTCTATGAACCTTTGTCAGCAAGTTAATATTTCTGCTTTTTAGTATGCTGTCCAGATTTGCCATAGTTTTACTTCCAAAGAGCAAGGATCTTTTCATTTCATGGCTGCAGTCACCATCTGCAGTGATCTTTGAGCTCAAGAATATAAAATCCGATGCTATTTCCATTTCTTCTCCCCCTATTTGCCAGGAAATGATGGGACCAGTTGCCAAGATCTTAGTTTTTTGATGTTAAACTTCAAGCCAACTTTTCTTGATTCACATATTGCTGGAGCCTGGTTTGCAGAATCTTAAGCATAACCTTGCTGGCATATGAAATGAGTGCATTTGTTCAGTAATTTGAACATTCCTTTGCATTGCCCTTCTTAGGATTGAGGCAAAAAATTCTCCAATACAGTGGTCACTGTTGAGTTTTCAAAATTTGCTAGCATATTGAATATAGCACTTCAACAGAATCACCTTTTAGGATTTTAAATAGCTCGGCTGGAATTCCATCACCTCCATGAGCCTTATTGTTAGAAATGCTTCCTAAGGCCCATCTGATTTTATTCTCCAGGATGTCTGGCTCTAGATCAGTAATGACATCATGGTGTTTATTGATAATGTTAATATCGTTCTTTTACTATTCTTTTGTATGTTCTTTCTACCTCCTCTTGATCTTTTCTGCTTCTTTTAAGTCCCTATCATATTTTGTCTTTTAACCTGCTCATTTTTGCACAAACTGTTCCCTTGATATCTCTAATTTTCTTGAAGGGATATCTTGTCTTTCCCCATTCCGTTTTTTCTTCTATTTCTTTGCACTGTTCATTTAGGAAAACCTCATTTCTCTTTGCTATTCTCTGGAATTCTGCATTCAATTGTGTATCTTTCCTTTTCTCCTTTACCTTTTGCTTTCCTTCTTTCCCTAGTTATTTCAAAGTCCTATCACAGCCATTTTGCTTTCTTGCTCTTTGTTTTCTTTGGATTGTTTGTTTTTTTTTTGTTGTTGTTGTTGTTATTGCTGCCTCCTGTATAATATTACCCTCCTTTGTCCATAGTTCTTCAAGCACTTTATCAACCAGATCTAATCCCTTAAATTTATTCATCATCTCCACTTTATACTCATAAGGGATATTATTTAGATTACACATACCTCTATGGTCTGATAGTTTTCCCTACTTTTTTCAATTTAAGTTCGAATTTTGCAATAAGCTCATAATCTGACCCACACTGAGCTGCAGGTATTGTTTTAACTCACTGTATAGAGGTTTTCCACCTTTGAATATACATACATACATACATACATATAATCAGTCTGATTTAGCTAGCCCATTTGGTGATGTACATGTGTAGAGTAGCCTTTTGGGTTGTTGAACAGGAGTGTTTTCTATGACAAGCAAATTATCCTGACAAAACTTTTTTAGTTTCTGCCCTGCTTCATTTTATATTCCAAGGCCAAACTTGCCTGTTATTCCAATTATCTTTTGATTTTCTGCTTTAGCATTACAATTTCCTATGATGAACGTGACATCTTTTTTGGTGTCATTTCTAGAAGATGTTTTAGGTGTTCATAGAATGGATCAACTTTAGCCTCTTTGGCATCATTGGTTGGAGCATAGACTTGCATTACTACCAAATGAATTAAACCATGTTGAATGGTTTGACTTGGATTCATATATCATTCTGTCATTTCTAAGATTATACCCCAGTACTGCTTTTCTCACCCTTATATTGATTATGAGACCTACTATATTTCTTCTGAGTATATATATAATATGGATTGATCACTGGAATTAAATTCACCCTTTCTCATATTTTAACACCCCAGATGTCAATGTTCAATCTTTTCAACTCATGCATGACCACATCCAGCTTACCTTGGTTCATAGATCTTCTATTCTAGGTTCCTATGAAATATTGTTTTTTATAATATCAAACCTTCCTCTCATCACCAGGCATATCCTCAGCTGAGTTTCCTTTCAGCTTTGGCCCAGCTGCTTCATTAGTATTGGAGCTACTTGTATTGTCCTCCACTCTTCTCCAGTAGTATATTGGACACTTTCTGACCTGAGGAGCTTGCTTATCTTTCAGTGTCATCTCTTTTATCATTTTAGTACTGTCCATGGGGTCTTCTTGGTAAAGATACTGGAGTGGTTTGCTATTTCCTTCTCCAGTGGATCATCTTTTTTCAGAGCTCTTCATTATGACCTGTCCATCTTGGGTAACCCTTCAGGGTATGGCTCATAGTTTCATTGAGCTATGCAAGTTCACTACCATGACAAAGGAGTGATCTAAGAGGCTATCTTATTATATCTCTAGGGAAAAGCATTTGTAATCATTTAATTATCAATAATATTTAAAAAGAAATATTTGGAAGCTTATTCTTGTGGGAGCCAATATGATATAGAAGAGGAGACACTGACTTGGGATCAGGACAGTGCTGGGTTCATAGCCTGTCTCAGATAATCATTAGATGTGTTAGCCAGAGCAGATCACTTAACCTTTCTCTGCTTCATTTTCTTCATTTGTAAAATGAGAGGGTAGGACTCTGTGACCACCTAGACTCTTTCCAAGTTTTCATCTATCATGCTATAAAATTCTGGTAGATCTTGAATTTAGAGCAAATGGTAAAAGAATCAGTGCCTCCTGCAATTGCAGCAGAATGAGTCCTGATCAATAAACTGGCTTTTCACACTTTTGCCCTCTTCTAGACCCCACATAATAGTGAGAGAGGGAGGACAATGTGGAATTCTTGATTGTTTGGGCCCGAGTTTCTTGGTACCATGGGTCATCATTCATGAACCCTCCATCCAACATTGACCTATTTGCTTTGGAATTGCTGGATTAGTTGTTACAAATTTGCATAGCCTAAACACATTTTTTTATGAGTTTTTTTGGCAAACAGATTTTCATGAATAGCTGTCTCAAAGAAGTGGACAGAATAGCTCACTTTCCCTCCCCACTGTCTGTGCTTGGGATTTCCCTCTCTCTCCCCTCTCCTTTACCATTTTCTATTAGTTGGGACAGCCCCTTCCTCTATACCACCCACCCTTATTTCTTACCTTACTCTAAGACTGGTTAAAAATGAGAACATAAGAAACAGGACTGATAGGGTGAAGGGAAGGAAGGAATGGAGTTTAAGTTATCACAACTGTTCCCATTTCTACTCTTCTCAACCCTTCTCTACACCCAGTTCTGGAGTAACTAAATGGGACATCTATCCCACAGTGCCCAAATTAGTCTCATCAGCAATGTTCCTAGCCCTAGAGTCACCAAAATTTCATCATTAATGAAATCATCTAGAGTTTTATCCAGTGTGTCTTTAGAGCAAAAATTCTTAACTTTGGGTTCATAAATTGTTTTTTAAATATTTTAATAACTATTGCAATATAATTTGCCTCCTTTGTAATCCCAGATATTTACTTTTATTCATTTAAAAACATTATTGCATGTGGTGATAAAGTATTGTGCTATTAATAATAAGCTTCTATTATATAGATTATAGGTCACAATTTGGTAAACAGTATTTTTAAATAAAAAAATACATTCTCAGTTTTAAGCAATCAATTTATAAATGATACTTTGGAACATAATCTATGCATATATTTGGACTTCATGCATGTATATTGTTTTTTAATGCTATGTTTGGGACTGTTTTTAGATCCTGTCATTTCCTGTGCAAAAACGAAACAGTTACGAGTAGTAAATGGAATCCCAACACAAACAAATGTGGGATGGATGGTTAGTTTGAAATACAGGTAATTATGATATTTTAGGCAGACTGCCTAAATATGTATCCAGTTTATTAATTTTTAAAAGTTTCTCTTCCATTTCTATTATGTATCAGCACATATAAAATATATGCACATATGTATGACAAGAATACCTGCCTCCCGTGTGTGTGTGTGTGTGTGTATACATATATATATGCATACACACACATACATACATGTATATACACACTATTTATAATTGTGTATTTTCAGTATAGAACCTTTCAATAAATGTTCTACACAATTCCTCATTCTAGAACACAATAATTTTGTTACTGTAAATCCATTCATGTCAGATATCATATCCAGAACACAAAATATTTTTGTTTTAGGGATTCATTGCCAGCAAATGAATGGGATAACATGATTCTGTTGCAGGCTAATCTTATAAAGGAGAACCTATTTTGTTCATGTTTTAAAACATTATAGAAATCAAACTGGCTGGGAAAAAAACAAAGGCCATCAGAATCTAATACTGGAAATTAGGAGGCGGGGGAACTGTATATGCTGTGCAATTTTCCAATGGAGATACATATTTTAGTTTCAGACTTTTTAAATTATTCATTTAATTCCATCAAGGAAATATTGATTAAAAGCCCAATATAAACAAGGCAGTATACTAGGTGTGGAGATATAAAGACATAACGAAAAACGATCCTTGTGTTATACTATGCCTATCATAATGCAAATGAAGAGAACAACAACCACCAACACTGAGCATTTTATATTTTACAATTATAATGAACAAGGCTGACCCTAAAGAAAAACTGAGAAAATGTACTTCTGTTCCTTTAAAAAAAATTTTTAAATCAAGGAGGAGAATTATGTGGGAAGAAGATTATATTTATTGCCAGAACAGATGAATATTTTGGCTGGTTTTGCTGAATTGCTTTCCTCTTTTCTTCCTCCCCTAAAGTTGGGGAAGAAAATGTTTACATTTGGAAACAATGGTGCTATAAAAGAAAAAAAATATCAACAATTTTTTAAAATCCTAAAAATAACCCCTGCCCTCAAGGAGCTAACATCCTACTGGTTGCTACCATAGACCACACACAAGACTAAATAAAGCATTCTTGGAATTCCCACACTCATTTTAATTTCATTTTTAATGTTATATTATCTAAATTCTGATTCCTCATTTGAGTACATATTATTTAGATTGTATTGTATGTTACAACTATACAATATGTACATACATACACACATCACACTTGCATATACACTGTACAGTAGAAGCTTTAGTGGAAGTAATGTAATTATAGATAAGCATAACGAAATTAGAAAATCATGTAATATATGTATAATATTGAAGATAAAGACTAATTGTATCATCAGGAAATGTCTGTATAGAAACAAATAAAGTTTGAACTTGTTTGATTGGTGGTTGAGTGCAAACTCACCTCAATCCTTTATGTTCAACCTGCCCTACCTAGATCATACTTCATAGACCATCTTGCCATCCACCAAGGCACTCTGAGGCACCTTGCCCTCTCCTCGCCCTTTTCATCTGGCTTTCCACCTCTTCTCTTGCACTGAGAATATTAAACATATCAGTACTCTCATTCCTAAAGGAAAGGGTGTGTCAGTTTACTGCTTTTAGTAGTGCTTTAATAAATGCGTGTTCAATCAAGTTTGTTATATGTTACTTGTTACGTTTTCTTATTTCTTTTCTCACAGAAACAGGCACATCTGTGGAGGCTCATTAATAAAAGAAAGTTGGGTTTTAACTGCAAGACAATGTTTCCCTTCTCGGTAAGATAGCTATAAAATTAAGTATTCATTTAGAGTAATTTTGATTTTGTTAGTTTTTGTTTTGCTATTAATTCCATTCACATATATTTATTGTTTGGAGATATAAATCAAGGAGACAGTACATGATTTGCTACTCTTGTTTATATGTTAATCCACAGACTTTGCTCTTGGCCTCATTTCATTTGGCATTTGTAAACCTACATTTGCATTATCCTTCAAACAAACTCCTATGAAAATCAACCTCAGGAAAGGGAGAGATACAGTGTATTATAGACCTTGAAAAATCTTCCACCTTACCTAGTTCTTAGTAGACACGATCCTTTTCCTTTTCTTTTTTTTAAACTAGTAAACATCTTTGTCAGTTTTTTATTTTCATTCCATATTTAAATATATCAAAATTATGTACTCACTGACTTTTTAAAATGTGTTCAAATCAGTGGAGGTTAGCCATAGTGAGAAAAATTCTTAGACTAATAATGTATACCTGAATCTCTTCTGAAATAGCTGCTTGCAGCATTGAGGGGTACAGTGACTTGCACAGAGTCACAGAACCAGGCTGTGTCAGAGGTGGGGGTTTGAACTCAGGTCTTCTAAAGATATGGAATTCACATAGCACTTTCAGGTCTACTTTGGTGCATAAGTGGCATATCCACTAAGACCTAGAAGACTTATCTAAACTGGAATGGTAAACTAGAAAAGACACTACCTATACTTTTGCCCTGGCTCCTAATTTTACAGAAGTGGGAGCTGAGTCCAAGAGAGGAATTCTACTAGACAAAAGTTAAGTGGTAGAGCTTGAATTTAAATTTCATTGTTCCTTTCACTACACTCTAGGCTACAGGAATTTGTAGGAAACATATAATTTAAGCTACTTTATGAATTGCCGTTGTGTAACTGTGCTTAATCAAGATCTCCGCCTACAAATATATTCCCTTTCATGCTGTTATGTCATATGCTACAGCCATTTTGAATTGTATTTGATTTTTGCTATATTATGCAAATAGACCAAGAAGAATACACATACTAAAGTAAAAGCATAACAACCAAAGTCATACTAAAATTGTATATTACATTTCAATATTTTATTTAGAACTAAAGATTTGAAAGACTATGAAGCTTGGCTTGGAATTCATGATGTTCATGGAAGAGGAGAAGAGAAACACAAACAAGTTCGAAATATCTCTCAGTTAGTATATGGACCTGAAGGATCAGACCTGGTTTTACTAAAGCTTGCAAAGTTAGTACTTAGAATTTGAAGATTATTTTTTCTTAACTTAGAAAGAAGTTGATGGGTCATAATACAACGTATACCTTTGCCTTCCTCTGTGGTAAAACTTCTAAAAATGTTGAATAAAATGAAATGTTGACTTTTTTTTTCAGACCTGCAGTACTGGATGACTTTGTTAGTACAATTGATTTACCTAATTATGGCTGCACAATTCCTGAAAAGACTACTTGTAGTGTATATGGATGGGGATATACTGGATGTAAGATATTTAATTTTCAATTAAAATGCTGCTTATTTAAATAGGACTTCCATTTAAATACTATATTATTTTTCTACATATAACTGTGATTTTATTTTATTTTTTTATTTAAGTAATCAACTTTGATGGTCTCCTTCGTGTAGCACACTTGTTTATCATGGGAAATGAGAAATGCAGTCAATATCACCAAGGGAAAATCACTCTAAATGAGTCTGAAATCTGTGCTGGGACTGAAAAAATAGCAACAGGACCATGTGAGGTAAAAAGGTTTATAAATCTAGAATGTGTAATAGGAAGTATGTTCTCCAATGTATTTCCTTTGTTTTTTTCTCATATTAGAAAACAAAAAGTTTGCACTAAGCATACTATATTATTATACCAGAATAATCCATCTCATTTCATTAAATGACTCCCTAAAAACATGACATTATAAAACTAAATTACAAAGGAAAGTTTCATAGGATATGTGGATGACTGAGTGGCATTTCTATAGACTTTGCAATGTTATGGTATGTTGTGATTATCAACTATTAAAGGCTTTGTGAAATGGGATTATTGAGAGTAATTGCTTGCATTCTTTTCCCCCTTTTCCCCAAACATAAAACAAGAAATAAGCCATGCCTGATCACATTAGTAGAAATCTTATGAGTATTTGGCAAGTAAAAGGAATGACATTTCAACCTGGAAGAAAACCTAAAATTAAGGTTAGGGAAATCCTAATATCTTGCCTCACTGCCCCCTCAACCCCAATGTATCAGATACTCCACTTAAATTAGGTTATTCTATAGCCTTTGAACATGCCCCCTGCTTTCCAAACTTCCATTCACTGTATACCCTTCTGTTAGAGGATATAATTACTTTCAATTTGTTTGTATGGGATTAAAAATAAATGCTGTGTATAACCTCATATGACTATAATGGACTGAATTACATTATAAAGAATGATCTTTTTATCTCTAAAATAATGCTTTTTGCTATGCATGTCCTTTTCCTAGGGAGATTATGGTGGACCACTGGTTTGTGAACAACATAAAATGAGAATGGTCATTGGCGTTATTGTACCTGGTCGTGGCTGTGCCATTCCAAATCGTCCTGGGATTTTTGTTCGAGTAGCTTATTATGCAAAGTGGATTCACAAAATCATATTGACATATAAGGTACCTCAGTCATAGCTGAAATAAGTGTAGCTGGAGCCTCTATCACTATAGGTCCTCTTACAGAGCGCATGAAATTAAAATGTCACTTATAAAAATCCTAAAAAAAAACTCAAACACCCTACTTGACTGTCAAGCTTATTAAGATACTCATTGATATTTATGAGTGTTTTCTGTCATTCTGTCTGTCAGTGTTATTTTGTAAATGTTGAAGTGAATTAAGGTATGTGCAAGTATAGTAACATATGTCCTGAAGATACTTGAATGAGTAAAAAAAAAAAATTACAAAGTTATCATTGCTAGATGCTAAAAGATTTTCAAGGAAACAGATCAACTAAATTCCCTATGCCACTTTCTAAGTTTAGTATCTTAATAATAAACCACAATTTAAAAATAATATTATGTCAAACTTACCACCATTATATATTATCCTCTGTCTTTTACGAGTTCCTTTAAATTTAATTACATTCCATTTTATCATTTAAGATAACCATTCTCATTTTTTCCATTCCATACCCTCTAATACCTTTATTTGTGCATGTGCATACATGTGCACACACATACACACACACACAATCATGGTAGTTCACAGTCATCACCATTTTGTAATCAAGTGATTCTGGTCTTTGGTCAGGCAGTATAGCAGTTTCTGAAAGCTAGAGGAGAAGGAATACAGAGGAGTGCCAGAAATAAAAGAAATTAACTTAGTTTTTGTTCAAATAACACGATGTGTTATCACTACCAAGAGTAGGTTGACATCTCTGCAATCATAACCTACTGAAGATTAAGATGCCTATTCTAGATATTTGCCAACTCTTGGCTTGTTAGGTGCTTCATTGGTGCTTTTGTTTTCTTTCACAGACGAAGAGTAGAATGGACATTGACATAATCTTTCCCTACTCAAGTCCATTTATGTATGCAAGTTACTTATTTCTCCTTACCTAAACAATCTTTTAGATTCTATGCACATACATAAATTAAGAGGGAAAAGTTTATTTCTTTCACCAAAAAGATGCTCTAAATAAATTATTCCTTTTCTTATATTTAAACAATAAAACAAGTTAATTCTTTTAAAAAAAAACTCACACTACCAGATGAGTACCAAGATTACCTTAACAATAGTTACTGAAGTAACGTGATTGGTATTAAAAATAACATTTTAATCATGTAGCTCAGTTTTATAAGTAGTTCCTCAATATGGATTTACCAAAATTCACTGAAAAATCCCTCTACTGTTCTAATATGTCTTTGGAGAGAAAATGATGGATTTCAAGTCAGAAGACCTAGGTTCAAAATTGTTTGTGCCATTTATGTGTGTTAATGGGGATCCTCAATCTATCTCTGGGTTCCAGTGCCTGATATGTGATATAATGGAGTTGGATAAGCCAACCTCTTTCTCCCTCCTACCTTTAAAATCATGATCCCATAAAGGAAAGGCCCTTTAGAGGAGGAAAGAACAACATTATACAGGAAGCCATCTTTAATGATGAAAGAATATCATTTTAGTATGGCATTGCATCAAGTTTACTGTGAACTGGTCTGTTCAAAAGCTACAAGAGATTTTTGATGAAAATTTTTACTTAGTTTTTAATAAAAGATTTTGACCTGGCTCTTCATGTATAGATATTGTTTGGAAACACAGCACCTGAGCTCTGTCTTACTGACTGCAGTCCATCATGATAATGAGTAAAGTGGCAAGTTGCTCACAAAAACCCAAATAATCCTTCAGAATCTGAGAACATTGGTAGCTATAGTTATTTACTCATTTGGTTTTGACAGGATATAGTCCCTATGAAATTTTAATGCTCTGTCTCTCGGTGTCTCTCTCTGTGCCTATGTCTGTCTGTCTCAATGTCTGTATCTTTTCCTCTGTTTCTTTGACTTTCTCTTTCTGTCTCTTTCCCTGTGTCTCTGTCTGTCTCTGTCTGGGTCTCAGTCTCTGTATCTCTCTCTCTCTCTCCACCTCCCCCGC
>CM053585.1:433868989-433882434 GCA_028646515.1 Pseudochirops corinnae
AACTTTTGAGATAAGAACTAGCAGATTAAGGGCTTGCAGTGAGTTATCTTTAAAGCAAGATGAATCCATCCCAAATCTCTTGGTTTGGCTTCATTCACTTTTATTGATCACAATTTTAGCCAGGCAAAATGGAGTGTGTTGGAAAGAAGAAATACATGCTTAAAATGCATTTTCTTAAGACAGACATGGCCTTGGTATCATTGTTTGTAGCTCACATATAAAAGACTATTAAAAAAAAAGTTTTATACCATGTCTAAATACTTTTTAAAAAGCAACCTTTTCCCTATATTTTTCAAAAACAAACATTTTACTGTCAGTTATTATACATTCCCATGAATGGGAAGATGAATAGATAGGCAAAGCAGATGTACCTAAAAACATAAGACACAACTCTGTCCTTTTAAAAATATGTATTCTTTATTCTCAAAAACTGATCCCCTCAAAAATTTAAATTATTTGATACCTTGGTCTAATTACTAGGAAATTTCCATTTGTTTTAGAGTGAACTCTGGAAGGTATAATAGGAATTTAAAGAGAAAGAGAGAGAGAGGGTAAGGACAAGAAACCAAGTCACTTTTAACTATTATGATAATGTTTAATCACATTGATAGTTTTTGGTAAAATACACAAAAATCTATTTTTGATTAATGTTCTTTATCTTGTATAACACTAATAAAATTTACATATCTTCCTTGCAACTCTAAGATCTTTTTGAGAAAAAAGGATATAACCAGTCAATTAGGATGAAACATTATTTTGAGCTATCAGGAAAGGTTTCTTAGATTAAAAGACTGCAATTGATTTCTGTTTTGACAATTTTAAAAATGAGTATTTCTTAACTGATACATTTGTAGGTATTCTGTTGTACTAAGAATAATGATAAAAAACCTAAAATATGTTATTATCCTTCTGCTGGGCAGAAGGCATGCAACCTTTTTATATACTTTTATTGGGGGGACATGTTATTATATGATGTGTAGGGATTTTTTTTTTTTTACCTATTTTCTGTGGCAGTGCCTCAGTAAAATGGTTTATATGGAGTCAAATCTCTATAACAGGCTAGCGCTTGCTATCCAAGTGTTCAAGTGATTTCGAGATATTAAGAGGAACATGAGACACTGGAGGGCAAGAAAAGAGAAGAATAATGATGTGATAGCAAAGTTGTATTTCACTTATTCCTGTGAATATTTCTTGTTGGTACCAATGGTACTGTACAAAGTGAATGTTATAGCCACAGTTTTTTCATTAAAAGGAACACTGTCAAGAAATGAAAACATTTTATCTGTTCAAAATTAGGTTTGCATCCAATATTTTTCTAATATTTCTGTGCAATCTGCTTCTAGAGAAGAATCATTATATTCATGATGAAGAAATAATGTGTCAAAGACAATACAGGACACTATATTAATATATAGCCTAACGACAGGATGCAGCCAAAACCCCTCTGTAGGTCTCTGTAGTTTTTGAAGGTAGTCATTCTGAAGATAAATTATTCAGTATATTTTGTAAATAAACTTATTTGAGAAAAGGGAAGTTTCATCTTAAAAAAAAAAAACTCTTGTGCCTTTGTATGTATTTTTTCATGAGAGAGTCCAAAACCAAAGTTTATTTTCAATCTTTAAAAATAAATATAACCATTAGAATTTCAAAAAGGAAATGTAAGCCATGAGAAACCTTTTGGATACTATAAATCTTGACAGTGTGCCTTTTAAATAGGCTTATTTCCATTTGCACAGAAAGTGTTTGTCTTTGAAAACCCATAAGTGGAATACTGTGGATGTTATGACCATTTGTCTTGCATGTAAATAGGAAAATAATAATGCTGCCTATTGAATGGGTGTAGCTGGAAGCTTACCCAAACAAGGGAACACTGTGGTTATAACTTGTATTATAAATTTTCTGTAATTAATGGCAACATTATTAGTTAATAAAGTTATTTTTGTAACCTTGTTTATTATATTATTATAATTAATAATAAAATATTTTACCTAGAAGCTTCATGTCTTTTATTTCAATCAGTCACAGTATTTGGATATTTTGGTTTTAATTTTAGAAAGAAATCTATGGAGGCTAAATTTTCACCTGGAATACTGACATTGATAAACAGTACACTTTGCATACTTTGTAATTTGAAAGTAATATGACCTTTACCTTGACCTTCAATAGAGAAATAGTTCTATCTTCTTATTCTCCTAAGCAAAATCTATGGCCTTGGGCAAGTAATTAACATTCTGGGTTTCAGTTTCTTTCTCTGTAAATGTGTAAATGATATTTAAACTCTTTATTTCTCAAGATTTTTGTGTTTTAATTAATTGTTATTTTAAAATTGTTGCCAAGGTACTTGTAATAAATTGTCAACCAAATTCCCATATAAAATACGTACATAATTGTACTTTATAAATTTCTTAAAAGATAATGAAAAAAATATGATCTAAATGAAAATCATTTTTCTACAATTTGGAAATTAAAAAAACAACACAGTTTTATTCATTTGAAGAACTAATATTGCCTAAACTATAATTGCCCAGCCATTTCAATGACAATGAACTATTTCAATTTTAGACTATATCCTGAAAAAAAATTTTGTCATTTCAAATTTAGGTTTTGATCAGAGGTGGCACATAACACATTTCATTTTATGTCTAATTAAATATAATAATCTATCTGAACTTAGTAGTGTTTATTAATAAGAAGAAGTTTGTAATTTTACATTTCTCATTGGACCACTTAATCATTCACCTCTAAATCCAAAAGAAATGTAGTGAAATGGACATTTACTTCATTATTTGGGGGACTTTTGTCCAGTGATATAGACTGAAACTCATCTATCCCTTTCCATCCCTTTGGCCAATAAAACATATATTCTCAAAAGTTCACATGTAGGGGGTCTACCTGGTGTGCTACAAATCTTACTTAATTTTTCCCAATATTGCAAGAGAACAGCATTCTGGCTATCCATCTCTCATCATTCTTGCCATTAATAGAAATATATGTATATAAATTTCCCAAAATTCTCTTTCTGGTTTTCTGAAGCTTCATTCCTTTCCAACCCCAGATCCAAATGCCTGGTTCAAACTGTAGTACATGATGATTTCAACATTACATGTCAGAAAAGTGCTGAATACTTCTAGCAATACTGCACTGTGTATTTTTTTGCCCTTCAGGTTGTCTAGTGAGTATATGTATGTGTGTATGTATACACATACACACATATGTACATAGATATATAGACATATATATGATACACACAGAGGTTTTTTTTTAGAAAATCTATGCTTACTTCATTTTTTTTATCTCCTTAGTACAAAGTTCCCTTCTCAGTCTACTTTGCTGCTCTTCCATACACATCCTTGCTTTTTATAGATATATACCTCAAAGCAATTCCTAATTCATCTTCACCAAACTCTCTCTAATATATAATTAAGTGTGAATCTCATCTTTATGAGAGCTTGACACATTCTCTTTTCTTTCACATAAGGGACTCATATGGACACTCTTATATTGGTTGGAATGTAATAGGGGACTGACCAATGGGGACTGACCAGTAGACTGTTCTGCCTACTGAATATTGATGTGTAACCTTGGGAAGCTAGCTTCTGAAAAATGTTTACTCTTTGTGATGGAAAGGCCCTGTGTTTCCTCACTCAGAGCATCCTATTGGCTTCTAAAAACTAAAACAAATAAAAACTATATTAACAAAAGGTCAAAAATGTTTGTTCTAAATCTACATAAACTTAGAGAACACAAGTGGCAGAGATAACTCACAGTTCCTGGTTTCTGGAAATCTTTTTCTTTCATTTGTGAGGTTTTCAAGAAGTTACTTTTGAGCATTGGGAATCTGTGTCCAATCTGTCCTTGGCTCCTAAAGCTGACACCACTGCCAGGCTGTTGTCCTGGGGGAGGGGAGGTGATTCTAGGTTGCTGATGGGAAGATGTGAAGTCCAAAATCCTTTGGATCTTTTGAAGCTTATAAGGTCCTCCTTTGAGAAAAGAGAGTAGAAAGAAAAGAAACTAGAGATGAGGCCTCTCCTCCTTTCACCATTTTCCACTCCACTGATTAGTTCTTTTTCTGAAAGTTTACTGGAATATCATACTTGCTCTATCTTCTTTATTGTATTCAGTTTTAATCAGCATGATAATTTATAGATGATTCCTCGGGTATGGCCAAGGTTACTTGGCCTATTCAAACATAACACATCATTCCAGTTTGAAAAAACTTTTGATACTTTATCTAAAGCTGACAGTTGATTGATTAATTGAAGATTTTATCTTTAATTGGGTTGGAGTGATTTGATTGCAGAAATATTGATTGATACTGCTTTAGTACTTATAATTTTAATTTACTGTTAGTTATTAATAATAATACCTGAAATTTACTTTAGGAATTTAAAGTTTTTAAAACTGTTTACAAACTTATATTTCATTTGGTCCTACTAATTACCTTATGAAGTAGGAACAGATAATCTCATTCTTCTTTTAAAGATTAAGAAGTTGGGGCTCAGAAGTTAAATGTTCACAGAATAAAAAAGTATTAGAGGTTTAAACCCCAGAACTCTTCCAACTTCAAATCCAATGTATTTCCCACTGCTGAACACTGACTCTATTGTTTTAAATAATTGGAGCTGGAGAATTGGGGAGTAAAATACTAAAATCCTGAGCTTTTGAAGTTCGGAAAGATCCAGAATTTTTTATGTCAATATGACATTTTTGTTTTTTTTGTTTTGTTTTGTTTTTTAAATTTTATTATAGTTTGCATCATTCATTTCCACAAGATTTTGAGTTACATATTTTCTCCCCCTCTTTGCCCCACCCACCGCCCCAAAACAGCCATCCCAGTGTGTCCCCCCTCCCCCAGTCTGTTCTCTCCTATGTCACTTCTCGGTAGGGCAGGATAAATCTCCCAACCACAGTGCCTGTGTATCTCAAGTTCCAGTTGGGTGTAGTCAATATGACATTTTTGGTCAAAACTATACATTAATGTATTAGAATCATTTAAAAATGACTCATTATAAACTCCTGTATGTATCAAAATGCAATTGTTTCAGGTATTTTTATTTTTTTTAAAGAGCTGACTTATTATTGACTTTAATTGACAATTATTGACTTAATAATATAATAATTATTAATTATTAAATAAATTTTAGTGATGAGTACTGATTAAATTAAAATATAATTTTATAGTTTACTGACAATTTGAAAGACTGTTCAGAGTAGACTATGCTACAACATATAATTTTGGTGTGTGTGAGCATCTCTTACTAAACGTTGACTATTTTAGAGCTTTCTTTAATTTTGTTGCTTAAGTATGTATTAGTGGATGCAGTTATTTTTAGATACTTTATTGGGCACACATAGACCATGCAGCTGGATAAGATAGGAAATATGGAATTTAAAGTGTTAGTAAACTTATATGGTTGAGTATGGGTATTCAAAAGAATTTTTAAAAGCAAAACTGTGCTTTTAGTTACTAAAGATGAGGGAGTTTAGTTTATGGAATCTAATATAGTTTAGATTATGCTGGTTGAACATTTTCCCAGCTGGCTTTCTTTCCTGGAGAACTGATGTCATAACACTGCAAGGAAGAAAAAAAAAGTATAGCATCAGTTCTTGTTAAAACATCATGCGTCAACAGCAGGACACTCATTACTTATGTGCAAATGTGCCATCTGCTGTGCATTGAGGAATTGCACAATATTGTTGCTCAATAAATTGGATAAAGGGATTTTTCCTTTCTTTACTAAAAGGGAAAATATTGGAAGTATGTTGTAATTTGTGGTGATAGAGAAGAGAGATTGGATTTCATATTCATTTTACATGAATTTTGAAAAAATCAATAACACATAGTTAGCAACCATTTATTGATATGTTCTTCCACATGCAAATTTGGTGGCCAGGTTGGTGTAGATTGAAATTCCAGAAATAAAACATTCTACCTTCTTCCTTCTTACTACTTATTGTCAAGGTTCTGTCCTGAGTCTTCTTCTCTCTTTAAATGCACTGCTTTGGAGATTTTGTCAACTTCTATATTCAAGTATTATCTTTATGCAGATAATTCCCAAATGTAAGTATTCATTCTTTCTGCTCCTGATTTGCAGAATGACCTAAAAGTTCCATAGGAATCTCAAACTCAAACTCATCATATCTAAAATGTAGCTCCTTATCAGTGCCCCCACACTCACTCCATTTTCCTGACCAATTCATTATTTTTATTGAAGGTACCATTATCTTCTCAGTTCAAATTCATAATCTCAGAGTCATTCTACACTTTCCTGTCCATCATCTACCAAATCATAATCCACATCATTTCAAATTTACCTTTCTGACATTCTTTGACTATGTCTCCTTCTCTCCACTTAGACACAATTCCAGGTTAAGTCCTCACCAGCTCTCACTTAGACTACTATAATAGACTGCTATTTGGTGTTCTTGGCTTCTAATCCCCAATATATCTTCCACATTGTGTTCAAAATAATCTTTCTTAGATACTGGTTTAAACATGTTCCTTCAATGGCTCCCAATTATTTATATAAGGATGTAAATGACTGAACTTGGCATTTAGGCTTTCCACAATTTTTCTCGTTTTACCCTTTTAACTTCATTTCATAATACTCCCTTTCATAGTTTTTATGTTTCAATTGTTCTAGACTACTAGTTGTTCCCTAGACTTCACATCCTATCACCTGCATTTCCACAAATAATTCATGATACCTGAAAAGCACCCCAGCATCATCTGTGCCTGTCCAAATCCTTTTCTTCAAGAATCAATTGATGTGACATCTTCCATATGAAACCTTCCAGATGACCCCAGCTAGTACTTCCTACTGTTCAAGTTACCTTATATTTACTAACATATGTATATAACAAGACTGTATGTTCCTGGAAAGCAGAGACTGTTTCATTTTATTTTTTATATCCCTAATATCTAGAAAAGCACCTTGTACATAGTAGGCACTTCATAAATATTTGCACAATTGAAATGAGTTTAGAATTCTCAGAATAGAGCCAAGACAACAAAGCAGAGAAAGCAGATGAGCTCTCTCAACATTCCCGTTCAAACAGCTTTAAAATAATGCCTCAAATTGAATTTTGGAGTAGCATAGCTAACAAAAAGTCAAGGTGAGACATTTTTCCAGACCAAGACAAGGAGGCTGGAAAGAGAGATCTGTGATACTAGGGTGGAGGCTGGACAGGTGTCCAAATGGCAGCAACACCAGCTTTAGGCCTAGTGGGTAGCAAAAGCAGCAGCAGCAAGCTTCAGGAGCTATCAAGTCAGAGATGGCAATGGGATTGAAAAACTATGCAGAAAGAGATTATAGGTTACCCTGAGCTGGCACTGGGTTTAGAACAGGGCACGTCTGGGTAATTCTGTTGCCTATACTTACTTCTGGGTCACAATTCCAGGGCAGAGAGGAGTGCTTTTGGTCCCAAGAGAGCAGGGGCCCTGAGGAATAACATCACTTGTAGTCACAAGGGATCAGGGGGGCCCTTTCTGGGTAAGTACCAGAGTACCAACCATGGAAGCAGTGACCACACCATTTCCTGCATCACACCACCTTAGAAACACCAGAAAAATTGCAAAGTCAGAATTAGGCCTGAAAACAGAAGTGCAAAGAAGGCTGGCACAGTCTCCCTCCAATTCTGTGCCCAGAATAGAGCCTAACTTTAACATAAAATTCAAAGTCAAGAAATAAGCTAGAAAATAACAAAAAAATAACCCAATGATAAAAATCTGCTATGGTGATGAGGAAGATTAAGACACAAACTCAGAAGAAAATAATGGTATCAAAAGAGCTATAGGCAAAGTCTCAGAGAAAAATGTGAATGGGACAAAAGTCAAGCAAAATTTCCTGGAAAAGCTAAAAAACCGATTTTCAAAATCAGAGTTATAGAGGGAAAATTGCAAAAACAAATGAGAGCAAAGGAAGAAAATCATGAAAACAAAATTAACAGTTTGGTAAAAAGAGGCACAAGAAATACCTCAGAAAAATATCTTATGAAACAAAATGGACCAAATGGTAAAAGAGGTAGAAAACTTCTCTGATGAAAAGAGCTCCTTAAAAAACTTAATTAACCAAATGAAAAATGAGGTATAAAAGCTCACCTAAGAAAATAATTCCTTAAGAATGATAATTGGACAGTGAAAACTAATGACTCCATGAGACATCAAGAAACAATAAAACAAAGTCAAAAGAATGAAAAACAATAGGAGAAAATGTGAAATATATTTTTAAAAAAACTGACCTGGAAAATAGATCAAAGAAAGATAATTCATGATTATTGAATGCCTAAAAGCCATGAGCAAAGAAAGAGCCTACACTTTGTATTTTAAGGAATTTTAAAGAAAAATTGCCTTGATATCCTAGAAGTAAAGGGTAAAATAGAAGCAAAAAGAATCCACCAATAACCTACTGAAAGAGGAATTACTTATAAGATCTATGGATAAGAAAAGAGTTTATGACCAAACAAGAGACAGAGAGCATCCTAGAAGTAAAATAGATAGTTCTGTTTACATGAAATTAAAAAGGGGTTGCACAAACAAAACTATTGCAGTCAACATTAAATGGAATGCATGAAACTGGGAAAATATTTTATAGTAAGTTTCTCTGATAAAGGCTTCATTTCTCAAACAGATAGGTAACTGGGTCAAATTTATAAAACTACAAGCCATTTTCCAATTGATAAATGTCAAAGGATATGGACAGGAAGTTTTCAGAAGAAAAAATCTAAGGTATTAATATTTATATGGAAAATGTTCCAAATTAATTGACTAGAGAAATGCAAATTAAAACAACTCTGAGGTACTACCCATAACTATCAGATTGACTAACATAACAGAAAAGGAAAATGACAAATGCTGGAGGGGATGTGGAAAAATTGAGATAGTAATGCATTGTTGTTGGAATTGTGAACTGGTTCAATTATTCCGGAGACCAATTTAGAACTATGCCCAAAGGGCTAAAAAAAAAAACAACTGTGCATGCCATTTGACCCAGAAATACCACTATTAGATCTGTATCCCAAAAAAATACAAAAGAGAGAAAGGATGTACATATACAAAAATATTTACAGTGGCTCTTTTTGTAATGGAAAAGATTTGGAAAATGAAAGAATGCCAATCAATTGGGGAATGGATGAACAAGTTGTGGCATATGATTGTGATGGAATACTATTGTACTTTGAGAAATGATGAGCAGAATAACTTTGGAAAAACCTTGGAAGACTTACATGAACTAATACAAAATGAAGTGAGTTGAACCAGAACACTACACAGTAAAAACAGTATTTTTTAACTTTTTAAATTACTATTTTATTTTTCCCAATTACATGTATAAAGAATGTTTAACACTTATTTAAAAAAATGTTCTAAATTGTCTTCCTCTCACCCTTCCCTTTCCCCTCATTGAGAAAGCAAGTAATTTGAGGTTATACATATATATATAGTCATGAAAAGCATATTTCTATATTTGAAAGAAAGCACAAAAAAGTCCCCAAAATAATGCATTTTTAGAAAAAGTGTGCTTTGATCTGTATTCAGACTTCGTAAGTTCTTCCCCTGGAGATGGACAATATTTTTATCATTAAGTCCTTTGGCATTATCTTAGATCACTGAATTTCTGAGAATAGCTACATCATTGCCAGTTGATCACTGTACAATATTGCTATTACTGTGTACAACTGTCACCTGGTTCTGCTCATTTCACTTTGCATCAGCTCATAATAAGTCTTCCCAGGTATGTTTGTTGTTGGAATTTTTTTTGAGAGCATCCTACTCGTTATTTCTTATAGCACAACAGCATTCCATCACAATCATATGCCACAACTTGTTCAGCCATTCCTCAATTTATAAGCATCCCCTCAATTTCCATTTCTTTACCATAAGTAAAACAGCTGCTATAAATATTTAGGGTACATATAAGTCCATTTCTTTTTTTTTAAAATCTCTTTGATATAGAGACCTGGTAGTGGTATTGCTGGGTCAGAGGGTATGTACATGGTTTTACAGCCCTTTAGGTAGAGTTCCAAATTGCTCAAGAGAATGGTTGAATCAGTTTACAACTCCACCAACAGTGCATTGTCTCAATTTTTCCATATCCTTTCCAACATTTGGCATTTTTCTTTTCTGATATACTAGCAATCTGATAAGTATGTGGTGGTAACTCAGATTTCTTTTCATTTTCATTTATCTAATAAATAGTGATTTAGAGCATTTTTAATATGACTATATATAGCTTTCATTACTCATCTGAAAACTGCCTATTCATATCCTTTGAGCATTTAACATTTGGGAAATTGCTCTTATTTTTATAAATTTGACTCAGTTCTGTATATATTTGAGAAAAGACCTTTACCAAGAAACTTGCAAAAACTTTTTACAGTTATGCTTTTCTTTCCCTCCTATTTTCCGTGTTTATCCTCTGCACCCTCTCTCTCTCTCTCTTTCTTTCTTCCCTTTCACCCTGTCCATCTTTGCTTCTGACTGCATCCTCCCTCCATCATTTACTCTCCCTTTTATCAGGACCCCCACATAGTCCTATCTCCTTCCTCTTCTACTTTCCTATAGAGTAAGATATATTTGTGTACCAAATAGATCATGTATGTTATTCCCTCTTTGAGCCAGTTCAAATCAGAGTAGATTCAATAATTCTCCCCTGACCTCCCCCAATCCCCACTTTCATTGTTAAATGTGAAATAATTTACCCAATTCTACCTCTCCCCTCTCTCCTGCTCCCAGTGCATCCCTCCTTCTCACCCTTTAATTAAATATATAAATTAGACAGGTAAACTATTCATTGCTTCCCCAGACTGCTTACAGTACCAGCCTTTATACCTAGATTGTGTGCCCATTTAGACTTGGTTTTGGTATAAGGCCTTAGATAATGGTCTATCCCCAATTTCTGCCAGACTATATTCCAGTTTTCCCAGCAGTTTTTGTCAAATAGTGAGTTCTTATCCCCAAAACTGGGGTCTTTGTTTTTAAAACTGAGTGCCAGATTCTCTCCCTTCTCCCCTCCTCACCCACTCCCAGTGGGAGGATAAGCAATTCAATATGGGTTATACATGTGTAGTTATGCAAAGCATTTCCACAGTAGTCCTATTGTGAAAGATAATTTCCCTCCATCCTATCCTGCTCCCCATTTATTCTATTTTCTCCTTTGACGCTGTCCCTTTTCAAAAGTGTTTGCTTCTGACTACTCTCTGCCCCAATCTGCCCTCCTTACTATCATCCCCCCCACTTGTGCCCTCCCACCTACTTTCCTGTAGAGTAAGTATAGAGTACCCTACCATACCCAGGATAGCTGCTAGCATAGGTTCTTTGATCTGCTTTTTTGAAGGAAAGCAACTAAAAAAGGCTTAACAATCTTACTTTAATCAATCAAACATAAACCATTTACCTAGTTCAGTGGAAAAAGTCAGCACCCTGAACTTCAGAGAATACGAACAGCAGTTACAAGACAAAAATACAGAGAAAATAACACAATTCAGCAGACAGGGCTTCTAGCTATCTGACCATTACATCCATACTTAGTCACCAGAGAGAGAAGCACCACCATCTGGGTTTTCAAAGCCAGGGGGGCTCAACAGCTGCCCAGAGTTCATCTGGTCAAATCACAGACTCTTCCCAAAGTGAGTCCTAAAGTAAAACCCTGCCTCGTAGGTATATATAGCCCTCTCCATGGTCAGAGAACATCACAACCCTCATAACTCACTTAGCTACAAAGTAACAAAAGTTGTGCCTTCCTGAAAAGCAAGCTTCCCACCACAGGCTTCAGGTGAGCACATATAGCCTGTAAGGGGGCAGAATATATTTTCAAATCAGGAAAGGTACTTAAATTCAACTTAGGCTTATTAAGAGGCAGGGAAGGTCTTCAAATTCCCATTACCATTACAGTAAGATACCCAATTGAGTGTGTATGTTATTCCCTCCTTAAGGCAAGCCCAATGAGAATAAGGTTGACTCAGTCCCTTTCATCTCCCCTCTCTTCCCCTCCATTGTAAAAGCTTTTGCTTGTCTCATTTATGTGAGATAACATACCCTATTCTATTTCTCCCTTTGTCTTTCTCCCAATATATTCCTCTTTCACCCCTTAATTTTATTTTTTAGATATCATTCTTTCATATTCAACTCACCTTGTGCCCTCTGTTTATGTATACATACATGTGCACATATATACACAGACATACATATATAATATGTGTATATGTATACCTATATTATGTATGTATGTATTTATGTATATTCCCTTCAACTGTCCTCATACTGAGAAAACTCTCATGAGTTACAAATATCATCTTTCCATGTAGGAATGTAAACAGTTCAACTTTAATGAATTCCTTATGATTTTTCCAGTTTACCTTTTCATGCTTTTCTTGCTTCCTGTATTTGAAAGTCAAATTTTCTGTTCAGCTCTGGTCTTTTCATCAAGAATACTTGAAAGCCCAATCAATATATCAAAAAAAAATTACTTTATAGAGCTAGAAAAAAATAGTAACAAAATTCATTTGGAAGAACAAAAGCTCCAGAATATCAAGTGAATTAATGAAAATAAATGCTAGGGAAGGTGGCCTAATCATACCAGATTTTAATCTGTATTAGAGAGCATTGTCATCAAAACTACTTGGTACTGGCTGAGGAATAGAGTAGTGGATCAATGGAATACATTGGGTACACAAGACTCAGCAGTCAATGGCTATAGTAACCTACCATTTGATAAACCCAAAGACCCCAGTTTTTGGGATAAGAACTCACTATTTGACAAAAGCTGCTGGGAAAACTGGAATATAGAATGGCAGAAACTGGGCATAGACTATTATCTAACACTGTATACTAAAATCAAGTCTAAATGGATTCATGATCTAGGTATAAAGACTGATACTGAAAATATAGGAAATGTAGAAAAGCAAGAAATAATTTACCTGTCAGATTTATGGAGAAGGGAAGATTTTATGACCAAACAAGAGGTAGAGAGCATTATAAAATGCAAAATGGATAATTTTGATTACATTAAATTGAAAAGTTTTTGTACAAACAAAGCCAATGTAACAAAGATTAAGAAGGAAGTGGGAAATTGGGGAAGAATTTTTATAACCAGTGTCTCTGATAAAGGCCTCATTTTTAAAAATACAGGGAATTGAGTCAAATCTATGAGAATACAAGTCATTCCCCAATTGATAAATGGTCAAAGGATATGAACAGGCAATTTTCAGAGGTAGAAATTAAAGATATCTATAAGCATATGAAAAAAATGCTCTAAATCACTACTGATTGGGGAAAAGCAAATCAAAACTACTCTGAGGTATCACATCTCACCAGTCAGACTGGCTAAGAAGACAAAACAGGAAAATGACAAATGCTGGAGAGGATGTGGAAAAATTGGAACACTAATGCATTGTTGGTGGAGTTGTGAACTGATTCAATCATTCTGGAGAGCAATCTGGAACTATGC
>CM053585.1:433882534-433897427 GCA_028646515.1 Pseudochirops corinnae
TAAACAAGTTGTGGTGTATGAATGTAATGGAATACTATTGTGCTATAAGAAATGAGGAGCAGACAGAGTTCATATTTACCTGGAGAATTTATACAAACTGATGTTGAGTGAGAAGAGCAGAACCAGGAGAAATTTGTACACAGTGACAGACACAACATATGTATAATGATCAACTTTGATAGACTGGGCTCTTCTCAGCAATGCAAGGTTATAAGACAACTCCAAAAGACCCATGATGGAAAGAGATGTCTACATTCAGAGAAAGAACTACAGAGTTTGAATGCAGATTGAAGAAAACTACCTGCTCTCTTTCTTTTTCTTGTTTGGTTTTGTTTCCTCTTTCCCATTGTTTTTTCCATTGGTTATAATCCTTCTTTACAGCCTGATTAATGTTTAATGCAAAAGTATTTGCAGATCCTATACTTGATTGTTTGCCACCATGGGGTAGGGGAGAAGGAGAGAGAGAAAATTTGAAACTCAGGGGAGTTGTGGAACTGAATCTTGTAAACTAAAAGTAAACAAACAAATTAATAAAGACAAAAAAAAAAAAAAAGAAAAAAGAATACTTGAAAGTGCTCTATTTCACAGAATGTCCATTTCCCCCCTGAAGTATTATGCTCAGTTTTGCTGGGTAGGTGATTATTGGTTTTAATCCTAGCTCCTTTGACCTCTGGAATGTTGTATTCCAAGGCTTTCAATCCCTTAATGTAGAAGCTGCAAGATCTTGTGTTATCCTGATTGTGTTTCCACAATGCTCAAAGTGTTTATTCCTAACTGCTTGTAATATTTTCTCCTTAACCTGGGAATTCTGGAATTTGGCTATAATATTCTCAGGAGTTTTCTTTTTGGGATCTCTTTCAGGGGACAATTCATGTATTCTTTTAATTTCTATGTTACTCTCTGGTTCTAAAATATCAGGACAGTTTTCCTTGATAATTTCTTGAAAGATGATGTCTAGACTGTTTTTTTGATCACGTTTTTCAGGTAGTCCATAATTTTTAAATTATCTCTCCTGGATTATTTTCCAGGTCAGTGGTTTTTGCAATGAGATATTTCACATTGCCTTCTATTTTTTTTGTTCTTTTGGATCAGTTTTATAATATTTGATTCCTTATAAAGTCATTAGCTTCTATTTGCTCTAATCTAATTTTGAAGGAATTATTTTCTTCTGTGAGGTTTTGAACTTCCTTTTCCATCTGTCCAGTTCTGCTTTTTAAGACATTCTTCTCCTCATTGGCTTTTTGGACCTCTTTTGCTATTTGAGTTAGTCTATTTTTAAGGTGTTATTTTCTTCAATATTTTTTGGGTTCTCCTTTAGCAAGCTGTTTGACTTGTTTTTCATGATCTTGTACCATTCAAATCATTTTTCTTCCCAATTTTTTCTCTACTTCTCTTACTTGATTTTTAAAATCCTTCTTGAGCTCCTCCATGGCCTGTGATCAATTCATATGTTTCTTGGAGGCTTTTGATGCAGGAGTTTTGACTTTGTTATCTTCCTCCAGTTCCATGCTTTGATCCAAGACCAATTCACACTTTTTCTTTGAGGCTTTGGATGTAGCAGTTTTGACTTTGTTTTCTTCTTCTGAGTTTGTGTTTTGATCTTCCCTGTCACTATGATCAGGATCTTTTTTTCGTGGTTGTTTGCTGAGCCTATTTTTTCACTTTTAACTTGATGCTAAATCTGGGCTCTGCTCTTAGGGTTGAGAAGGCACTGTCGCAAACTTCAGGCTTTTTGTGCACCTGTTTTTTGGGATAGTTGTGGGAGGGGGTCTGTAGGTTTTCAGTTCTTCTATGAGGGTATGACCTAAGGAGAGGTGTTTTCTATTCTCCTGGTCTTTGCTTTAGTCTGTGAGTGGTCCCCATTCTTCTATAGCCCCAAGTTCTGGTATATTAGTGTTCCTCCTCGTCCTGGGACTGTGACCCTGAACTGTGACATGGATTGCTGTATGGGCAATGCAACAGAGTCAGCAAAAGGATTCCTATAATTTCTTTTTGACCAGTTGTCTGATCCCTTCAGTGTCTGTGGTCTGAAAGCTCCAGAGTTTGCTGCTAACACAGATAATTCAGTCACTGCCAAGGCCTTCTGCTAGCTTGCTATGGTACAGCCTGCACTGGCACAGTCTTGACTGGACACTCTCACCTGGTACAATGGACCTTTTCTATTGACCTTCTAAGTTGTTCTGGGATAGAAAATTGTTTCATCCAGTCTTTTGGTGGGTTCTTGTGCTACAGGACTTGTTTTGAGGTATTATTTGAAGTTTTTTGGAGGGGAAATTGGAAGAGCTCAGAAAAGTTCTTGCCTTTTATCCACCACCCTAGCTCTATCCCCATAAACAATACAGTGATGACAATGAATTGTGAAAGGCTTAGTTACTCTGAATAGGACTTGATTTAAGACAATTTCAAATGGCTCAAAAATGCTATTCTCCAGAGATAAAACTGATGAATTCTGAATGCAGATTGAAACATACTTTTTCTATGTTCTTTATTTTTCTTGTTTGGTGTGTGTTTGTGTTTTGTAACATAGCTAATATGGAAATATGTTTTGTGTGACTTCACATCATATTCATTGATATATTGCTTGACTTCTCGAGGGGTAAGGGAGGGACAAGCCAAACAGGAAATTTTGAATTTTAAATTTTAAAAATTGAATATTAAAGCATATATGCATATATTTTAAAATGAAACAAGTTGAATATTTTTCATTTATTATCTTCTGAAACCTAATCTATACTTGGACCAAAGCTTAGCATATTTCTTTTTTTTAAATGCAAAACTTCCTCTATAAATAGACATCTCACTCTCCAAAGAAGAAATCCTTCCTAATGTTCCTATGTCATAGTCACAACTGAACACCAAAACCACATTCTCCAACTATCTGAGGCTCTGAGAATCTCTAGGAATCTCGCATGTAATCAATGATCTAGTTCTCTGACATATCCCATATGGTATGTCTTTGGCATTATTTATTTTTTCATTGTCCCACTTTAAGCTTTCACAGGTTAATGCTTTACATCTTCTACTCCTCTGACCTGTCTGCTGTCTAGCCTCTCTCTTCCCACCAGCTATAATTCAATAACCAGTATCCAGGATAATCTTCCTCAAATTCTGCTATTATTAGACACTACCTAGCCAAATACCTTCATTTTACAGAGAAGAAAACTGAGACCCTGAGAAGTTAAGCCACATATGTAGTAAGATTCAGAGCTGGGATTTGAACCCAGGTTCTTGGACTCAAAATCCAGTACCCTTTCCATTGTCAGTCTCCTGAAAACTGCAAGAATTCCAAAGTTAACAAAATAATAAGTATTTTATAATGTCAACACACTTCTGAGTACTACATTAGAATACTCCCTCCAAAGTAAAGAAGTGGATTAAGACATGGTCCCTGTTAAAGCCCTAACTAGAGTAAAGCTAGAAAGGTGATAAAGGTAAAAGGGCACTCATAGCACTTAAATTCCATCACCTTCCACTGGTGGCTACAAATCAGGTTAAATACTTCTCTTGTCTAAATACATAGGTGGTACAATAGATAGAGAACTGGCCCTGGAGTTGGAAGGTCCTGAGTTCAAATCCAGCTTCAGACACTTGACACATTTACTAGCTGTGTGACCTCGGACAAGTCACTTAACCCCAATTGCCTTGCCTTCCCCTTTCCAAAATAAAAAAAAATCTCTTGTCTTTTTTTTATATACTGCCCAGCAATGATCTCAATTTATTATGGCGTTTGCTGATCTTAATATGACTTAATTCTGTATGTATATTTATGCCTGACAAAGTTCAGTGAAATCACTAAAGTGCAATTTAGGTTAGAGAATTATTTTATTTTTTTCCCTGAATTACTCATGCAGTAATAACTAACCAGGGTAGCCAGGTGGCACAGTGGATAAAACTCTGGTCTTGGAATCAGGAAGACTCATCTTCCTGGGTTCAAACCTAGTCTCAGATACTTCCTAGCTATGTGACTCTGGGAAAGTCACTTAATGTTATTTGCCTCAATTCCTTGTTAAAATGAGCTGGAGAAGGAAATGGCAAAGCACTCTAATATCTTTGCCAAGAAAACCCCAAAAAGAGGTCACTGGAGAGTTAGACAAGGCTTAAACTACTCAACACTAACTATCATGACCTTTTCAACCCATTAACTTTCTCATATCTTTTTTTTTGTTATTTTCCTCTCATCATTTATTAAAGTCATTATCAACTTCAATAAATTATGATTAGGTAGCATTGTTTCAGTACTAGTGGATATATAGATGGATACTATAAAATCCTATTGAAATATTAACATCTGCTGTGATAACAATGTTATCAATTATGTGTTACTATTAATGAGTTATGTTCTAAGTAACTGAATTCATTCATACCAAAGTATAATAATCATGTACAACAAAGGTGACTGTCTTCAAAACATAACCACATAAATTCCTTCCTTAAAGACAAAAACCAGAATGTTTCAAAATATAAAAATTAAAATCATTTCTTCTCCCAAAATCTTCTAACTCTAACCATTCCTTCTACCAAAATCAACATACACAAGCACAAACACACAGACACACACACACATCCCATTCTAAGCTTGTTCCTTATTTCTTCCCAATCCTGGGAACTTTTTATCCTTATGTTAAGCTTTACCCTTTTACATAAAAAGTTTTTCTCATTGCCTTAATACAGACCATTCCACATGGCAAAATTCTCCCTCCTCCTTTTTCAAAATGTGGCTTAATACTCACCTTCCCAAGAATCATTTCAGCATTAAGTCTTATATAAAATGTGCACTCTGTTGGCCACTGTGTAAAAATGTTCTCTGCCCTGAAGTGTTGTAAATCCCACTGGGAAGATAAGAGTACTAGAACAGAACAACTATAAGATGGTTAAATGCTAAACAAATTGTAGTAGGAGTACAGAAAAGTGAGAGATATATGTGAGCTAGTGTATTGGCAGGAAGTGGAGATTTGACCTTCGTCTTGAAATTATGTATTCACAACATGTTATTTTTATGGACTTATTGAACTTAGAATGTTAAACTTGGAAGAGATTTTAGAGATCATCTACTTCATACTTTTTTATGGTTGAATTAACTAAATACCACAGAAGTAAAAATTAGTGGAAGAGCCAAGATTGAAACACTGGCCTCCTGAATACTTGTGCTTTTTCCATTCAATCAAACTAATTCCTTTCAGAGCCTTCTTCCTCCTCTCTACCTTCCTCTCAAAAGACATGCTCTTCTGACTAGTTCTTGGGAGGACAATTTAGAAACTCAGAGAATTAGACCTGAAAGAAGTCATAGATAACATCTAAACAGAGGTTCAAATTCTATAGATGAAGAAACAGAGGCCCTAAGAATCTAAGCAATTTGCCAAACGTTTTACAACATTCAAATGAGAGAATTAGTACTACTAGATTTGGGCTTCTGACTTTATTCAGATAACATCCTTGTCTTTATCCTGTACCACAAAGATTCTTCCAAACATCTTGACATACGTGTGTGTATGTGTATCTATGTATATATGTAATGTGTACGTATATGTGTATATATATATTTAACTTATATCTATTTATATATATATATTTTACCTTAGAATAAACCATAAAAAATGTAAACAAAATGGTGATAAATGAGTGTTTCTGATAATGGATCACTTTTGATATAATTATTAACACCTTTTTTGTATTACCGTGAAGGCTTCAGACAAAGGATATTAAAGGAAAATTAGGGTTATTATAAATTTTCAACAATACAAGTACTGTTCTTATTATTTTAAATTTTTGGTTTCCTATACTTTTAAGTATGTGAAATTTGAGCAATATGGGATGCATTACACAAATATAGAGAGTGCAATCAATATTCTAAATTACCATATGCTGACTCCATACCAATGCATGTACCTCAGTTGATAACAAAATGCAAGAAAAATCAGGTTCAATATGTTTAGAATTTTCAAGTGCTCTCCGCAGAGAATCACCAACAATCCATGCCTTTCTCATCTATCTCAGTGAAGATCTCACATTTGAAGGCACAAATAGATACACAATATACTTTGGAGCTTACATAGCTGTGGTCTCCAGAGACAGTTCAGTTCTAAAGTCTTTGGAAAGCCTACATGTCTTTTATTTGGCTCCAGATCAGGGTTGTGCTGTTAAACAAATAATAACTGACTAGAGGATATACTTTTAAGTTTAATTTGCATTATTATCACTTTCTTAAGCTGATAACCAACAAAACAAAACAACCATGCCCCAGCAGATAGCATTTGCATGTAATAATCGACTCTTGAGAGCAGGTACACAAACGGAGCAGACGGCTTTCTTTTCTGCAAATCTGGTGAGTTAAGAAGTTTTTCTTGCTTGCAAAACAAATTTGTACCCAAGAGTACTTGAACACCACCCACCCACTGCCTAGTGGAACAAAGGAATTCTGACTAAAGATTTTTTTGGGGGGGAGATGGTATAGAACACAAAATTATGCTCTTAATGTTCCAAATTAGAAACTGGAATATATTTCTTGTAGTGGTTATTTGTATTTTAAATATAATTACAGAATTTGGAAAGGAACTTGGAGGTCATTTATGTCAACCTCCAATCCAATTCAAGAATCTCCTCTAAAGTATCTTATATACATGGATATCATCCCTTGTTCAAAGATTTCCAGTGACATGGAGCCCATTACTCCGCACAAAGCTCATTCTGCTTATGAATAATTTTATTTCTTAGAAAGTGTTTCTTTTGCTGAGTCCTAGTGTTTCTAATAACTCTGAATTTCTACATTATAAAGGTCCAACTTTTAAATGTTCATATTCTTTTTTGGTGTAATGTATACAGGCTCAGAACCAGGAAGACCTAGCTCCAAATTCCAACTTTGATCCATGTTGTCTATGTGACCCTAGACAAGTCACTTTATTTTTTAGTTCTCTAGGCAGTTCTCTAAAGTTAGAAGCTGCCAACCTACATTCATGGAGTTTCCTCATCAAGGAGTTCCCTATATCAATGAAATATTAGTTGTGCATAAACATACACACACACATATAATGAAAAATGTATACTTGAATATACAGGCCTGTATATACACACATACATAGATACATACACACATATGCCAAGTTGAAAGATGGACACTGAGAGGAGGTTCTATTCTTTTATGTTTAGTAAGAGTCCGTAGGTCAGAAATACAGAGATGGGGTCTACTGGCCTTATGGCCACAGGGGATGGAAAAGAAGAGAGAAATCCTCATTTCTCCTAGCTTCTTCCCCTCTGCTTCTTCTACAAAGCTTCTTTCAACAATGGCAGGCTCACCTTTGTAAAGGCCATGAGATGCATGCCTAAAATTTAGCCAGTCAACAATCAGCTGCTCTCAAATTCTACCAGTTCCTAAAGAGGTGGTAGAGAATTTACATATTTCTTAATTAGTTTAACATCCTGATACCTCATCTCTTTTCTCTACCTCTCACTTTATGATTACATTAATTAGTAGAAAAAATCAACTTATTCATTATATACACAAATATATGTGTGTATGTATGTATGTATATAAATATGAACATATGAATCTTCTCTTAGTATCCATATATGTGTATATATACATATATATACATATATACAAATACTATATGCTCACAAATATATTCCTTTGATGATGTGGTACAAATTTCAATCACAGAATGCCACATTTTCTAAAGATCTAAAGATATAGATTACCCAAAGGACAATGATGGAGAAGAATCGGGGTAGGGATGAGTAGGATGCAGACATTGCCAAGAAGGACATACACAAGAGAAATACTGAAATAGATGTCAGATGTTTGCCTGGGAAAGAAGGTGGTTCTATCATGTATTTAGAGCAAGAAACAACTGTGGAAGGCTCTATACTTGCTTGATATCTATATAATATCAAAAGGTCTAGAAAAAAGTTGCCAGAGAAAAAATATCCACCATTGTCTACGGAGGATCTCTGAGCACACATAAACAAGAGTCACAAAGGATTATAACGCATCTAAAATTTGCTATCTGTACCATCAGAGGCATAATGATTTTCATACATTATATAAGCCTTTATTAAATTTCTAATATGTACAAGAAAAAAAAAGATAAACAGTTCTTGCCATCATGGAGTTTATATTATATTTATGGAAACATCATTAACACAAATAAATAAGTTCATAACATATGCAAAGTAAACACCCAAGGAGGAGGGGAGAAGGGGGAGTTAAATATTAGCAATGGTAGGATCAGGGGAGGTCATATGTAGGTGTCAGCTCCTACATATATGTGTATATGTATATATATAAATGTGAACATATGACTCTCCTCTTATGCAGGAACTGGCACTTAAGCTGAGCCTTCAAGTATACAGGATTCCACGAGACAAAAGTGACGAGTGTGTCCCAGTCATGGGTAACAGTGTGTACAAAGGCCCAGAAACAGGACATAGAATAGTATGGCTATGGGACAGCAGCAAATAAACCAGTTTGCTATAACACAGAATTCAGGAAGAAGATTAGTATGTAATAAACCTGGAAAGGTAGATTATTGGAGTCAGATTGTGAAGAAATGTGAATGTGAAAGGTACTTGCATTTTGTTTACTGACTCCCGGACAGTCTAAAAACATGCCTAGTTCTCCTCCTCCCTGCCCCTCTTCCCATCCCCTTCCACCATCATCATAAATTAAACAATCAATCAAAAAAAGCATTTAAGTTCTTACTTCGTGCCAAGAACTGTGTTAAAAAAAAATAACCCTTCACCAGACTCTTCTACTCCCTCATATCCCTATATCTCTCCTCCTTTTTATGGCTAATATCTTAGATTTGAAAAAAAAAAAAACTGTCTACACTTATGGCTTCCACTTTTCTTCTTCACTGCTCTCAGCTCCTTGCCATCAGGTTTCCAACCTTATCACCAAACAGAAGCTATTCTTTCCAAAGTTATGATTAATCTCTTAATTGCCCAATCCAATGATCTTTCTCCATTGCTTAATCTTGACTTCTCAGCAGTATTTACCATTCTTGAACACTCTTCCTGGATACTCTCTTCTCACTGGGTTTCCATGGCTTAGATTCATCTTGGTTTTCTTTTCTTTTCTTTTCTTTTTTTTTCCTCTTTCTTTGACTATCCATTAAGAGTTCCCTTTACTGAATCATCACTCATATCCTGTTCTGGTCTCTGCCCTGGACTCTCCACTCATTTCTCTATGCCTGATCTCTCAGTGATCTCATTGTCTCCCATGGACTCAGTTATCATGTCTATACAGATCCCAATAGATCAATATATCCACCCTAGTCTCTCTCCTGAGTTCCAGGTCCACATTATCAATGGCTATTGAACATTTCCTACTTCATATCCCCAATGCACCTAAAACTCAACATATACAAAACAAAAATCATTCTTTTGCTCCCATATTCCATTCCTCTTCCTAACTTCCCTATATCTTTTGAGAATACCACCATCCTTCCAGTTACCAGATTTGCAACCTCAGAGTTATCCTTCAATCTTTCCTTTCCTCATCTCCCCATCGAAACAGTTGCCAAGTCTTATTATCTCTACCCCCAAGATATCTTTCAGATGGCTCCTTTATCTATTTACATGAGCATCATTCTAGTTTAGGCCTTATTACCTCTTTCCTAAACTACTGCAATAATCTTCTAATTTGTACCTTTTTCTCACATCTCTCCCTTCTCCACTCCACTATCTATATATTGCCAAAATCTTATTCCTCAAGTACTGGTCTAACTATGTCACTCCTCCAATCAAGAAGCCTAGTAACTACTTTAGGATAAAATAAAAGCTCCCAATGGGCAATTAAAATCCTTTGTGCTCCGGCTCTAGCCTATCTTTGAAAGCATAATATACATTTTTCCGTAGGTTCAAATTTTTTTCTGGTCCACTCTTCTAGTGAGTATAGCAAAATATTTTATGAATAGTCAGTATAAAGGGTATTATAGCAGGAAATAAGGTTGCAAAGTAGAACTGGGAAGTCATGTACAAACCATTTCAAAGATTAAAGGAATATAATATACAAACTGTATCATATAATCACCAAAATTCATATTCTGCTAATACGTGCTGCTGAATATGCAGAAGCCATCTAGGCACTGCTATCAGGGATCTGGGCCTATGAAACATAAATTCCAGGAAAATTCCCAACCTACACAGTTCTAAACAAGTAGAAGATCAGAAAGGTGCTGAAACTTTAAAGTTTTAGCAGTAATTTTAAGATGGTGTGGATACGTTAATGAACTAACCCCACGGTAGCAGAGATAAGACTTAGTCTATTCCCCAAAAAAACCTTATAACAATGAGACCTCAGACTCTTGTCCCTGAGCATTCTTTCATCTGGTCTATGCTGCCTGCTGCTTCCAACTCAAATCCATGTTGATTACATGAGTGATACTCTCTGCCTCTCCCTCTCACCATTCTATTTCCAATGCTACCTGCTTCTTTTCACCATCCCATTGTCCTATCTGCCTCTATGGCACTTTTGCTCCTTGTCTTCATACCCTCTATGTCTTATTTACTGGATCCTCCTGGGGCGTCTAGAAACATACCTAGTTATTCTCCCAAGTGTGATTGCCACCTTATTTCCCACTGCCAATCATGGTATTTTCCAGTGAGTATCCAAAGAACCAGGCATGCCTGTCCCCATTTCACACTACCATAAATTATAAATTTAACTACCTTACAGATTCTATATTTCAGCCAAACTGACACACTTGCTATTCCATATTCATAATATTCTATTTCTCACCTCCATGTCTTTGCATATGCTGTCCCCCTTGCTTGGAAAGTATTTCTTTCTCAATTCCATTTCTTAGAATCTCTGGTTCATCTTTATAGCTCAGGTCAAATGGCTGTTGCCTCCTGCATGAGATTGTTTTAGATACTCTTAGATGCTAGGGAGCTCTCTAAATTAATATGTATTCATTTTGTAGATCTTCGTGTTTAATTCTTTATGTATGTATTGTTTTCCATGATATTAAATATTTGAGGCCAGATAATATATTGTTTCATGGTTTTTTGGGTTATTTTTGTTTTTTATAATAAGTTCATGCATAAAATTTGGCAGGTACTAGACATTTAATGTTGTGTATAGTAGATTTTCAATTTCACATACAATCATCTTTTTATTGTACTATGTTATGTGAATGTTTGTTATATTCTATAATAAAAAATAAAATAAAATAACTAAATGTTGTAGATTGGTTTATAGATTTATCCTAGAGGCACTGGGAGCCACTGAAGCTTCCTGGGCAAGACTATGACAAGATCATACATGTGTCTCAAGAATATCAATCTAACACTTTCCAAGATGACAAACTGTAGAAGGTAAGAGCTAGTAGCATGAAGATCAGATAGAGTGCTGTTTTAATAAAGCAGGTAAGAGGTGATGAGGGCATGAACTTAGGTGATGGCCTTGTGAATAAAGAAAAGGGGGCCATATGAGAGATGTTGAGGAGGAAGACTAAATAAGACTTGGAAAATATTTATACCTGGGTGTAGAAAGCCAAAATACTTGATTCTAGGGGGTCAGCTATTATGTAGATATCCATCAGTTTCTATGCAGATGTCTTTGAGACTGCAGTTTTGGCCTCAGACTTTGAAGTCAGCTCTTAGTGATGTGTATTGCATTTGAAAAAAAGGCTAATTGACTTCCCAAAGACTTCCTGACTTTTCCAAAGACTTTGGCACCTAGAATTACAAAGCCTGATCTTACCCGAGCTGCTTCCAAGATGTGACAGACTATTATAATGATAAGACTATGATAATGACAATAATTCAGTATGTGACAAACTAAGCTTATTGATGATAACACTTGGATTTTTGTCTTTTGGATCTTTAAAAACCTTGTTCAAAGAATCATTAAATGGAGTTCATGGTTCTTCCTTGAACTACCTGGCCTGGTCATTTCTTATTCACATCTCCAATCATGCTTAGTGCTAGACACTGAGTAGCCCATGACATATGAGGGATAAAGGAAAAGGAAAAGTCAAGGGAACCTTTAAGGTTGTAAGCCTAAGTTACAGGAAGTCTAGTAGTACTTTCCAAAGAAAGAGAGAAGTTAAGAAGGAGGAAGTGTCTGTGGAAATAAAATGATTTTTATATTTGATATATTGAGTTAGATATACACAAAGGATATCTAGTTTGAAATATACCATTGTCAGTTGGTGTACTGTAACTGAGGGGAGAAACTAAGACTTGACATACACATACACATGTAGGGGTGCGTGTGAATGTGCATGTATGTGTGTATGTACTTGGTCAAAGACTGTCTATCCCAGAATCCACTAACAATATACATTTTGATGTGAAGTGACTCCTAGAAAGTGTTGTGTAGAGGTTGTTTGCAACTATTTATGGAGAGTTCTAGGGAAAAGTTACTAAAAGGGTAGTGAGGAGTCAGAATTTAGAAGGCTGGGTGTGTATCTTCTATCTTTGAATCAGAAGGGAGATGAACCCAGGATTATACCACAGTCCCTCCTACCCACATATTCTTTCCTTCAAAGAGACTAAAATCAATTGTTTCATTTTCATAACAGAGGCCACTGAGGTTTTTACTCCATGCAGTAGATGCTGGGTCAGGAGATAGGGACTAAGGCCATATTGGTCATTTTACTGACTGGTCCAAATGTGGTGAAACTTCTCCTTAAGGACATCCTCCTTCTTTCAGAATGTGTTAATTGTCTCTTTCTCTTTTGGTCCTATCAGGGAAAGTCTTTTATTGTCTTTGTACTCAGAGACATATTTAATTCACTGACTGATTGCCTTCCCTCCTCCCCTCTATACTTTCTGCTGTTTTTTGCTCTTTGTTGTCACTGCTAATTTTTATTTTAAGAGACATTAATTTAAAGATACTATTTTTTAAAGGTATTTAAAAGATATTAGAACGAGCTTGTTCTCTGATGTTTCTTATAGTGGTAGAGAATGGGAATGGATAAAGAATGGGAAAATGCCAGCTGGGGAAAGGTAGTACATGTATCCCTTCTCTAATGGAAGAATAAAGAATAGGGTTAGGACTGGGCTTTTCCCTGGGAGGTCATTTACCTACTTGCGGTGCTGTGGGGAATACTTTTTTCTTAACCAGGCTGTTTTGATTAGCAAGAGAAGTAAAAATTAGGAATCCATGAGCATTACTGAGAGATACAGGAGTGTCATTTAGGAAATCCTTTGGTGATACACTCCTGGGTTCCCTCACTTAGCAACTTTCCTTCTTTATTGCATAGCCAATACATAAACATTTATTAAATGCTTACAATGAGTCAGCCAATGTGCTAAATGTATATATATTACATGTTACATGTCATGTGCCTATTAATCAGCTATACTCACGATGGCTGGGTAGAGATAGCACTCAGCTGAGCTTTCTCAATATTCCCCCTTAAACAAATTTAAAATAATGCCTCAAATAAAATTTTGGAGTGGCACAGTCAAAAAAATGTCAAGGTGAGACATTCTTCTAGGCCAAGAAAACTTAGGTTGTAAGGAGAGATATGTGACATGAAAGTGGAGGCTGGCCCGGAGCCCAGCTAGATAAAATACCAGTGGAGGAACTAGGTGGTGTCAATAGAAGCAGAAGCAGCATCAGGAGCTCACAAACAATGGTAAGGGAACCTGTCAAGCAGTCAGGAAGAGATTACAGGAGCCCCTGTCATAACAGTTGATATAGTACTGGACACTGTTAGAAAATTTCATTGTTCATACCTATTTATGTGTCACAGTTCAAGAACACAGAGGAGCACTTTCAATGAAGAAGGAGTAGGGCCCCTGGGAAGCAGTATTGCTTTCAGTAACAAGGGAGCAGGCACCCTGAAAAGCAGTATCAATTGCAATCCCAAAGTATAAGAGGTCCTTTCAGGGTAAAGACCACAGAGCAGACCAGGAGAGCAGTGTCCACACCTCTCCCCAGAGTACATCACCTTGGAAGCATGAAAAACTTCCATAACCACAGAACAGGCTCTGAAAATATCAGTGAGAAAAACAGGAGGCTTAAGACAGTACTCTTTCCTGCCCTCACACTAGGAACATGGCCCAACATTAACATGAAGTTCAAAATCAAGAAAAAGGGTGAAGCAAACAATAAAAAAAATTAATCTGAAGATTAAAAGCTATTATGGTGATGAGGAAGATCAAGAAAAAATATCAGAAGAAGAGAATGAAGTAAAAAAAAAAAACAACTATAAAACCTCAAGGGAAAAAAAAAACAACAAATTGTGAATTGGACACAAGCCCAACAAGATTTCCTGGAAGAGCTAAAAATGATTTTCAAAATCACGTAAGAGTGGTAAAGAAAAAAAACTAGATAAAGAAATGAGAGTGAAGGAAGAAAATTGTGTTAATATAGCTTGGTTTTTTCCCCCCCTTTCCCCTTATTTATTTATTTATTTTTTATTTTAGTTTACATCATTCATTTCCACGAAATTTTGAGTTACAAATTTTCTCCCCATCTTTCCCCTACCCACCGCCCCAAAACAGCCTCCCAGTGTATTCCCCCTTCCCCAATCTATTCTCTCCTATGTCTTCCCCCCTCACCCCTCTGACTTTTCAGTACAGAAGGATGGATCTCCCAACCACAGTGCCGGTGTATCTCAAGTTCCAGTTGGATGTAGTTAATAATAATAATAATAATAATAATTGTATATATATGTACACATATATTTTTAACATTTGATTATAGAACTTTAGATTCTAGATTTTTTCTCTTCCTCCCTTGTCACCCACCCCCACTGGAAGGACAAGCAATCAAATACAGGCTGAACATGTGAAATTACACAGAACCTCTCCACAGTGAGCATATTGTGAGAGTCCGATTACATGTCCCTTCTTCCTATTCTGCCCCCCCATCCACTCTCTACCCTATCCCTGTCGCTGTCCTTCTACAGAAGTGTGAACTTTCATCAGCCCTACCCCC
>CM053585.1:433897927-433916182 GCA_028646515.1 Pseudochirops corinnae
GATGAAACTGAGGTTTTTTGGACATTGAGGGGTGGAGGGTTTCTGTGGTTTTCTAATGACTGTATTTGTGATCAAGATATTTAGTAATTGTAAATCCAGATTAGTGACTGACTAAGTTAATGGTTGCCCCATGAGTGGAAGTTTGATTATTCTAGTGGTTCTTGTTAATGATTGAGTTGCCCCATGAGTGGAAGTTTAAGTATTCTATTGTGAATTGATTGAATGACTAATGATTGAGTTGCCCCATGAGTGGAAGTTTGAGTATTCTATTGTTACTTGTTCTGAATACTGTGGCCACTGTAGTGAAAACTATGTAGCCATTTTCTGTGATAAGCCTTGTTCTAAATATTGTGGCCACTGTAGTGAAAACTGTGTGGCCATTTAATGTTATGAAATGTAATGTTGCGAAAATTATATTGTGATGTATTTTAAATGTTTGTCTTAATTTGTAATGGAATAAACAGAGTGTTCACTATATTTTGTAATCTGAACTCTAAAAGCTGTTCACAGTAACATTCCTTTGGGAATCTGCTGGTGCATGGCATTACAGTATGAAGTTGAAATCTGAAAATCTTGTCAATCTCAAAAATCAATTTATATCTGTAGCTGCTAAATGAAACATTGTGAACATGGTCTTTAGTATTGATGTCACTTTTCAGAACAGGTAGAAATTTAGGGGAAAAGATTTCTTATACCTTTCTTTTGGAATGTGGGGATAAATGGTAAGTATTTTCTATAATTAAATTGAGCAATTTACCCATTTTAGTTCTATGGACCACTAAGAGACAAATAGGTAGTAATATAAAAATTACATTATTTATTCCTTATTATTCTCTTAAAGCTACCATTACTTGGGCAGGGAGTCAAGAGTTCATTCCTGACTGGTGAACAGAGGAATCATAAGACCATTCCTACATTTTAGAACCATCCCAATTCAGCATGACCATGCCACAGACTTTATGACTTCCATTTGTTACCATCTATATGTGAAACATAATTTCTTGGTTGTAAATGCAAATTGACAATGACCAGAGCAGGGTCTATTTACCTTTTATGGTTTCAGGATGTCTGTTTTGCTTCCATATGGAGTAAGTCCCAAGATAAGGGGAATCTTACCTCTGGTCTTTGAAGTTGCAGACAAAGGGAAAGGCATTTTTAATCAGAGCAGTTTGTTTGATTAAATCAGACTTTGGTTAAAATATGATATTAAATGATTATCAATCTATAAGGTTACGTGTGTGTGTGAGTGTGTGTGTGTGTCTATGTGTATGGTGTGTGTGTTTTCCCCAAGAATATCAGGATCAGGTCTGTTTTTGCAGTAAACAAATGAGGGCTTATGTTCAAGGGGTAAAATACATGGTGAGTTCCAAGCAATGGCTGCCAAGTTCTGTTTATTTGTGTAATATTAAAGGAGTGCTAATTGGCCTACAGTGGTTGAAAGTCAAATGCACAGGGGCTAGGGTACTATGATCACTCCCTTCTTGACTAAGGGGGCCCCTGTTGGGGAACCAGATTTGCAATCTGATCAGGTTGAGCCCTGAGGGATCTTGGCTTCTAAAGAGAAGAGATCTAATTCACCTTTTCTCAGAGTTTTCTTCTCATTAATGGCCTGCTCCACTGCCCCAAGGGCAAACAGCTAAAAAATAAAACGGAGGTTTGGGCTGCTATCTAGGGTTTCCCTGAAGGTATTCAATGAAGAACCTACTTAAAGTTTGGGAAAGGTATTTCCTACACAAAAATACATGTTAATAGAAATTCAAGACTCATAATACATATTGAAATAACAATTTAAAACAAGATTCAGTAAGTTAATTTGTAATTACTAATACATTCTCTTGGGAGCCTGAAACTTAAAACTCATTAGAATATAAAGTGGTTTTTAGGATTGGCATTTTCTATTACCTCAGCTTTGCAACTTCCAAACTACTCCTTTCATGTGTATTTGTGTACTTTGGTAAAATGGGCCGGGTTTGGACTGAACCTTATTTATTGGGGGGGGGGGGGGTGGTGATACTCATCTGACTAAGATTAGGAAAGTATAAACAAAAACCAACCAAACAAAAAACCTATGCCCAACTCAGGCTCAGGCTTGCCTAGACAGGACATATGCTGAGATGCCATGTGCTCATAGTTGCATAGCCCTGTAGGGGATAGTGGGAAAAGCCATCTTTCCCCCTACTCAAGAGAGTCTTAGGGAAGCCATGATGTAATTTATGGCCAAAAGGGAAGAGAAAGTTGAATGTGAAGTTGCTCCATTTGAAGTATTTATTGAACCAGTGTCTTTTCTTACTTAGCAGTCAAGAGGGGTCTTATTCATCATTTCAAAGCACAGACACCTTAGATCTATGTCACACATGGCCAGGAGCAAGTCCCAAAATTCCCTTGTAGTGGAGCAAAACCTGTGAGGACAAGTCTGAACATATTGTATGGGAGGCCTTTTATTAATTTGTTTTAGAAACATTTTTTTCTGTTGAGATTATTTTTTTTCTTTCTCACTGAAGACTATACTTTTATTAATAGTAGGAGATAAGGATAGTCTTTGTTGAATTACTTTAATTGGGTTTCTCATTTTTCTTTGGAATTACTATTAGTTTCAAGTTTGTGATTGTGAATAAATTGCTGAAGTTGGAGTAAGATTGGATTTGATTCTTTCACTAGGCACTTAATAGCTATGAGACTCAGAGCAAGTCACTTAACCTCTCTAAATCTCAGCTTCCTCATCTGAAAATGGGAATAATAATAGAATTCACTTTGCAGGGTATTATGAGGCTCAAATTAAACACACACACTCACATGCACACATACACATATCTTTCTATCTCTGTATTATTGGAAGGTTTAAAGCTGTTGTATGTGTGTGTGTATATACATATGTATATGTATATATATATATACACACACACATATGTTAAATATTATTGATTTAGAGGCTACCTGAGAAGTTTTGAAATTCCAGCCTTTTTGGACTTTATGGCTATAATTAGCAGTATGAAGTATTTCAAACTGATTTCTAAAACTTTAGGTCTTCTCTATGGTGTTGGTTTCCCCAATTACTGCCTGCAACAACTATCCTTGAAAAAAGGGGGAAAACTTGTTTACTTGAAGTAACTATTGACTTAATTACAGTACAGACAGTTTCAAATCAAGTTGCTTCTCCCACCCACCAAAGGCTCAGGGGAAACCTGTGTACATATACTCACACTCCTAGTGAAGTGACTTCACCCTGCCTTTCACAGAGTCCTCTCCTATCTTATTCTTTGAGCCAGGAGGAAGAAGACAACTGAGGGGTATAGATTACACCTTACAATATCCAGAGAGGTCTAGTTCATCTGTAAACTAAGAATTCTCTTGACTGAGAGAAAAAGAGTCATGAAATGAGAAGAGAGGGCCAGGGCCCCTCTATCATGCCTGTGCAAGGATTTTTTTTACATTCCTAACAGGATTTAAAAGGATACTGTTCTTAGTTAAGTTCTAACAAAATGCTACTTCTTTCCACATCTAAATTCCACTTGGTAATACTAGGTTGCAAAGATATTCCTACAGGACAACAGGAATTCCACTCAACCTCTAACACCAACACCCTACAATCTGTGCCTTTTAAACCTTTTCAGTCAAGGAAGCCAAACCAATATTTCAAGTCCTAAAACCCCACTGTATGTATGGTCTCCTTAAATGAAAACCAATCCAGTCAATATAAAACAGGTACCATTCAAAAAATCCTGGATTTTCTTTGGATTCAAGTTTAAATATCTGTGAATTTCAGGTAAATAAAAGTGAGGTTTGATTTATCTCTGTTTCAGGGTTGCATTTCATTTTATTACTACTATATGTTAAATTTTAAACATATTTCAGTCACTGTCCTCATGGAGGAGACAACTTGAAAACCATTATGTACAAACAAATCATATACAAGACAAATAGGAACTAATAAACAGAGGGAAAGCACTCGAATTTAAGAGAGATTGGGGAAGACAGATTCCTGTAGAAGTTAGGTTTAATTGGGATCTGAAGGAAGCCAGGAAAACCAGAAGGTCAAGATAAGGAGGTAGACCAAGACTGAAAAAGGTGGGGGAGGAGGAGGATGCAGTAAGAAGACTGAAGGGAGAGAGGAATCAGGTTATAAAGGCACTTGAATGGCACCGGATTTGTATTTGATATTGGACAGAGAGCCACTAGAGTTTATTGAATGGACATACTGAATAGGTGACTTGGTGGCAGGGTGGGACCTGTACTTAAGGAACATCCATTTGGATGCTGAATGAATGGAGAATGGATTGGAATCGGGGGATATTTGAGAAAGAGACAAACCAGCAGGCTACTGTAATAGTCCAGGCATATGGAGATGAGGGCTCGTACCAGAGGGGAGACACTATCAGGCCAGAGAAGGAGGCATTTCAGACAAATTTTGCAAAAGTGAAATCAACAGGCCTTGGCAACAGATTGGATATGGGAAGTGAGATATAGGATGACACATGGGTTGTGATCCTGGGGGAATGAGAGAATAGTAGTAGTGAAGGATCAACTTAGGAAAATTATTATTTTTATACCTCTTCTAGCAATTTTTAAAGATAATCTAAAAATGTAACTGCAATCAATTAAACTGAATATCTAAGATATCTTTAAAAATATATTTTTTAAAATGTTTAAAAGTTAAGTGAACTCAAAATTGGAATTTAAAAAATATTGTTTCATACAGGGCTACCAAGGGTACAAAATTAAAAATTTAATAACAGCTCTTTATTTTTGCTTTACAGCTACTGTGGCAATTGATGAGACTTACCCATTATTTCAGTCCATCTATAGAGTGACAGCCATAGATGAAGATGCTGCTGATAATGGTAGATTAAAGGTACCTTATGTATGAGTCATGTTGTGAGAACTAGGTCATGCCACTAAAATACAGTACTTTACTGTTATGGGCTGCTCAGTGGCCAGCACTTAAGCATGATTGGAGATGTGAATAAGAAATGACCAGATCATGTAGATAGTTCAAGGAAGAACCATGGACTCCATTTAATGATTCTTTGAACAAGTTTTTTATAGAACAAGCAGACAAAGATTCAAGTACTCTTATCAATAAGCTTAGCTTGTCACATCCCGGAATATTATTGTCATTATCATAGTCTTATCATTATAATAGTCTGTCACATCCTGGAAGCAGCTCAGGTAAGACCAGGCTTTGTTATCAAGGTGCCAGGAAGTCATAGGAAAAGTCAGTTAACTCTTAACAAAATGTATTCACATACAAAGGATTCTTCTTGAGAGCAGGCTTCAAGGGGAGGGGGGGCCAAAGCCACGGTCCTCAAGGACATCTACATAGTATTTGGGATGAAAAATATCCTTCATCCTTAATTTAGTGAAAAGAAATAAACACAGAGATCTCTTACGATAAGAACAGGGCTTTATTCTCTTCCCCGGGGAGAAGAGGGCAGTCTTCCCCATGACTCATCATGGAGAAGAGGCAAGTTACAAAAGATAGTACTGGAATTTATAACCTAACTTAGTCAAGACCCCTCCCCGACTGTTTCCCCTCTCATTGGTGGAGAGGCATACTTCACCAAATACTTCCCCAACTGGGACAGAAAGGAAAGATAAGGGGAGGGTCCCACCAAGGTGAGAAAACAGACAAAGGAAGATAAAAGTGATTGACAGAAGCAATTAAAAAAGTTAACCACCCCAAATTGAAAAGTTTTCACTCATGACATACAATAGGAACTGACCCCTAAGAATTAAATACTTTGGCTTACAACACTTTACCTCAATGGTATTTTAAAAGATGGATTGCAAAGCTCCAGCTATTCTTTAAGTATGAAGTCCTTAGTCTGCATTTCTGGTCAGCAGCATTCAATTTGAAAAGATTTAGTTCATGAAAGTGATAAGCCAATAAAGTGCATAGCTTATGAATCTGCTGAGATTGTAAAATGAGGAGAGAAGAGTATGATTCTTTTTCAACTTTCCTTGCTAACTTGGGAAGAAACAATATTAGGAGATTCTTGATGTTTTGAAGGAAGTGGCATAATTGTCTTTCCAATTATGAAAAAAAAATGCAGTTTGATGCTGAGGCAAGATAGGGACCTTACCTTTCCCATTCCATTTCTAGAGCTTTAATTGCCTCATTTATTTTATTATCATTAATTTATTATTTTTTATTATGACCATAAGAATATTAATGGTGATGACTCCATTTCCTATTTACCAAATGTCGTATAGTTGTGTCCTTGAGTATCTCATAATTCATCACTGTAAAATCCTTTAGAGGCTTTGGAAGTAAAACTCCTCTATTAGAGTACTATCACATGTGGTCTTCAGGCTATATCAGATTAGGAAATATGACATACTTTCTTATATCTGTTCATTTTCAGCACTCATAGAAATAAGAAGATACTAGTATTTTTTATAATTTCCATAGTGTGAAGTAAAGGCATATACACCGGGCATTATAAAGATACAAAAATAAACTGTTTTCAGAATTGTGAAACCTGAGTTCTAATACTGGTTTTGTCACTTAACTAGCTATGTGACTTAAAGCAAGTCATTTATCCTGTCTGGGCCATTATATGACAGGTTCTTAACAATCCTTGTAGTTTCCTTTAAACATGTCTAAATGTGGACCCATTTTCTGACTTGAAAAGAAATATTAATATTGGTCATAAATAAACTTTAACAAGGTTTCAAATATTTAAGACCTGTCTGATAATAATTTTGCCCCAATAGAATAAGAATCATTTGTATTATTCCATTGGTCTAGGGAACTTCTGGATAAGAAAACATGTAAGGTTTGCATCTTCTCTGCAAATTAATTAGTCACAGAGAGTTGTTTGGGTCACTGAGAAATTCAGTTACTTTCCCAGGGCCCCATAGTTATTATATATAAGAGGTAGGACATGAACCTGGGTTATTCTGATTCTGAGGTCATCTTTCTATCCATTATTCTATACTACTTTTAGATTTATCAGTATACTGAATTTTTTTTTTAAACCAATCCTTTAATTTCTTGGAGAAGGATAGTGCCTTGGAAATTACCTCCATCTAGAAGGACATAATTTTTGTTAAATAAATAAAATTGAGAGATTAAATAAAATAAAATTACTTGATAGTAAAAATACCTTTAAAGTGAAAATAAGTATATGGTTTTAAGGTTTGCAAAGTGCTTTATATCTACTATCTAAACTGATTCTCATAACAACCCAATTCCTGTGCTTTTGAAAAACTAACAAAAAACATACTGTTAGGATCATTGACCTCAGAGGTCACCTAGTTCATCTACTCATTTACATACAGAAAACTGAGGCTCCAGGAGATTAAATGATTCACCTAAGTCAACATCAGAAAAGGGATTTGAATAGAGATTGCCAGTCTGCAGATTCAGCGCACCTTCTTTTTGCATTAAACATTTAATAGAGCAACATGACTTGATTGATCATTAGGCATTTTAGGAGGTGGGAGCTAAACGGTGAAGAAATGTCTTAGAAAGAAGGATGAAGAGTTATATATGATCTAGATAAGTCTATATGTTGAGGTGGGAGTGGAGTTTATGGAGGAGGTCTTGATCTGGGATTTTTTATTTTTTTATTTTTTTGGTGAAGAGCAGTCCTGGTAAGGAAACTTCTCCTACCAATGCAAGTTTTCATCGTTTTCAATGCAATCTTTAATCTTAGAGACTTACCTAGGGAAAAGAGATATTAATTAGCTTGTCAGTGTCACTTAAACAGGAAGTGACAAAGACAAGACTTAAAATTAGGTCTTTTTGACCCTGAAAGTGGCTCAGCATGTGCTGTCTTCATGTTATGTGTTTATGAAAACCCATACTTTTTAAAAATTGAATTATATTCTTATTCTCATTGTCATCTTACCATTTTAATTCTTGAAACTTAAACTATCTTGATACTTAAACTTAAGGGATTTGAAAATAGCCTGAGCTTTTGTACCCAGTGTTATCTTTTTTGGCATTAGTGTGCAGAACTGTTACATGGAAGAGGCATTAAGTTTATCGTGTGCAGCTTCACAGTGTGGAATCAGAATTTCACCTCACTGTAATGAAACACTTTCCAACAATTTGAGGCATCCAAAAATGGAATGGTTTGTTTTCTAAGGTAGTTAAGTAACCTGACATTGTAAATGTTCATTCAGAAGCTGAATGGACATTTATCTAGGATGTCGTAGAGGGGATTCACAAATCAGTAGGAAATTGGACTTAAACCCCAAATCCCCTCCCACTCCGAATTTCCTTTATACTAATTCAAAATGTTTTTGGACAGAGTTTTAGACAAAAGTAATTGTAACTTGTTCCAGACATTATGTCAATTTCTAAACATTTGAAAGCATTTAATTGTGTAAAGAAAAACTTTGCAATTCTGCTACAGATTATGCCTCTCAAAATAATATAAGCCTGTAACTCTATTAACTAACTAACCAAACTAACTAAAGATTGAAATTAATCAGTTTGAACTGCTAACATTGTCTAAATAATCCTCAGTCACCGGAGAAACATATGATTCAATGCTTTTCCATTCTTTGATGGTGAGTAATACACTTATTACCCTTTTTCTTTTATAGTATTCAATTGAAGCACAATCTTCTGGACCCAAGAATGGAGCAAACTGCTTTGGTGTAGATCCTGTAACTGGTATTGTTAGCCTGAGATCTGAAGAATCCCTGGACTTTGATGCAGGATATCATGTAATTAAAAAATAACATTGTTTGGTTTCTTTTTCTTCTAACAAAAATATTCTTCCGACATGAAGCTTTAAAAATTATTTTGATCTGTTCCCTTTTTTTTAAAAAGTGAACTTCAAAGAAGAAACATTTATTTAAAAAATAAGACAATCAATATACACAGATGACTTATATAGTTATTCATCTTTTTACTATCCAAGCCTTATTAAGGGGAATAGTAACATACAATGAAAAGTGTTCTGGCCTTGAAGTCAGAGATTCAGAGTCAGAGGATTTTGGTCAGAGAATTTGGAGTCAGAGAATTTTAAAGCTTAATGATCGTTTATTTCAAAACCTTCATTGTATAAGATGAGGAAAGAAGGGTCTAGAAAAGTCTTGTAACTTTTTCAAAGATATATAAACTGATTAGTAGTAGAACAGGACTAACACTCAAGTCTTCTGATTCACATTCCACTATATGATGGTCTAAGAATATAATCTGGCAGTAGCATGCAGCATATCCATGGGAAAGGACATGGACTGAACAAAAAGAAGATCGCTGAATGGCTTTTGCAGTAATCAATCAAAAACAAATACAGCAAGACCTTAAATTCTCTTCATCTTTCACACTGATACAGTCTGATGTCTGCAAAAGTCTCATTGACCCCTTCTCATCTTTTCATCAAGTTTGCCATCATTATCATTTAGTCAGTCAATCAGCAAATAGGAGAAGGGAAAAGAAAGAAGCATTTATTATGTACCTACTTCACTTTGCAGGTGAGAAAACTGAAACAGAGTTTAAGTGACTTGGCAAGGGTCACACAGCTAATACATACCTGAGGTGAATTTTAACTCGGCTTTTTCTGATAATCGTCCCAGCATTCTATCCACCACTCCACCTAGATACATTTATTTAAGTATTTCATAATAGTTAACTATAACATGTGTCAGACATTGTGCTAGATACTGAATTTACAAAAGAAAAAAAAGAAGTAATTTTGCTCTCAATGAGTTTATCAGGAAACACAGTATATACTTCCTATATAAGTATATGCAGAATGTATTCAAATTAAGTGCAAGGTATTTGGGGAGAGAGGCCAGCAGCAGCATGAGGAACAGGGAAGGTTTCAGGAAGAAGGTGGTATTTGAGCTGAGTTTTGGAGAAAAAAATAATTCCAAGATATACATGTATATTTGAATGAAGAACTAATGAGGGATCATGGTGTACTTTTTCTAAACTTTTGAGAATATTAATAACAGCTCCCTAAGATATCATACAATATGATCACTCAATGTTTTTAAGATTATCTCACTTTTAGCAAGGATTTCCTCAGGATTTAGAGACTTTGGTCCAGCTGTTCTTCCTAATTTCATTTTCTTAAGTGCCTTTCATTTTGATTTATACATATCTTAGTACAACAGGGACTAAGAAATTATACTGTCACGAATCAAAATAAGTTGTGATAGAAATAGTGGCAAGTTTGTTTCATTTTATATCTACTTTTTGTCCTCTTTCCAGTTTCATCTTTGACTCCTTATGGGATGATGTAGTTTAGATGAGTCTCTTAAACTTGGTTTTGCTTCCACTAATTTTCACTGTTTTATGAGGTAATACTCCTTGTAATCTTCTACCAGCTTCCATCATATTGTTTTATCAATGGATTTGTCTTTGAAATTGCCCTTGACTTTCATCTCTCTGTACTTGGCAAGGAAATCAAGTGTTTCCTGCTTAACCTTGTTTGTGGACTTTTTTGCAGAAAAAGGTAATAATCCATATTATTAAAGAACAGCCTCATTGTAAATGATCAATAAATGCTTTTTCATTTATTTATTCATTTCATTTCAAATTTTATCATATTGATAACTCATTTTTAATGGGTTATTTTAAAGCTATTATACTTTTGTGTATATTTCACCTTTATCTCTTTTAATTAGATTTGGATTTAAATTCTTGATTTGCTTGCACAGAGAAAACTCATTCTGATGCTACTCCTGTACTAGTAATTGTTGTCTTTTTTCTCTGCAAAAAAAAAAAAAAATCAGTTTTATTCATTGTGATGATATTTGTTGCTTGTCATTTTCTTCCACAAAAAATTCTTGATACAAAGATATGCTTCCATAATGTTTACAAGATGTTAGTCTCTCTTTGTTTCTTAAATTCGACCTGTATTTTTCAACATTTTTTATAGCTATCTTCTCCTGGGTGTATCATTCCATCAATACCAATGTGGAAAATCTCCAGTTCTCTGTCTAATTTTTCTACCTATTCATCTTTTACAGCCAATCTTTGTATAGAGACAGCAATTATTTTTGCTGTTATTTATTTCCTTGTTTGATTGAATTTTTTTTTAACTTACGCTCACTATTGCTTATTTCAAGATGAAATGACCAATGAAATGTGTCATGAAGTGACACATCTTTTGAGGGCATATTTTATCCCAGTCTACAGATCATTTGTTTCCTTCTCCAAAGATGAACCTGTGAGCCATACTTCCACTCCATTGCAACCTATATCATCCTGCATTTATTGTAGCCTTAATGAATACCAATATTGATATGACTGAGTTCTTTCAACAGCATGTCAATACATTGGTTCATGTTCAGAAAGGTTCATATTTAGACTACCAACAGTTAATGTTTATAAATTATCCCAGAACTGTGTACTTCTTATGACTTTCTGCCTCCCTTTCCATTATTCTATCATGATCATTGTGGAATCATAGTATTGAGGGCCATAATTTTTTTTCTTTGAATTTTGAGTCGCCATGGTCAAAAATTTCATCACCTAGTAGCTATATTACTGGTGATGAATCATTCTATTAATTAAGCAAGGCCTAAAACAGAAGATTTACTCAGTTGTCAGGACCATACTATTATTAAAAAAAATAAAGTAAGAGAGTGTAAGATGTGACAGAAGAAGAGCAAGGAGCACACAGGGAGTTCAGCTAGAACTTGTTTTCCTCAGTTGCTGTTCTTTAGTCTATAAGGACAAATTCCGTGAGTCTGATGCAGGTCGTCGTGTCTAGCCATCTTCCAAGACAGTGATACTGATTATCATGATTTTCAGAATCATCCAACTAAAAGGGGTTACTGTAGAGTAGAAACCCTAATTCTTTGCTGCCTGGATGTTTGTAGAAGCGGTTGCAAAAATGGTATTTTCCTTTTCATTGACTTTTATCTCCTTCTCCCACCCTACTCCCACTATTCTTAGCCTGTTCTTTGAGTTTCTGTACCATCCCATTCACTGTTGGCACAAAGGAGATAGACTCTTTTCTGTGTTCCTTAAATAGTATACATCTCTGTTTAAGCAGGCCTCTAGACCAGTGGTTCTCAATTCCTAATGCTGCGACCCTTTAATACTTGTATGTGGGCATATCTGCATGTGGGTGGACCTGCCTGGAGAAGGATAGAGGAACGGTGTCTCAGTTCCTAAGACCATCGGAAATATGTGTTTTCCAATGCCTTTAGACGACCCCTGTGAAAGGGTTGTTTGACTCCCAAAGGGGTCACGACCCACAGGTTGAGAACCACTGCTCTAGACTGTGCCTCTGTTATAAATGACAAGAAACTGGGAGATTAGTTCAGATTACTATAGGTTATATTGACTATTTAAAACTACAGTTATCTGAGAGCCTATCTCCCGTTTTTCTGATGTCTCAAGGGATGAGACATTCAGAGGACAAGGCAGAGAATTGCTTTTTTAGATACCTACTTGATTCATTTCATTCAGATTAATTTTTGGATGATGGCAAGTCATTTTATTATGCACAATTGAAAATATGGGACTTGAGTGTTATTGAGAGGACAATGTTGAAGATTGATATTTGAGAGGAATCTATACAGTAGTGCTGTGTATAGCTCTTATAATAGTTGAGCTCCACTAACTGAATAAGCATATTCAGAGAAGTTCAATTAGTTAGTGATTCTTAATGTTCTGTTGCAGAGAATTTTGAATCTGGCCAATAAGATCATTGGTAACATTTAAGAAAGCAATTTCATTGGTGTTCAGAAGCTACAATACACTAGATTAAGAGAATGCATGGGCAAAAAATGGAAATGACTGACTTAGATTTCTCAATCTAGGAGTTAGAGATTTTGGCAATGAAAGGAAAGGAAGCCATGTTTGTTTGTTTTTTTTTTTATGAGAAGAAAACAATGATCTTGGTTTTATTTTCAAGGGAAAAAATAACTTATAGATTAATTTATCTTAAGGTGAGAATGGCTCTGTATGCTACTTTTCCTGAATTTTCACTTCAAAAAAGAACACACTGGAAGGAATCCTTTCTAATGCAAGGAAATGATCCTACAATCCTTAGAATTTTGAGGATTGTTATAGGCTAATGGTGAAGATATTATTGAGGGAGTGGGGAACTTCTTAGACCTTCTCAAATCATATCACATAGGTGACCACCTGTTCTGTCTCCTCATAAAGTTGGCCTCTTTGTGGCAGTTGACATCAACCATTCTGCTTTGCCAATCGTTTGAACACAGACTAGTTTGAGTTTATGACTGAATCTGGAATTCATTCCCTTTCTTGTCCAGTTTCATCTTTTTTCAAGGCATACTGCCAAGGCATACAGATCTTTGAGTGAAATTTAATGGTGTATCAAATTAGGTGAGTCTGAAATTTATAACTAACCAAGTTAACTACATCTAGAAGAGAATGGTTGTATTTCTTTCAACTGTCCAAAAGTGCAAAAGGGCAGAGCTGACTGAAAAGGCAGCTGTAGAAATGGTGACACAACTGATTCCTTATAGATGAAAAACCCCTAACAAATTCATACATTATCTGTTTTTCCTAAAGAGTTTTCATTTATTTTTACAACAGGTATTCCAACTTTCAGTAAGGGCAACAGACACGACAGGTCTGTTCTGCCAAGGAACACTAACCATCATGATCAGAAATGTAAATGATGAGAAGCCTCAATTTGAGTAAGATGTACTTCCTTTTAATTTTTACAATTTTTATTTTTTATTATATATTTTTGTGTTACAAATGTGTTCATGGGAAAGAAGGAATTTCTTATCAGTGGTCATCCAGGCAGCATCTTTATTGTCCAATGGAATGCAAAATTCTTGAGGGAAGCAACTGCTTTCAGTTTTGCCTCTGTATCTTCTGCACCAAACAGAACATAGTAGGCATATCTTAATTGTTTCTCAAAAGTAGTTGAAAGCAAATGAAATATTTTTTTTGGATGGAGAATAATAAAAGGAAAATTTAGAAAGTTCAAATAATTTAACTCAAGTAACCCAGACCATACTCCTAAATTCCAGAAGAAAGAAAAGACTGGATCAATTAAACAATTAATATATAAACACAATACTTCACTTTGGCTGTGGAGTTCTGAACTAGTATTCCTTTATGGTGGGTTCAATAATTATAGAGGGAACAAGGCATAGTGGAGCGAGTTCTGGACTTAGGGTCAGGAAAACCTGCATTCAGATCCCACTTATCCTTTCTATTCCTTAGTTTTCTAATTTGTTAAAAGAAGAGGCAAGGCTGGTTTCATTGATGTCTAAAGACCCTTCTAGTTCTGAATCTATGATTCTGTGAACTCTTCAGAATAAATGTCTGTATTAATTCAATAAATATTTTAGACACATATTGTGCTGAGTACTTTTGGGAATAAAAAAAAATAGCACAGTATAACTATAACATCCTCTACTCAAGAATAGCAGATATACCCATATGAAAAGTTAAGTAAAAATCAGTCAAATTGAATGTGTGTGTATCTATGATGTGCTTATATAATCTCCAGGTTTGTTGTATCATCACACTTCCTTTGTGAAAATTCCCTTTACTGTTGCATAATGACAGTTTGTAAGTAACTTGGTCTTTGAGAAGAGTTCTGGTAACTTTATTTTATATTTAAATTAAAAACCATCCTTAGCTCTCAACTATACAAAATGTTCAAGGGCTAAATAGGCTGTAGTTTGCTGAATCCTGTGTGAATTGCCCAAGGCAATGAAAAGTTAAGTGACCACTATGGTCCCAGAACCAGTATGTTTTAGAAACAGGACTAGAACTAATGTCTTCTTGACTCTAAGGTTAAGCCTCTTTTCATTAAACTACTTTGTTTCTCCAAATTTTATGCAAGTCAACAATACATGAACTGTAGCAGTGTATTATTAAATGGCCAATTAGCAGTACCTACAATAAAAGTTATAAGTTTGTAGACTGATTGTTGTGGGCAGTGGTAATCAAAGAGGTTGTCTTGAAGAGACTGACATTGATCAGAGCCTTGAAGAATGAGAAGGATTTACAAAGAGTGCAAATATATGGATGGAAATGGAGAGGATAGACAGGACATTTTAAGAGGAAAAAATTGTACTGACAGTTTGCTCTTAATTTGAATATGTCTATATCATGCCAGAAATCCAGATGAAAATTAAGACACCAATTGAATTGTTGAATTGTTCCAAAAATGAAATGTTTGCTATTTTGTAATAATGTTAATAATGTACTTATATAGTGCTTTAAGACTTGCAAAACTCTATGTATTTGTATATGTATATATATATATATATACATACATACACACACAAACATATTTCATATTCAGACAAACTACTTGAATATTTCACTGGCATTTTACATTTTCTTCTAGCTATCTGATGTCATGTTAACATATCCAGAGACTAAATGGTTTGGAAGAGTTAATGTACCTACAAAAAATAAAAGTAACCTTGTACCACAGATGGATTTTCTCAAGCACTTGAATAGTTTTTGAAGAAGTTTAAAAACCAGAAAAAAGGAGGGTGGTATCATCACAAATCTCAATGAGGTTTTGCAGACCTCCATAACTTGGCAAATGTGTGTGCCTGAACTTACATCCTCAACATTTTTCATTCACCAGCAAATGATTTTCTTTGGTTTAGATCATTTCCTTTCAATTCCATTAATGTGACTGAGAAGAAATCTGTTGGAGATATTATAGCAAGAGCAAAAGCTACAGATCGAGATGAAGATAGCAACCTCACCTATTCTTTTAAAACTCAACAGACTGTGTTTGGTTTGGACCCTGGTAAGTTTATTATATGCTTTTAAACTATTTCCGTTAAATATTCAGAGTCTAAAAATAACAAAGACAGCTAATTTATTTGTATTTCCCCGTTAGAGAAAGTGTTGGTAAAGTCACCCCCTTCAGATTGAAACTGACTATAAAAAGGGAAGAAATGAAGGCTGCTACTAGACAAGTTAGATAAATGGCCAAGCAGTGAAAGTGTTGGTCACCTACCTGTTTAGCAGGCTGGACATGCACTTCTGCCTCATATCTATCTTATAGAATCCTTATATTACTTTTCAAAACATAATTTTTAAAATGTTAACTTATTTCTCCCCACCCCAATAACACTAATGATAGCATAAACAAAAAAAAGAATACACACAAATCTAGTCTCCATGCACAATTAAGAGCAATATTTTAAAATGTTTTGACTTAAAAAGAACCAAATAACCACATATGCACTTTTATCTTTCTGTTACTTTTCTTTGAATTAAAAAACTATGTCCTTTAATGAGATTTTGTCACTGTAGTGCATTGCATTTATTCCTTGTTTTGCAATTGTTTTGGCACAGATTCCTTTTAAATAGCTGAAGTCATTGTGTACATTGTTCTTTTGGTTATGAATTTTTTCACTCTGCATCATTTCATATCATTTGTCTTTACATATTCCTTACAGTAAACTAAACATCAAAAGCACCCCATTTATGCCATATAAGATTCACAGAAGGGAGTGAATGTTTAGCTTGGAAAAAAAGAATACTTAGCTCCCCTCTCCCCAAGACATGTGAACCCTCTTGAAGTATTTGAGGAGTTGTTACACGGAAGAGGAATTAGGCTTGTATTCTGCTTCTACACCAAAGGGCCGTATGTAGAAACTACAAAGAGCCAAACTTGCTTTGAGAAAATACTTTCTTATAATTAGAAATACTCCAAAGTCGAATTGGCTCCTTTGGGTATAGTTAGATTCCCCTCAGTAGATCTCCCTTTAAACATAAGCTTCATGCCTGACTTTTGGGGAAGTTTTAGTAATTCTAGTTTACTAGTGAGAATTGACTAGTGAGGGATTACATGGACTTCAAGATCCTTTCCAATTATGTGAATTTATATTCATGTAGTAGAGCTTGTTTATACCTTCCTCAATGGTTGGGTACATAGTTTGTTTTTTTTATATTTTTGCTGTTACCAACAGCCACTAGAATTTTTTTTTTGTAGTGAAGAGTCCTTTCATCCCATTACTACCCTACATAGGATATAAGCCTAAAATGTGATATCTGAGTCAAAGGTATACATTTTTTTGGATAGTATTTATTTTACATCCCGCTATTGCTTTACAAAATAGTCAAAGCAATTTCAACTACAGTGAACTGTATGCCCATTCCCCTGAATTCTCAATAACATTGAATTGTGTCATCTTATATCATATTTGCCATTTTCTGAGTACAAGATGTTATCTAATAGTTGTTTTAAGTTACATTTCTCTGATTGCTAATGACTTTGAACACTTTCAAAGTAGGTGCTGATAATTTGTGCTTGTTCTCTTGAAAATTGCCGGTTTATATTCCTTGACCAATTATCTATTGGAGAATGACACTTGTTCTTATACATTTGTAGCATTCTACTTAATTTACTTTGTCTAGTAATTACCTATTTTTTTCTATACACTTTATATTTTTCTACTTATATGTATGTTGAATCACACCAGTAAAATGTAAACTCTTTGAGGGTAAAGATTTTAGTTACTATCTTTATAAATCTAGCACCAACCATGGTATCTTGTACATAGTATTTGCTAAATGTTTATCTGATTGAATTCAATGATTTTTTTCCCTTAAAAACAAAACAAAAATGAAGGGACTTTGGGCTAAGGTGGTGGTATGAAAGGTAGGAGAGGAGCCCAGGCCTCTCAAATGTTTCAGCAACTATCTAAGGAAAAAAAAAAACCCTAGACAGAATAATGATCAAAAAATCTGAAGAGCAATATCAATATATTACTTGATCCAGGCAAGAATTTCATAAAAGACAGGTAAAAGCACTGAACACTGGAAGGTTTTGGACAGTCCAAACAAACCCAGATGAAGAATTCTGAAATCCATAACAGCATATGGTTCAAGGATACTCTGATGGGACAGAAACTCATAAAAGCACCCAAATTAGGAAGACTCTTTTGGGACAGAAGGCCACAATACCTTGACTAGAGATGGCCTAGTAGGGACAAAAGCCTATAGCAGCAAACAAACTAGGAAACCCTAGGTGGGGAGGCATAATCTTGCCTGTAATAGCTATATCAGGGAGGCCTCAGTGCAGCATGAAAATCTAATGCATATCTCTGAATGGAGATAGCTAACTACAGAACACTGAGCAGGGATACTAAAGCTTCAGAGTTCTGAATGCAGATGTATTTAGAGAAGTAGGTATCAATGGTGAGCAACCTTGGAATTGAGATTAGGAACAAGTAGGGACTGGATATTTGTAACAGTAAGCACCCTAGCATGCCTAGGGCGGCTACTAGCACAGGTTCTTAGATCTGCTTTTCTAAAGGAAAGCAACTCAAAATGGGTTAACAATCTTACTTTAATCAAACATATCATTTACC
>CM053585.1:433916682-433942617 GCA_028646515.1 Pseudochirops corinnae
CAGAGGGCAAAATAGAACTTGAAAGAATTCACTGATCACTTCTTGAAAAAGATCCCCAAAAGAAAACTTCCAGGAATGTTATAGCCAGGTTCCAGAGTTCCCAGATCAAGGAGAAAATATTACAAGCTGCCAAAGAAAAAACAATTTGAATACTGAGGAAACACAATTAGGATAACCCAGGATCTAGCAGCTTCTACATTAAGGGATCGAAGGGCTGGAATATGATACTCCAGAGATCAAGGGAGGTAGGATTAAAACCTAGAATCACCCACCCAGAAAAACTGAATATAATGTTCCAGGGGAAAATATGGTCACTCAATGAGGTAGAGGACTTTCAAGCATTCTTGCTGAAAAAAACAGAATTGAAAAGAAAATTTGACACTCAAATACAAGAAACATGAGAAGGTAAACATGGAAAAGAAATCATAAGGAACTTATCAAAGTTGAACTATTTACATGCCAACATGGAAAAATGATCATTGTAACTTATGAAACTTTTCTCAGTATGAGGATAGGTGAAGGGATTACAAAGGTATATATACATATACATACACATTATATAGCAGGATATATATATGCGTATGAATACATATCTGAGTATGTGTATTTATGTGTACATTGAGGGCACAGGATCAATTGAATAGGAAGGGATGATACTTTAAAAGGTGAAATTTTGAAGTGGGAGAGGAATAGAATGAGAAGAGACAGGGAGAGACAGAATGGGCTTAATCATCTCATATAGAAGAGGCAAGTGATAACTGTTACAGTGGAGGGGAAGAACAGGAAGGCAAAAGGGAAAGGGTCAATCTTACTCTCATTGAATTTGGCTTAGGGAAGGAATGATATAATCTCTAAACTGGGTATCTTGCCACACAGGAGAGTAGGGTGGATGGGGATTAGATGGGTAATGAGGGAGGGGAGTGCAGGGCAGGGAGGAGGGATGCTGGAAGCACACACTTGTGTAAAGGGACAGGAACAGGGCAGAGAATAGAACAAGGGGAGTGCGGGATAGGAAGGAGGGACATATAATCAGTCTCTCACAATATGTCCATTGTGGAGATGTTCTGTGTAACTACACATGAACAGCCTGTATTGAATTACTTGTCTTTCCAATGGGGGTAGGCGACAAGGGAGGATGGGAAAGAATCTAGAATTTAAAGTTCTATAATCAAATGTTAAAAAAATGTATACGTATGTATATATTATTATTGTTATTAACTACATGCAACTGGGATTTAAGATAAGCAGGCACTGGGGTAGGGAGATCCATCTTGCCCTACCATTAAGTCAGAGAGGTGATAGGGGGACATAGGAAAGAGCAGATTGGGGGAGGGGTTGTACAGTTCTATGCCTGTTTTGGGGTGCTGGGTGGGGGAAAGATGGGCAGAAAATTTGTAATTCAAAATCTCGTGGAAGCAAATGATGTAAACAATAAAAAAAATAAAACAAAATGAGAAAAAAAAGAAGATACACATAGGACAAATTGGGATAAAATCTCTGGGGTGGAAGGCCCTATTTTAATTAAAGAGGCCTAGGAAATGTTTTTTTTGCAGAAGCAGAGTCATTGCCTACCAAAAGTGTGTGAAGGAGCACAATGTAAAGCCTTGGAAAGTTAAGCTGGTGCCAGATATTGAACAGCTTAGCACATCAAATATGTTAAGGACGAATAAAAGAGGAGTCTGCATTTTCTCTTCAGAGTCCACAATGAGGCCCTGGACTGTTTTGTGCATAGCAGTGATATCCTCAGACCTGGTTTTAGGTATATCAATTTGGTAGCAATAGAGAGGATAGATAGCCAAGAGGATGGATTGTAGGTAGGGAACCATTTAGAGGATTACTGAAAACCAGTCTAGATGACAAACACTAGAATTGAGATAGATAATGACCATGTAAGTGGGGGTGAGCGGTAGAAGGACAATGGGAAAGAATCTATAAATGTATAATCAAAAATCTTGGTAACTGTGTATGTGCCAAGAGTTAGAGTGAAAAGACAAGGGGCTGAAGGGGGAACCTATGAATTCAGGGGATGCATGAACTAGCACTGTATGCAAGAACAGGTGCCACTTAGCAGCCCTGTTAACCATTATCCAGTTCCAAGTCACAGATTCAGTATGGAGAGAAGTGCTTACAAGTGAGCACAGGGGCCCTGCTATTACTGAGCAGAGAACAAAATCCAGAAACTTAGTCAGGTGGTTGTGAGCTTTTGAGCAAAACAGATACTCAGTTCTAATCTTTCACCCAATACATAAGACTGCAGTGGACTAACCAGAACAGGGAACCAAGACCAAAGAGGATTCAGCAGATCAGTCACTCTGAACTTGCAGAACTCCCCAACAGGCTAAGAGTCACTAAGTTCTGCTGTGGTATAAAGAAATTCATCTTCACACAAGACTTAACATTCAGAGTACAGAACAAGAGGGCAATGAACATACTTCTCCTTGGATGACAGCATTCTGGAAGTACCAAAAACTCGTAGGCCCCCAGACTAAGCCATAAAAGAAGCAGAAGGACATGAAAGGACAGCATCTCAGACCATAAATCCAACTCCTTCTCCTACCCTCAGGAAGAACAAAGCCTAACACTAACAAGAAGTCTAAAATCAAGTTGGAAGAATGAGCAAATAATTGTTTTAAAAGTACTTGAAGAACCTGAACATAAAGAGATATCATGGTGACAAAGAAGCTCAAGACAAACATGCAAGAAGGCAACAACTTCAAAATATCTACAAGCAAAGTCTCAAAGAAAAAAAAATGAAGATTTGACACAAACCCAATAAGAATTCCTAGAAAAGTTCAAGAAAGATTTCAAGAAGGGAGCTAAAAATGACTTTAAAACCAGATGAGATGTATGGAGGAAAGATATGAGAGGATAATTAATAACTTCGTAAAGAGGTTCAAAACCTTCTTGAGAACTAAAGAAAAACAAAAGGCACTAAAATATGTATAATTTAAAAAATTACACATTGGCTACATCCAAATAAACATTGGTTTCTTTCTTCACTTAGTATTTCACTTTGTAAAAACATGCACAAGCAGCTTTCCAGAGGACTGCTGCTGTGAACAGCTTTCAAGGTTCTGATTACATAGTATAGCAAACTCTCTATTTATTCAAGAACAAATCAGAGCAAAACATTCACAGAAAATCAAAATACAGCATTCACCATGTTACAACTCAACACCTTATCACTAAAATGGTCACATAGTTTTCACCAAAGTGGTTACGTAGTTTTGAACAAAGTACATTCATTCAGTAAATCACAAAATCTTTAATTCAATCACAAAGTACAAAAGTCAAAATTCTCCACCCCTAGGTCACAGTAAATCATAATCTTCTCAGTCAATACATGGTATCCAAGTAAAGTCTTCTTTCCACTTGAATCGAGGTTGGCTCTCAGCTTTCATGGTTCCTCTTCCATGATCCCAGATCCAACTGTCACCTGGGTTCAAAGGCAGGCAGCTCCTAGTTCCTTGTCCAGCTTCTTATCCAGTTCTTTGTCCAGTTCCCATTCTATATTGAAGCTCACAGTGTCCAGTCCACCTCAAGTCCTTCACAGTTCCTGTTTCTAGGAAGACAAAGCTTAACAGAGCCACAATAATATCCATTCACATTGCCGGGCACGATCATCAATTCACTATCTGCCTGTGAAATCAACTCAGACCCACCAACAAGATCTGGGAACTTAACATAAATCATCAACATAGAAATCAACACAGACACACAAAAAAGGTTCAAGAAGTCAGCACAAATCATCAGTAAAGTCCCAGGATCTCCAAAATCCTCCTCTAGCACTTTGGTAAATATACAACAAAAAAATCCTCTTTCAGGGCTTCCAGTAAGGTCCCAGGGCTTCTGTACAAAGTATCACAAACAAATATCAACACAGACAGAGAAGACAAACAGAGTACTGGGATACCACAAGTTTTCTTCTTGACTCTGCCACCACAAGAGCCCTCTTCTCAGTTCTTCTCAATTCTCAGGTCAGTTTTCGGTCCAGTAGCAGCTGCCACCCTGCCTCCATGATGTTTATCCCAAGAAGTTCTGATTATCTAGCTTATGCTCTTCATTATATATGGTATAGTTCCTCCCCTTCCTGTTGCAAGAGTTAATGAGTTCTAGGGTTCACAAGTTGTGGGGTTCACACATTCTGTTTCTTAACAGACTGATACAAGGCTCAAAAGAAACCTGAATTGAAACAGGATGTTAATTCAATATCTGAAACAAGGTGTGAACTACTTCTGTGCTTGCTGTTACATACTTCTTTAAGAGAAGATGGGTAGCACTGTTTCATTATTAGGTTTCTGGAATTGTGTTTGGTCATTAGGCTAATACAAATTCCTAATTCTTTAGAAGTTACCTACTTTTACTATACTGTTGTCATTGTTTAAGTTGTTATGCTGGTTCTGTTCCTTTCATTCTATATCACTTAATACAGCTCTTCCCAGATTTCTCTGGTTTTCCATTGCCTTTATCATTTTTTACAGCACAATAGTATTTTATCATATTTATATACCATGATTTGTTCATTCATTCCTCAATTTATAGGCACTCCTTCAGATACCCGTTCTTTGCCACCTCAGAGAGCTATAAATATTTTTGTAGAGCCTTACAGTTTGTTTTGCTTAGAACTGATTGCTACTTAAATCTATCCTTCCTTCTCTTTCTAAATCCCCCTTCCCTCTTCTCTCTTTTCCTTCTTTTTCTCCATTTTGAGTGAAATATATTTCTCTACCCAACTGCCACAGTGATAGAATTGTAGCCTCCCCCTGGGTCTGGGATTCCAACCCTGGTAATACCTCTGTATGCTGCATTACATGTTAGCACTGAGATACTCCTCTGTGCCTGGCATACAAACCATCCTTCTGCTGCTTGATTCTGAAGTCCCTTCTTACTGGGAAACTCTACCTCTGGAAAACTGTCCCCTCTCAGTACACCCTGAATTTGATCTATAACTGGCTGGTGGGTGACAAAGCTGATAGTTGGCACCTGTCTTATCACAGGGTCCTCGTATAAGTCTCCTCTTACCTTCCTTTAAACTTCTTCCATGGTGCCGAAGTGTTCTAAGAATGGCATGGTCCTGGTTCAATCCTGTCCCCAGTGTCATTTGATCTTTCTCATCTCCCTATGCCTACCTGTGCTGGACAAATGACTCAATGTGACTTTTTCTTGATCTCCTCACCAGGAGGATGCATGGTGCATTTTCCAGGTTTGTCTGGAGTAATCTTATGTAGGGTAGTTTTACTCTATTGCTTCCAACTACCCTGCTCCAACAAAAAAGAAAAACTATCTCTATGTTAATAACATAATCTGATTGAATATGATTGGCCTTAAGTAAATCTATTTTTGCTTACTTATTGTCAGAAGGAGTAACTCAACACAATACTGAACTGATAAAGCAAAGATTTTAATGTCCTTTGGGTTGATTAGATCATAGAATATGATCATAATTTAAGATCACAGATAACAGGATTATATATCTAGAACTAGAAGTGATTTTAGAGGCCATCTAGTCTAACCTCATTTAAACATAAAATGAGAAAACTAAGGCCCAAGAAGGTAAATTACTTGACTGATGTCATATGGGTAGAGACTGAGTTGGCATTTAAATCCAGGTCCCATGACTTCAAATTAAGTGCTCTTTGAAACATACTATGCTGCAAGATTTGGTTCCTAAATCAAAATACATAAGTTCAGAAACTGCAAGAGTATCACAGTAAACAATACATTCCTAACACTCATTTTCTTAGTCTGAGGCTTTTCAAATTAAATTTCTTTAACAGAACAGAAGGAAAGCCCAGAATCATGTAACCTATTGATTATTGTGTTCAACAACATATATATCCAAATTCTATTAATTACGTGATTGGTACCCTTTGGGGTTGGCTATTTTTCTGCAGTCATCAGCCTCCTATAATAACTTAATTTTCTTGTTACTTTTCCTGTTCCTATTTTCATGGTTCCAGAATAGACATAATCTTCCCTTTCTCCTCATCCAATTTTATCTATACCAGAATCCATCCTTTGTATCCATCAATTATTTGTCAACCATACCCACTAATAATAATAAAAATAGCATGTATTTAGAGTTTTAAGGTTTCAAAATGCTTTACATATGTAATCTCATTTGATTATCCCAACATGGCAGTGAGGGAGGTGCTAGAATTAGTCCCATTTTACAGGTGAAAAATCTGAGGCTAAGAAAGGTTAAGTGACTTGCCCAGGGGTTACAGAGCTAATAAGTGTCTTAGGCAGGATTTGAATTTAGGTCATAACAATCAAGTCCCAAGCTCTATCACTGTTCCACCTAACTACCTTAATAAAACTAAAATTGTAACATAGCAAGCACTCCCTGGGCTCAATATCTAGAGCCAGGCCACCTACACCTCCCCTCTCTAGGCACAATGAGGTATCCTTGATGGTTTTGTGTGTATCCTTTCTAATGTTATCAACTAAAGCTTCCATTTTTGTGGACTCCCTCACTCATAACTATTAGTGATTTTATACCCTCTTTACATTTGATCAATGAACATCAATTAGTTTTTACAAAAGAATACCTATTTTGAAGATAATGGAAGGACAAAAGTATAAACATTTCTTCCAATATCATAAGAGTACACTCTCCTCTTTGCTGCCTAGGTAACCAGAGAGAGTAAGGCTCCAGACTTAATCCTTTTTATAAATAGTGTTGATTCCACTCAGTTCACTTAGACATGTGGCATCCTTCTAGATGAGTCCTTGTCTTGGGTCCTGAAAGTCATTCTAAATGGCATGATGATGGACTGGAAGCAAATTCAGCACTATCTGACTCCTGAAACTCAGGTGACTTAATATACTGACTTTTCAAAGTTCACAATCTCTGATCTCCATCTTTAGTCTTCTTCAGAAAAAAATAAAAACAAAAACAAACAAACAAACAAACAAAAAATGCCAAAAAAACCCACCAAAACCCAAAATGAAGCAAGAATCATGGCAAAGAACCAAGAACTTGCTCCCTGATAATATATCAGCCTAAGCTGGTAAAAGTCCAAGGCCTCTTCCCTTATAACACTATCCCTTTTTTCTCAACAAAACACCATTGCAAGAAGTTTCCCTATGATACTTCCATTTTATGTCACCACTACTTTTCTAGAGAGACTCCCCAGCCTCTTCCACATGAGGAACTGCATCAGAGACATTCTTCTTTTATTTATAAGACCAGGACTTTTCCATCAATCTTTTCTCCATCTGCCTCTTTAGATTTATATATTTGATAGACATTCACATATATTTACATACTAATTAATCCTAATTAATACTAGTTCCCATGGGCAGAGCCAAGATGGCAGAGTAGAATCAGCAAGGTTTCACAGCTCGCACATAGCCACTTCAAATACCCATAAAATATGACTAAATAAATTTTAGGGCTCCAAACTCACACAAAAATACAGAAAAACACATCTCCTGCTGAAGGCAGCTCGGCAAGAAGGGCTCATCACAGCATGCTGGGAGCCAAAACCAGCTCAGCCTGAAACCAAGGCTTGGCCCCTGGGCAGCCAGGACCAGCCACAGCTGAAGCCTTCAGGAGAGTGGATCAGTGGCAGCTGTGGCAGTTTCCGGAATTATCAACCCACAAGAAACAAGGACTAAGTGAAAGGTCAGCGGATCTCAGCTAAATTTGGGGGAGAAAAGCAGTCTGGCTGAACTTCCTTCAGGGCAAGGAAGCAGCAGAAGTGGCGGCCCTACAGCCACTTCCACATGGCTGCTTCAGAGCTCCCAGCCTGAAGACTGCAGGGGGGCCAAGCCATCATTCAGAGGCTAAGTGCTCTTGCCTTGAGTGGCCTGGATCTGGATCATGGTCTTGAGTGGTGGTTCTGGGGTGCGTTTTCAGTGAGCCAAAGCTGGTGGGGGCTGCAGCAGCCTCCCAATAGCTCCAGCAGCTGTGAATACTCCAGTGATTTGGGACAGAGCTTTCCCCTCTGGAAGCAGAGTTCAACAGAGCTAAAAAATCAAAAATTGACTGGCAACATGAGCAGGCAAAGGAAGCAAAGTAAGAACAGCAATCGAACTCTAGAATCCTTTCTTGGGGACAAAAAGGATCAAAGCATGGAACAGGAGGGAGACAACACAGTCAGAACACCCACACCAAAAGCTTCCAAGAAACATGAAAACTGCCTAAGCCATAGATCAGCTTAAGAAGGATTTTGAAAACCAAATAAGAGAAGTGGAGGAAAAATTGGGAAGAGAAATAAGAATGATGCAAGAAAATCATGAAAAGAGAATCGACAACCTGAATGAAGAAAATAACACCTTAAAAAACAGACTAACTCAAATGGCAAAAGAGGGCCAAAAAGCCAATGAAGAGAAGAATGCCTTAAAAAGATGAATTTGCCAGATGGAAAAAGAATCTTAAATAATAGTTCCCGCCCCACTTCCTAACTGCTAGCACCTCACTTGCAAGATTACCTTATATCTGTTTTGTCCATGCCTATATAGGTGCAGGCTGTCTCCTCTGTTAGAATAAAGGCTCTTTGAGAGGCAGATTTCCTTTCTCCTTTCACAGAGCCTAAAGTATCCAGTACACAGTTGGTACTTAATATATGGTTTTTGATACCTGAGTGACTTAGGGAGAAGAGAAGGGAATAAGAATTCATATAGGGCTTATTATATGCCAGGCACTGTGGTGAACATAATGTGGTAAGTTTCAGATAGCCTCATTTAACAAGTTAATTCATTGAATTATTTAGGGACTCATTTTGGAGTTAACTAATCCTGTAAGAATCATTAGTACTTGCTTCTTAGACCTGGATCATCAATAGAATCCAAATAAAATTAGCTGCCAACAGAGTTAGTAGTTCACATTAAAACTGTCTAGGATTGTCTGGCACAGAATACTGAGGCCCTGATTTAGTGATGTAGTACTTGTAAAGTACACAAAAAGATAAAAAGTTCTTTTCTCTACTTGCAGGAAATCATGTTACTTCTATCTGTACTAAGTGTGTTGGTGTTTTAACTGGGTGAAATTGAAAATTTAAGACTTATACTTCTATCCATAATCAAACAGCAGTTCCCCTTACCCACAATCTGGTATTTAAAGTATGTAAACTACAATAAAGAATATCTCCATAGAAAAGATGCATAAATTGAAATTTAGCAATTTCAAAAATACCACTTGAGATACCAGATATCCTTGTTCACTAATTTTTATTACTGGTAAGTAAAATTATCAGACAGCAAAGTAAAGAGATCGTATTATTTAAATGGAAATGCTTTTACTTAGTCACAATTTAATGTTAAACTGTCTGAATTTATGTGAAGTTACTTCAAATATTATTGTTCCTTTGAATGCATCAATTCCTGTGTTCATTCTTTTCTTTTTTTCAAGAAAAAAGTTTGTTTTGGTGCATGAATTTGTAAGATCTCTTTTGTAAAAAATGAATACTATCTCTTTATTTGCCTTAGATGTTAAGAAACTCTGAGCTAAATTCAGTATCCAACTGTAGTAATCAGCTTACCTCAGTTACTTAATAGTAGCTATCCCATTTGGTCTTATTATTCAGTCACATCTGACTCTCTGTGACCCCATTTGGAGTTTTCTTGGAAAAGATACTAGAGTGGTTTGACAGTTTCTTTTCCAGCTCATTTTACAGGAAACTAAGGCAAATAGGGTTCAGTGACTTGCCCAGGTCAGTTACTATCTGAAGGTGGATCTGAACTCAGGAAGATGAATCTTTCTGACTCCAGGGCCAGTTCTCTATCCATTGCGCCACCTAGTTGCCCTTAAATGGTCTAAATCAGGTTTTCATTTTTAATGTTTATATTTCACTTAATATTCAACATGGAAGGCATGTCAAATCCTGTTGCAAAGTGATAACAGCAGAATTACTAAATGAATGAATGAATAATTTTTTTTGTAATGAAAATGAACATATTGCTGCAACAACAAAAATGAACGCCATAGCTATATAACTTTTAAGAATAACCATGGGAATTATTTTCTAGTGGGGGGGGGAAGTCCCAAACATTAAAGTGACATGAGCTAATAATTGTTATTTTTTTTTTAATTGTTAAGGGAATTCTGGAATAAAAACCACAGTGGATTAAGTCCTGAGCCTGGATTCAGAAATATGTGGGTTCAAATATCATCTACAGTCTTACAAGCTGTGTGACTCTTGATAAATTACTTAGTTTCTATTTGTTTATGGTAACTCCATAGGCTTTATCTACTTAGTCATAGACAAGTTAAAAGAGTTTTCACTCTTTTAACTTGTCTGTGACTAAGTAGATAGAGCTACTAGACCATTGCTGTGCTGATAAAACCATAGATCCTTACTTATTCATAGATGTTATAATTGATAAAACTGGTAAGGGCTGCTCTTATCAGAGTTCTTGATTCAGGCCAGGCTGTTTAGAATTGATAAGGGTATTTCTAATCATGAATTTTCTATTTGTTCCAGACTGAGAAAACTAAGACTGAGGGACAGAGCCTCTGGAGAGTGATAATTATGTGCTACTTATGTTAGTCCTTATCAAATACGTATAATACTTGATAAGTATTTTATACACATAATATATACACATATTTTTTTAAATCTGCAGTTCCATTTAAATACATATATGTGCATATATATATATATCTATATCTACTACTGACAATCTACAACTCATACAACCATCTGCCTGTTTCTTAACATATTGGGTGTCAGAAAAGAATGTGAAAAAAGACATGACAAAGAAAACAAAAAATGTAAACTCCTAGCAAACACATTAAAATAATGTATGCATAGCAAAACAACATACACCCCATAGGAAAAAAAACAACTATCTGGAACACATATGGAATAAGAAATAAGCTGTTAGCTTAGATAAATTTATTATATCTCCATTTTATTCCTCAAATATTATTATCAGAGCTTGCTAAGAATGATTAATATGGATGACATAAAAAACATGAGTCTTTATATAAAGAAACAGATTGTGAACATAATGTTTGAATTACTTCCAAAGTGTAAATTTGAAATGTTATTTCAGGCAAAAACAAAAAATGTTTTAAAGGATGCCAAAATACTAGTAGTGAATAAACAGTGGTTCAGGCTAAACTTATGATGATTAAAAAACAAAACAAAAAACTTGTTAATATCTTCTAAGTAAAGCTTTTCATTAGCTAATTATCATAATTGGCTAATCAGCATCAGCAAAGAAAAATGAATTAAAAAAAGTAACAAAGAGTGTAAGGATCATGGTTGTAAAGCTAGCAGAACATCAGAGAATGGCTAGCCAAATGGCTTCCATTTAGTAATAAATGAACCCATTGGAGGTTCACAATAATGGTTTGAGGGGTTCCATTTAAAAATTCTTAATGGTACAATAATCAGTAAATATTAGCCCAATTTTGTTACAAATACATTTTTCTTCTGACAAGCATGTGCATGTTTGAAGCATTAAAGGCTTGTTTGTGTGGTGATTTAAAACCATCATTATTATGCACACAAGGTTACATATGAATAAAAAAAATTCCAAATTGTAACTAATGTAATTAAAAATTAAAACAAAAGCATAAAAAGAGAAATATTAAAAGAGAAATCATAAGAGATTCAATATGGTCAAACTATTAACATTCCTATATGGGAAGATGATACTAATAATTCTGAAGAACTTTATCATTATGACAGTTAGAAAGAGTATTCATAGAAAGAGCAAAACTCCATTATCATTGGATGATGTTAAAAAAAATTAAGGGGTGAGAAAGAGGGATGCACTGAGAGGAGGGGGAAGGGAGAGGAGAAAAAAGAAAATGTATCTCCAATAAAAGAGGTGTTTAATGAAATCTTTTACAATGGAAGAGAAAATTGTAGAGGATGAGCAACGCTTGAACCTTACTCACATCTAAACTGGTTCAAAGAGGGAAAATGTGCTTGGTTGGTTGTCCTCATTTTTGAAGAAGACATCATTATGTTGGTGTCAAAGTACAGTGTATTTAACTGTGGTTGAACAGACTAATATAAGTGCAAAGGGCTTATGGGTGGGACACAACTAGTCCATATGAACATTTGGAATGGAGATATCTCTAAATTTGTGCATCTCATATATCTTTTGAGCTACTGCAATTCTGCTTTTGCTCATAAAACATATGACCCCTTCTTTGATGTCGGTATTATGTTGTACGATCCTGTGCCACTGTCTCCCATGTCTCATAGTCTTTTACAAAGTTCTTCAGAGAAACTTTAAGAGTGTCCCTGTATTGCTTCTTCTGAACACTATGTGACTGCTTGCCCTGTGTGAGTTCTCTGTAAAACACTCTTTTAAGCATATGAACATTTAGCATTTGAACAAGATGGCCAGCTCCTTGGAGTTGGGTTCTTCTGCAGTGGAGTTTTTTCTGCTCATCAGTTAAGTTTAAGAAAGGATCTCTGCGTCTGGGGTACTTTATCATGCCAGGTGATTTTCAGAATCTTCCTAAGACAGTTAAAATGGAAGTAGTTCAGTGTCCTGGCATGCCACTCTGTGGACTGTCTAGATTTCACAGGCAAACAACAATGAAGTCAGCACGATGGCACTGTAGACTTTCAGTATGGTAGGTATTCTAATACCTCTTCTCTTCCACACTTTCCTTTCAGAGTCTCCCAACTGAGCTAACTATGGCAATGCATGAGTCAGCCTCATCATCTATGTATACATACCTGGAAAGTATACTGTGAAGGTAACTTATAAAGAGCAATTAAAATTTCTCCATTTACTGTATCCAATGATTTCACATATGGATAATAACAGTGCAGGCTATTGGAGAAGCTCTGTTTTCTTGGTAAGTTTTTGTTAAGTATTTGGTACATGCCTTTAGCTTTGTTATTGATGAAAGTTAAATAGCAGAAAGTAAAGCAAAGCAAAGCTCCCTGGGGCATGCCACTAGAATCATCACTTCAAGTTGACAATGATTATTGCTTAAATCCACCTAACTAAACAACCATCTAGTTAATCTTCTAAAACAGAGACATACTAGTAGAATTTCTAATAAGATGACAGATAAAGTAAGAGTATACCTTATCATTACTATGATTGGATGTAGTGCTGGAAATTTTAGCTCTAATAATAGCAGAAAAATAAATCTAGGGAATAAGCATAAGCAAAGAAAATCAGCATAAGCAAAAAAAAAACCCCATTTTTAGTACACTCTCTCATGATTTCCTAAATATTCAATTTAATTTAATTTAAATAATTAATAACTTCAGCAAAATAAGGTTATAAAATGTGTTCTGACAAATTATCAGTCTTTCTGTTAGAGACAGTGCTGGGTCTGGAGTCAGAAGACCTGGGTTCAAATACAACATCAGACACTAAATAGCTCTGTGATCCAAGGCAAGTCAATTAGCCTCTGTATGCCTCACTTTCTCCATGCAAAATGGGGAGAATAACACCTGTCTCTCAGGGTTGTTGAGGAACAAAATGACACAATATTTGTAACATATTTTACAAACCTTTAAAACAAGAGTTATATAACTGCTATTATCAACAAAGTACCACAGGCAGGGACAGAAAAAGAAATTCCATTAAAAAATACTACAAAATGGTATATAATGTTTGGGATAACTACTTACTAAGAAACACAAAATTATATGAATGTAACTGCAAAACACACTTTCCATAAATTCCATAATCCTAAGCAATTCAAAAGATATTGATTACTCATGTTTGGACAATACCAATAAGTGAGAACTTTGGAACCACTGTGCTGAAGAGATATTTTTTTTAAATGGAAGCTTTAAGTAACGAGATTCATGTTTTAATATATTATGTTCTTTTTCTATTCTTTGTATAAGAAAATATGTTTATGGGGTTTATTCAAAATAATAGAAAATTTTAAAAATTTCATTACTGGAGATGCCACAGTAGATTTTAAAAATCATGACGCTGATGTTTAGCTTGGTTTCATTTAGAAGAATATTAAGAAAAATTAGGAGTAACATCCTCCTCTTTGGATCTATCTTGCCTTTTCTTGACAGGATGAGGACAAAATAGGTTTGCCAAATATAAATATAATAGTTTATTCTTTCTTATATCTGTTTTTCAGCAGTTAATTTGCAGCTGGTCATTGAGACTACTAGCAGTCTGTAAACCTTCAACTCCTTTAGAAAGCAAAGGTCTTATTGGATCCCTAGTTCAATACTCCTTTAACTCAGCTAATGACTATTCTTACCCTTCTATTCTCATTCAAGTAAGTCATTGTTAGCAAAAAAAAAAAAAAATACTGGACTTTCTGGTATAACAGTTTACAGTATCATTATTTGAACTTTGTTGACTTACATATTCTAGGATGAGAACTTTTCCCTTTATATTAGGGGTTCTTGACCTATAGACCATAAAGCCTTATTGTTAGATAATCTTTTAACTTGGATGACAAAAAGATTACATGTTTATTTTCACTGGCATCTAACTACAACTTAGTATTTCCTTCAATTATAAATGTAGGCAACATTCTAAAAAGGATACACAACTTCACCAGACTGCCAGAGGCTCCTGACACAAAAAAGAAGGTTAAGAACTCTTACTCTATTACATGTTCTTCTTCTCTTAGTACTGCTGTTCTCTTTGTAATAGTTCCTAGAATATGCTGGTAAGGAAATGAGGCTTTTGAGGACTCACAAAAACAATCAGATTGCCATTTAGAATGTTTTGTGTCCAAACCACACCAGAGTCTTCGATATATTAATGCTAATTGTTCTGTGTTGTTTAATCATGGATTTTCCTTTTCATTTTTTTATTCTGTCTTTCAAAGTTCCTTCATGTGCAATTTTGTTTTGTTTTTGATTTCAATATTTTCTACCCATATGTTTGTAAATGAGGGTGACCAAGCTCTCTAATGTCTAATAAATAAACAATTGGTCTCATTATATTACTGTTGATAAGTGAATCATATGCAATCATTCATAGCTAAGATCTGCTATGAAACATTTGGCCAGACACAAAATGAGGCAACAAGAGGTGGGGTAAGAAATAACCTTGAACTCCAAAGTACAATGACAAATATCCAGAAATATGAAATCTTCTGTTGGAAGTACTTGTGTTCATGAAATGCACTCAACTTGCAGTTTGTTTTGTCTGCACATAAAATTGAATCACTCAAAGCAAATTACTTGCTAAATCACAAAAGGCCTTTTTAAAAAATATATTTTCTCTCCTATAGATGGACTCTACTTCTTCCCAATGTATAGTCAATTATAAGAAACATTTTTTGCTCAGTTTGGGGTAAGATCTGGTATAGAGAACTGCTGGAAAGTAAATCCCCTCCACCAATGCCATTCAGTAATTCTTTTGCAACTTGTGGTCTAAGAGAGTTTGCCTAGAGGACTGAGAAGTTAAGTGACTTGTCTACACATATAGGAGACTAGACTTACCTCTATATGTAGCCAATACATATAGGAGACTAGACTTGAACTGTGAAACTGGATTTGAACCTACATCTTCCCTCTTGGAGGCCAGTTTTCTATTAGCTATGTCATGATGCCATTTAATTTAATTATTGTGAATAATTATGTTGCTTGGAGGAAGCATAATAGAGACAGGACTGATTTTAGTACCAGATAAAGTCATGTTCAAACCCTGTCTCTGATATGTTAGTTGTATGACCACAGGAAAATCACTTAACCTTTCTGCAGATCGGAATGGAGGCAGGAATTTTCAGGCTAGGAGTTCTCTACATTGCAGAAATCATTGGACCACATTTAAAAAGATAAAATGAATAAATATTTTTGTAATATGGAGAATAACCATTAGCTTAAAATCAACCATTCTTTTTAAGGTTAATTCATTTTTACAAAATAATGTGAAAATCACTTCCTCCCAGGGACCAAATAAGACAGAACTGGGTAATATACTATTATTTAAAATAATTTGCATTATGTAATGTAAAATGTAATGTAATGTAAAAACAGAGATCTTAAACGTCTCCTGGGGAAAGGATAGAAATAATCCTAGTGTTTTATAATATTTTTTCCCCTCTATAATAGTTGACTACACAGCTTACATGAAAGTTCCATTTCAAGAAAATGTACTTTACATTTTTTGATGTTATACATATATACATATGTTGTACACACACACACACATATATACACTTAGCATCACACGCATATATGGGTAGGTATGTATATATTTATATGCACACATAAAAATATGATGCCAGGTTGTTGGGTTTGTTTTTTTTTAAGCATCAGGAAATAGCTGCACTTTTTCAGGTTCTTAGCCTACATTTTTAATATATTTTTTTCCCAGGCTAAAATTGTTAAGAGATAAATCTTATATTTATACAGCCTTCAGTCATTTTCACAAATAATCAAATGTACAACCATAGGATTTTTTTTTAGTTATTTCATCTACTTCAATAGAATTTTTTTTGTTTTCCTATCAAGATTTCATTCTGTATATTCTTACTCCTGAATTTTAAGAGCTAATAAAAAGTCAATCTGGAATTGAACATTTGATATTCTCTGTTCACATTAGGAGAAACAAAAAGTCATTATGTGTCATTAAAAAAACAGCTGCATTACTCAATGAAACATTCAAATATAAACTCTTCAATACTTAAGTAAGTTCTACTTCTGGTCATTTATTACTCATCCTCTTTCCTTTTGGAAAAAATGACTGTCAATGGCAAGATCTCGATGTTAATTTGGTGATTATTTCTTTTCAGTTAAAAGTCTTTCTTTTAAGAAATTTTGGCTCAAACATAAAAAGTCTTAAACTACACAAAAGATCATAATGCTATCACCTCAAAGTGAACATGTTCCAACTTGAAAACATCGTATTCTCTCTACAAACTTGCCCTTCCTAATTTCCTTAAATCTATTGATGACATCATTATTAGTCAAACAGACTTAAAACTCTGGTGTCTTCTTTGACTTTACCTTTTTCCTACTCCCCATATCCAATCTGCTGCCAAGGCCTTTCTATTTGACCTACATTTTATATATATCCTTTTACACTCCTAATGCCATCCTATATTAGAGACTCATAATTTCTCAGACTATTATAAAAGCCTGTTAAATGGTCTTCTGCATTTAGTCTCTCACCTCCAATCAGTGCTACAAACTGCTGTTATATATTAGCCCCCCCCCCCCCCGTTGTCTGCTGAATGAAATCTAAATTTCTTATCTTAGCATTCAGAGTCCTCTATAATCTGAAAGCTCAACTTACCTTTTTGGCTGTATTACATACTACTACCTTTCATACATTCTGTGTTCCAGCCACACTGGGCTACTTGCCATTCCCTGATCTCATTCTGTCCTTGCTTTTTGTGTGTGTAGCTTATGTCTGGAACAGTCTCTTTTCATATCCTTGCCTGTTGAAATTCTTCCCTTCCTTCACTGTCCAGGTCAAGTGTCATTTCCTTTATCATTCCCATGCTTAAAATGCTCCAATGACTCCATCTTGCCTCTGGGATCAAGTACAAAGTTCCCTTGCTTTTAAAGTTCTTCTAAATCCAGCTCTAGCCTCCCTCTCCAGGATTATTCATGTTATCAACCTCCAAACAGTCTAAATATAAGCCAAATTGGCTTGCTTACTGTTCCCTCACATGATATTGTCTCCTTTACATAGACTTTTCCCCACATTGGAATGGTCTCCCTCTCTATTTCTGCTTCATAGAATTTGTAGCTTCATTGAAGTCTCACTTTCAAATGCCACCTTCTACTTGAGCCCTAAGCTCATCTTCTTAGTTGCTAATGCTCTCCCCACTGGAAATCTCTTCCTATTTTCCTTGTACTTTAGAAGATTGTTGCTTTGTTTTTTTTTTTCTCCCAAGAGAATGCAAGCTCCTTTGATACTAATAACCATTTATATTTCACTTAAAGATTTGTAAAGTGTTTTTTCATGCTATCTCATATGTTGTTAACCACAATCCTGTGAGATAGGCACTATTACTATCCTCATTTTAAAAATGAGAAAAGTGAGGCAGAGAAGGCCAAAGAATTGCCCAGAATCACATAAAACAAACTTCAAATATTTATGATATAGCTTATTTTCTCTGCCTGGCCAAATGTGTCCTTAAAGGGTCTCTTGTCCTGCAGGCACAAAATATAGCAATATGGGTATTGTATATAGGAGAACCTTTATTTCAAAGCCCAGAAAATGTAGAAGATGAAAAAAATTCTTCAGATCCATAAAGACATAGAATAAACACATACTATCCACAGAAAGATAACTGGATTATAATGGAAGAGAAGGAAGAGAACTGAAATTGAGATATGCTTTCTGAGGGACCTTCAAAATTCCAAAGTATCTGAAGCAATACCTCCAGACTCAGAGTGCCAGCCAGATGAATGTCAATGTGTTTTGAGGCCATTATACAATCCAAATAATTCATTAGGCTTGCTCTCCAAACAAGACATAGCTCAGGAACATCTGAGCAATCTGCTGCCTTTGTAGAATGAATTCTTCATCATAAAATTATTTTCTGTCTCAAGAAATCTGATCCTTGAACAAGGTTGAATTCTCAAATTTGAGAATTTTCAAATTTGAGATGCTCATGAAACAACTCCTCAAGGCTAGGTAAGTTAATTCTCAGACTATGTGCTTGTCTTTTTTTCCCATGTTTTTACAAGAACTTTACTAATGAATGACCTAGCTGCTGTCATCATTATTCTGTGATCTATATTCAGACATTGTCACATCTATCTCAAAATTCTTGAGGTTGGGTAGAAGGATGTAGCTTCCTACCCACTTTCCCCATTGCTACTATGGCCCAAAATCAAGTCAGTTTTGCTGCATTCACTTGTGTCTTTTGAGCAAGGTAAGGCAAAATGGAAGTCCACCTGAGTGAGCTGGTCTCACTGCAAATTATGGAATGAGTTGGCTTCTCTGACAAGAACTAGCCTTTCTGAATCCCATTTAGGAAATCATCAACAGGTTTCTTTATAAGGTAGCAATGAGCTTCCCATATTCCCCTCTGGGAGGTGTCTCTTAGCTATAACCAAAGGAGGGCTGTTAATCTGTTATCACATTAAACTGTAATAAAACTCATTAAATTGGTCAGGGACTCCCCTGATCAATCCCTCTTTCACCCTCTCTAGAGAGAAACATTTGCTATTTCAGTAAAGCAAATGGGTCTAGAGATTATATTCACTAATACATATTAGTTATTAAAATAAAACAGGCAAACTGGTTTTTCCCCCTTAAACTTTCTGTAGGTTTACTGCTACCTTGGTGCTTCTAATGACCCATCCAAAACCCTAAAAAGACTTAAGAAAAAATTCAAAGTGAACTAAAGAACTAACAATAGTAAAAAGAAAGAAAATAAAGAAGAAAAAACCCAACATTCCCCATGGGGAGTTCCCCTCAGATACCATAAAAAATAGCTCTTACCTTATGTTATCAAGTTAACAGGAGAATTACTGAGATTGATCAGGGAATTCCAGAAAGAAAATAGCCTTAAAATTTTTATGGTATTCGCTTTAATAAATTGGAAATTAAAGATACCTTAAAGAACATCTACTGCAAACTCCTTTTTTTTTTTAGATTGGAAAACTAAGGCTAAGCAATATTTAGTGGCTTGCTAGGATTGGAACCCAAATTATAGAATGTAATGTAATATAAATGGGAGAATTTTATTGCTAAAAGACAACTTAGAAATCATCCAACCAGGTTCCCCTCATTAGGCAAATAAGGAAACTGAGGACCAGAATGGTTGTTATTTGCTCAATCTGCCACAGCAAGAGTTGAGATAGCAGCAGAATAAGTACCCAGTTACCTTAACCTTAAGGCCTTTGCTTATTCCATCATATGTCTTCTTCCTTTCAATCTGTTCTCTATCTACTGTACTATGCTATCTAATTATTATTACTTAATTTAATTCACAGAAAATTGTGTTTTTGGAATTTCTAGAAAGAGGAGGCCAAAGTAAAACTGGTGGCATGACTGAAAAGTACATTATTGTTATAGTGCTATATAGTATTTACATGTATATAGTAATATATGTGCACTGACCTATAAAGAACAAATAGCAATTCAGCTAGCCAGTCAACAAGCATTTATTAAGTACCTACTGTGTATTAGGCACTGTGCTAAGAACTTCTTGCAAAAAGTGGAATTTGACCTGAATCGTGAAGGAATGCAGGAGCAGGAGGTAGGGAATGAGACTATTCCAGGTAAAAGAAAATCAGTGAAAACACATGGAGTTAGGAGATAGAGTATCATATGTGAAGAACAGCAAGTAAACCAGTAGTTAGAAAGTAGAATATATAGAGGGGTAAAGTACAAAAATGGAAAAGTAGGAAGGAGCCAGGTTGGGGAGGGCTTTAAAAGGCAGAGGAATTTATATTTGATTTAAGGAACCACTGAACTTTATTGAGTGGTGTAAAGGTAATGTAATTTGAATTTGAAGATCTCTTGGTATTGGCAAAGGTAACAAATACTTAGCGCTTAGTAAATTAATCAAGCTTCTGTTAAAGAAACAGAAGGTGTGACCCCCTGTTGCTGATGTAACAGGAAGGGGCTGAACAGGGAGGGGCAATACTGTATATAAGGAACAGCCCCAGTGAGGGAGAGACAGATCTTCCTGGAGCAGGCTAGGGGGCCAGAAGCTGTTGCTGGGGAGGCTGAAGAGTCAAGTCCCTCCTCACCCCCAGGCTATAGAGAATGATTTTTATTTGGAGAACCTGGATGAAGTGATTTTTGATTCTGGGAACCAGCTGAAACTTCGGCTGAGTCCAAGGGCCAGCCAGAGCTGCTGAGGAGTTGCTGAGGATTTCTGAGGGGCACCCGGAGCTGCTGAAGACTGAGGAGGCATGACTGTGATGCTGGTACTTTGTGTGAACCTGTTTGTGCCTTTGTTAAGCCTTGTCTTCCCAGGAACAGAGACTGTGAAGGACTTGAGATTCACTGGACACTGTGAGCTCCAATGTGCAGCAGGAACTGCACAGAGAGCTTGACAAGGACCTGAGAGCTGTCTGCCTTTGAACCCAGGTGACAGTTTGGTGAATCCAGGTAGGATCTGGGACCATGGAAGGGGATCCAGGGAATCTGAGAAACCACCATGAGTCAAGCTGAAAGAAGGCTTTACTTGGACACTTTGTACTGACTGAGAAATTGTAAATTTACTAGTGACCTAGGGATGGAGGGTCTGTGTGTTTTCTGATGATTGAATAGTGAATGATGAAGGATGATTGAATGATTGAGTTGAATGAATAATCTATTGACTAAATGATTGTACTCAGTGACTGATGACTGAATAAGTGACTTATTGAGTTAATTTAGTGTGTCCCATGAGTGGAAGACTTTGACTATTGTACTTTGTGTTCCTTGAATGATTGAGTTACTAAATGACTGTTCTTTGTTGAAAACTTTGTGACCACTGTGGTGAAAACTATGAGACCATTTTCTGTGATAAGTTGTTGTGAATGCTATATTTTGATTTTCTGTGATAAACTGTAACATTGTGAATGCTCTACTTTGATTTACTGTGAATTTTTTGCTTTGATTTGTTATGGAATAGAGTATTCACTATATAGTGTAATCAGAACCTTAAGAGCTGTTCACAGCAGCATTTTTCTGAAAAGCTGCTTGTGTTTGGCTTTACAAGTGGGACGGTGACTGCACTTTAAGAAAATCACTTTGGCAAGTGAATAGAGGATAGACAAGCAAGAGGAGACCTGAGGTAGAGAGATCAACCAGTTATCTCCTGAAATGATTCAGGTACACCTTGATGAAGGCCTGTACCAAGATGGCAGCTGTGTTAAGAGAAGAGGAGATGTGTGGGAGAAATGTGGAGGTACAAATGACAAGCATTGGCAATAGATTGGATATTTGGGGTGAGTCTGAGTAAGGAGTAGAAGATGACTTTGAGGTTGTGAGCCTAGAAGACTAGAAAGAAAGTGGTATCCTTGACAGTAAGAGAATTATTTAGGAGGGAGAGAAGGTTTACATGGAAATATAAAGAGCTCTATTTTGATATGTTGAGTTTGAGATGCCTATAGAACACTGAGTATGAGAAGTCCTTGTAGGTAAACTAGAGGTCATGAGAGAGCTTAGAACTGGATAAACAGATTTGAAAATCTGCTACACAAGCTCATGAGAATTGACAAGATTACCAAGTTAAATAATATAGAACAGAGCCTTGAAGGGAAAACAAAATTACTGTATGTTACCTAGAGGAGGATTCGGCAAAAGAGCCTGTGGAGTCATCAGAAAGGTAAGAGGGAAAGAAAAAGAAAGCAGTAATGAAAACAAAGAGAGAAGAAAACAATCACAGAGAAAAGAATGACCAGTAGTGTTAAAAGCTGAGGAGAGGTAAAAAAGGATAATAACTGGGGGAAAAAGTCATTAAATTTGGCAATTAAGAGGAGAATAACAACTTTGGAAGGAGCAGTTTCAACTGAATGATGGGGTTGGAATAGATTGTAGAGAAATTAAAAGAAAGAGAAAAGAGAGGAGTAGAAGGCTTTCTCAAGGAGTTTACCCACTAAAGGGAGGGAAGACATAGAAAGAAAGCTAGCAGGCATGTCTGGATCAAGTTAAGGTTTTTTTAGAGATGTGAGAGACATGGAGTATTTATAAGCAGCAGGGAACCAGATGGTAGATAAGAAGAGATTGAAGATTAGTGATCTTCAAGATTACTGTGGACGATGAGAAGAAGTTTGCTAAAATAAAATTTAGAGATCATCCAACCAGGTCCTCTCATTTGGTAAATGAGAAAATTGAGGGCCAGAGGGATGATTATTTGTTCAATCCCCCACAAGAAGAGTTGAGGTAGCAGCAGAAGAGGAAGGGGAAATCTGCTGAGAATATAAAATGGAACTGTATTAAACATTCATATGGAAAGGTCTGCTTTGGAAAGTCTAAGAACCGTCTCCATGTGAGATGGGACAAAGAGTAAGATGTCTGGGGAAGATGACTGAGTGATGTTAGATGAAGAGAAGAGGCAGTTAATGGAAACTGGCTTCATCTTTTTTTTTTTTGGCAAAAGATGAGGTGAGGTCTTCAGTTGAGAAGATGAGGGAATGTCATGGGAGGACTGAAACATGAAAAGGTTTCTAATAAACACTGTGGTTGATGGGAGAGTCAATCAATTAGGGAGGCGTGTAAAATGACTGCCTTTTAAATTCACATGTCAGATTTACACAGTGCTTTAAGGTTTTCAAAATATTTTCTTCACAAAAAGAGAACCAAAATTTTATTATACCCATTTTTACAAATGGGTTTTTCAGTATTTTAAGGCTCAGAGAGTTTAATTGACTTGTTTCTTGACATGTGCCTGGCACACAGGAAAAGTACACTCACTTGCCTTGGCTAGTAAATCACAGACCAGGGATTCAAACCAAAGACTGGTAGCTCTAAATCTCCTTTCAATTTGAATACATCATGCATCCTCCCTTTCTTCTAATCCAGGAAATACACAGCAATATCTGAAGCAATTGCTTAAAATATTTCCTCCTTCCAACACAAAACAATTTACTAGATACAACAAATAGTAAAACAAATTGATTTCCCTTTTTCACTGTCTATTTATGTAGTCTCCTAATTGGGCAGTAATGGTTAAATTTCTATCTTTACATCTCCCGGTGACTAGCAAAATGCCTGGCTCAAAGTAGGTGATTAAAAAATGCTTGTTGATTATAGATTAATTTTTTTCTTGATGGTTGTGTGATAATTGGTGTTCAAGAGAAGCACAACAAAGAAGAGAAGAATCCAACACATTCAAAATAGATATTCGGCTATAGAATTATCGAGAAAATCTATAACAAGTTTGAGGGCTGAAATCTTTGAAAGAGTTGAAAGAAGGGTGTAAAAAAGTCCTTAGAGGTCAAAGAATTGAATTATATAAATGTTTAAAGTTTCTTTTTGCCTCAATGGACAAAGATGCCCCCCATTATCCTCCAAATACCTGAAAACCTCCCACAGCCACATCTCATTGAGATGCCGAGATGACCCCAAATTCTGTCAGCAGAATAGATTTATGCAGTCTGTGGAATGTTCAAACAAAATGAAGTAACTTGGAAGATGGTCTTGGAGACTGACTATGTCTATCATTTGTGGACTAGCTCAACTAAATGCAGAGAAACTTAACCACCACCAAAAATTGACCGTTAGGTAACAAATACTTTTTGGAAACGAAAATGTATTACACTAAGAAAAATTTAAATGGCCCTCAGCATGGTGTAAAATCCTTTCCCAGTGTTCAACAAACTGATATATTATTTGGTATTTTTGGGTTGTTCTTTTTTGCTTTTTTGAGGTGGGAAGGTAGGGCAATTGGGGTTAAGTGACTTGCCCAACGTCACACAGCTAGTGAGTGTTAAGTGTCTGAGGCCACATTTGAACACAGGTCCTCCTGACTCCAGGGCTAGTGCTCTATTCAATGCGCCACTTAGCCACCCCTAAACTGACATATTATTAAATATATATACTTAAATTCTTAGTAAAATGAAACTGCAATATAAGGATTTTCATCTAAATGAAGAATAAATATTTAGTTGGAGAAAGAATGTGCTACACAGTGTTCTAAAAAGCAGAGGATACAAATAGAAGAAAGGAAGTCCTTTCCATCAAAGACCTTACATTCTACTGGGGGAGGTGACAAAGGGGGTGTGGTATTATTGTGGTAGCTTGCTTTGGAAATGATGGACTGGATCTTGGCAACCCTAAAGTGAAAGTTCATTTAGAAGAGCAGTGTTCCTGGGAGCACATTTCAAGGTTCGTTTGTAGAGGGCAGCTATGTGGTGCAGTGGTTGGACCACCAGTCCTGGAGTCAGGAAAACTCATCTTCCTGAATTCAAATCTGGCCTGAGACACTAGCTATGTGACATTGTGCAAGTCATTTAACCCTGTTTTCCTTAGTTTCCTCATCTGTTAAATGAACTGGAGAAGGAAATGGCAAACCACTCCAGTATCTTGGCCAAGAAAACTCCGAATGGGATCATGGAGAGTTACATATAACAGAAAAATGACTGTACGACAACAGAGGGAGATGAGGATGATGGCCAAGAGTAGAGGCAGCTTGTTTTGGAAATGTCTTGTAGAGGAAAAAAAAAAGTTGGCAGAATTTGTTTCATCCTCTATCCAAAGGAAACACAAAAGAAGCAAAAATTCATGGCATACTTGGGCATCTGGCCTTATAGTCCTCATGATAAGCTCACAAGAAATGACAGGCTAACAAGTTGGGATTTGTTTCTAAGTCAGGTATTTCTGTTTGCAAGGAAATTAATTATTCAGAGAAAAAGTAAAAATCAACATAATTTTAGAAGACAAATATAAGAAAAAGACACAATATGGGTTTCATTTTTGCCTTTCTTTGTATCCTCAGTGTTTAGTTCAGTGCCTGACAGATAGCAGGAGCATAATAAATGCTTGTTGACTTCACTTGATTTGTGCAATGACAGGAACTCCACTGAGACAACATAATCTACTGATGCCAAAAATTATTAGTGGATAAAGAAAAATGCAGAGATTCTGATTCGTGCAACTTTCTGTAGGAATTTAACCAGTATAATACAGCAGTTACAAAAAGAGGCCCCAACATCCCATAAACTACATTCACCAGTCAACATAATTTCCTTGACCAGTACAGATACTTCAGTTTCTTCTGCATGACTTTGCCCATCCTTTCCTGCGTCTAGAATGACTTCCACTCTGTATCTCTGTTCAGTTCTGCCCATCTTTAAAATTCACATTGAATATCACCTTTTAGGAACCTTTACCAAATGCTTCTACTTGGAAGTTACATTTTGTTTCTTAAAATTTGCACATTTTTTTCTCTGTCTTGTACTTATTCTTATTTTATCAACTGGCAATCTTATTTTAAGCACCTGCTATGTACCAAGTACTTTGATAGATACTAAGAATACAAAACAAGGAGAAACAGTTCTGCTCTCAAAGATCTTTTTTTTTTTTCTTCTGGGGCTTATACAAAATAAATACAAGTGAGAAAAGCCATTAGCAGTTAAGGAGATCAGAAAAGGCTTCATGAAAAATCAACTG
>CM053585.1:433943117-433964811 GCA_028646515.1 Pseudochirops corinnae
TCCAGTGTGAAAGTATTTGCAGATCCTATACTTGATTGCATGCTGCCATGGGGGAGTGGGGAGAGGGAGGGGAGAAAATTTGAAACTCAAGGGATTGTGGAACTGAATCTCATAAACTAAAAGTAAATAAACAAATCAAATAAAAAAATAAGAATTTATGCTCTAGCCAAACTCTTACTTTACAGATAAAGAAACTAAGGCACACATTGGTGAGGTAACTTGTTAACAGCCATAGCAAAAATATTGTGCTTGTTAGTGGTTCGTTTCCATATTTAACATATCATAGAGACTCCAAGGCCGCTGGGTTGAAGTCCAATGCTTTTCCTATTTATAAACTAGCTGACAGTTGCCATTGTTCTCACCTTTTGGAGCAGCAAGCACCCTAGCATACCCAGAATGGTTGTTAGCACAGGTTCTTAGATCTGCTTTTCTAAAGGAAAGCAACTAAAAAAAAGTTAACAATCTTACTTTAATCAATCAAACATATATCATTTACTTAGTTCAAGGGAAAAAAGTCAGCACCCTGAACTTCAGGGAATACAAACAGAAGTTACAAGAGAAAATAACAATTCAGCAGACAAGGCTTCCAGCTAATTACATCCACACCTAGTTAGTTACCAGAGAGCAAAGCACCAATATCTGGGTTTTCAAAGCCAGGGGACTCAATGGCTACCCAGAGTCTCACCTGGGCAAATCATGCAACTCTTCCTATGAGTGAGCCCCAAAGCAAACCTCACATCAGAGGTATATATGCCTTCTCCAGGGTCAGAGAACATCACAACCCTCATGACCCACTTGACTACAAAGTAACAAAAGTTGTGCCTTCCTGAAAAACAAGCCTCACACCACAGGCTCCAGGTGAGCATATGCAGCCTATTAGGGGGCAGAGTATGTTTTCAAATCAGGAAAGGTCCTCAAGTTCAACTCAGGCTTATTAAGGAGCAGGGAAGATCTTCATATTTCTATTACCATTATAGCCATACACAAGATTAAAGGGATTCTGCCCTTTAAATTGTGGCCTTGAACAAAAGGCTCAACTTCAGAAATTGCTCTACCTCCATGGTGAGTCTGAACATGTTAGACCAGACATTTCAGGTACAAAAACTTGACTACACCATGAAGAATCTTAATATAAACTATATAGAGAGCTGAATCACAGGTCCAAAAAACACCTACATACACAATTCATCTTTATCCAGTTTAATAGATAAATCACTTCTCCACTTGCTTCTAAATGAAGACCTGCTAGATTATAGAGGAAAGGATATTTTACCAGATGCCCTGGTTTCATATTGTGGCTCTAATATTAGCTGTGTGTCCACACTAAATCAAAGTATATCTGAGCCTCAATTTCCTCATCCATAAAATGTAAGTAATCATATTTGTATACTGTATCTCTGGGCTGGGCAGAGTTGGGTTTGATCCAGCATACTCCCTTTCTCCATACCCCCAGCATGGGGCATTTTGAGAGAGTCAGCATTGTATAGGAGACAGAGAGTGAACTTGCAATCAGTAAGATTTGGAATTAAACACTGCTACCTCAGACAATGGCTACATGGCCTTGAACAAGTCTTTCAACCTCACTTGACCCCAGTTCTTCATCGGCCAAATGAGGAGATCAGACTTCATGACCCCTTCTGTTCTTCGTGATACTGTATTTTGGATTTATGGTAAGATCTGTTATTGTTAGTTACTAGACTCTTGGTTCTGGATGAAAGAAATGCCTTTCTAAAAAATCACATAGACACAAATCCATGTTCAGACATCAGTGTTTTTGGAAGCCTCTCCTTCCCCCAACATACTGACCTAGCTTCTCTCTCTATTCTCCTTAGGTCCCAAATCTAGAAAATGCTTATATTAGTTTCCCTGGGCATCCAATCTACACCAGATTTTCTAAGCATCTCTTTGTCTTTCCTGCTCTTCATTTTCTCAATTCCTTTTTGTTTTTTTTACTTTTTATTTACATTTGTCTGTCTTTTTCCTTTTATCTCTTTTTTTTAGTCATTTTTCTTTCACACCTGTTGCTCAATTATATCAGCACCCTGGGAGTCTAATCTTTGTTCTCTCTCTCTCTCTTTACTTTCAGTCTCTGGGCTAACATCCAGAGCATCACAAGTATCCCTATTTGCATTCATAAAAGTTCTTGTCTACATGAAAAAAGAAGGAGCTACTTGTAATGAATACTAAGGCCAGGAAGGGGATTATTCATCTCCGTGGGGAATTTGGCTCTGAACTAGGGAAGTTGGTGGTGTCAGGTGTAAAAGACTCATGAGTCTTAATGAGGAACATTAAGAAATCTGAGCCCTAGAAAGGGAAATTGTGCATTCAACAACCAAAGCCTGGGTCCTAACTGAATGGGGAGAAGGTACTTCCTACTCACCTTTTCCTTTCTATTTTAATGCCTACCCCTTCCCTTGTTTCTTTCTCTATCTAATTTACTTATTTAATGCCATACTAATCAACTCACTAAAGGATTAATTTAAAAAGCTAGAAAAAAAATTATAGTCAGATTCATATAGAAGCCCAAAAGGTCAAGAATCACGAGGGGAAGGAATCATGAAAAGAAGTGGGAACAAAAGAATCCTAATAGTGCCAGATCTCAAACTATTCAACAAAGTTCAATTCTCAAAACAATTTGGTCCTATATTTGAAAAATAGATTGATCAAGGGAATAGATTAGCTAAAAAAAAAAACAACAACACAGAAATAAACATATCTGGTATTCCAGTATTTGATAACACAAAGACCCCTAACCACTAGGATAACTATTCACCAAAAAGAAAAAAAAAAAACCAAAAATACCAAAAACTTCTGGGAAAATTGAACAGCAGGATGTTAAGAAATTAGATTCAGATCAACACTTCACATCTTATGCCAAGATAATATGCTCCAAACAGATATATAACCTAGATATAAAAAGTCATAATTATAGAGAAACCAAGGAAAATTACTTATCAGTTTATCAATTGGGGAAAATTCCTCACTAAACAAGACATAGAAAGGATAATAGTCACAGGGATAATTTTGATTACCTAAAGCTTTTAAAAATATTATACAATGCTGGGAAAAAAAATCTTTGCAGCAAGTTTTGATAACAAAAGTCTAATTTCTAAGATATATAAGAAACTGATTCAAATTTATAATCATAGGCTTTCTCAATTTACAAATGATCGAAGGATACAAACAGGTAGTTCTCAAAGAAAGAAACCCAAGCTTTCAATAGCCATAAGGAAAAAAAAAAGTTCCAAATCACTACTAATTAGAGAATTTCATATTAAAGCAATTCTGTGCTTCTACCTCACACCTATCCAACTGATAAAGACGACAAAAGGGAAAATGGTAATTTTTGGAGTGAATATGGAAAAACAGGCACATCAATGAACTTTTAGTTGATTTGTGAAAGGGTACAACTATTCTGGAAAATAATTTGGAATTATCCACAAAAAGTTAGTAACCAGGGAATGCTATTTCATGTATGTATACACAGAGAGGTTTATACCCCAGAAAGATCAAACAAAGTGGAAAGGGTCCTTCATCTAGTTGTATATATTCTCCTTCTACCAAGAAGGCTAAAACTAAGCATGGATATGCACATGCATACACATGCACACACACACACACACACACACACACACACACACACACACCCAAAGATATAATGTCCATAAACATACACATATATACTCAAACACATATTCATAAGATCATATCATGCTTATTTCCATTTGTCATCTGTTTCTCTATAGGTGGATAGCATCTTCCTTCATATGTCCAAGTCTTTCCATATTTTTCTTTTTCTTTTTCTTTTTTTGTAGCTTAGTTTTTATTTCATAATCATAAACTTAATTCTATTGTCTAGCCAGACTTGTGGAAGGAAAAAGGAAATGAAATCCAAAGAGAATTGCAAGTGAGAGCACAAGGATTACAGGGTGTAAGAGCAGATGGGGTCTGGGGTGCTCTCTCCAGCTACAGAGGAACGGTTTGATGGTTAAGACAAAACGCAAAACAACAACAACAACAACAACAACAACAAAAAACTTATGAGAGCTGTCCACAGTCAGCAATAGTGATCTTACTTCTCATCAAATTTCTCCCCACAGATGGACTTGCCACCAGAGCCATTATGGTGTGTGAAGTCACCACCCTGGCATATGAACCCAGGAATGATTCTGTGGAAGCAGGATCCCTTGTAACCAAATCCTTTCTCTCCAGTGCTCAGAGCACGGAAGTTTTCTGCTGTCTTTGGAATCTTGTCTGCAAAGAGCTTGAAAGTAATCCAGCCCAGGGGCTCATTATCAACAGTGATGTTGAAGTACACTTTAGGGTTGGCCATGGCCACAGATGCTTGGGCTAGGAGCAACAGCAGAGGAAGAGGTGGCGGGGATCAGTGTCCAGCGGACGGAATGAAGATGATGACTCCCAGTGGTGGCGTCTGCAAAGCCTTTTCATATTTTTCTAAATCTACTAGATCATCATTTCCTACACAACAATATTCTGACCCAATCACATTCTATGGGAGATTGTCTACAAGAGTTTTCCCCCAATTTTTCTAAATTCCTTTCATTCTTGGTTACATTAGATTTTATTTATACAGAAAAAATTTTTAATTTAAAATAATTAAAATTATCCATCTTACACTTCAACAATGCTCTTCAACTTATAAAGTCTGATACTAGTAAATTCAGTTCCTTCACAATCTTTTGCCCCTGGCTTCCCTGAAGTTCCTGACCCTCTGCTCTTCCAAATGAGTCCTGTTATTATTTTTTTCTGACTCAGTAAGATAATTTGTAGTAATTTAATTGGGATGGTATTATATAAATAGATTAGCTAGGTAAAATTGTCATTTTTTCAATTATAATAGCTTTACCTACCCATACACAATAAATATTATTTCAATTATTTAAATCTAATTTTATTTATATAAAAGATGTTTTGTGTTTATATTCATATAGTTTCTGTGCCTGTTTTGGCAGGTATACTCTCATATTTTTTATAACATCTAGTTTTTTTATATGGTTCTTCTTTATATTTTTAAAAAGCAATATTTTTTTCTTGTGGAAAAAAACAAACCAACCAACCTGGAAGTTAAAGGAATGACTGAATAAGTTGGGGTATAGGAATATAATGGAATATTACCATGCTGTAAGAAATGAGTAAATATATTATTTCAAAAAGACACAGAAAGACATATATGAATTGAGACTGGGTGAAGTAAAAGAACCAGAGGAACAATTCATACAATACCATGAATATAACCAAGACAAATAACTTTGAAAGCTGTTAAAAATTATGATCATTACAATGACTTCAAAGGTTAGATGATGACACATACTACTCACATTCTGACAGAGAGATGATAGATTTTAATGTACAGAATGAAACATGGACGGATATAGGTGAAGACAGATGTAAACAATTCATATTCATTTAATGATGGCACTTGTTTTGACTATGCATATTTGTTATAAGAAATCTGTCTTTTCTCTTTGTTTTCCCCTAATGTGAGAAGAGAGTAGGATAAAGAGAAAACAGATTTCTATTAATTAAATTTTTTAAAAATGAAAATAGGAGGGGGCTACAGATTGGAATGCTGCCCTGCAGTTTCAGGTAAGTTCACTGTATTTTTTAAGTTCATTTAAACATTTTACATTATTACAACTCCTTTGAAATGGAGGATTCTGCAAGTCTTTATGAAGAAAAAATAAAACATATAAACAAAACTTAAACATCAAAAATGTTTCCTAAATCACTGATTTTGCTTTTCCATTTCTCTGAACTATATCAGCACTGAGCTGTTGTTTTTATAAAACAAAGTAGTACATAGGTAATATTTGGTACAACAAAATACCATTTTAACAAGTTTTTATTTGTATTGTACTTCACTGATTTTAAATACATTTATAAAAATATTCCTACTGCATTTGAATAACAAACCTATTTAATTAATTAGAGACCCTGAGCTAAACATAATATCACAGATGTGAGTAGGGCATAGTATAATATACAATAATATAATATATAATAATATATGATATATTATGTGATGTGATATATATCTTTATGTATGTATACATATGTATATGTGTATACATATTATATATGTATATATGTATTCACATAAACACACATACATACACACATATATATTCTCCCATGTTCTAAACACTGTCCCTCTCTTTATACAGGTGGAAGTACCAAAATATCTAGAAAATCTAGAAAGTTTACCCTAATTAAATAAGGTGAAATTTACAAGGAATAAGTGTAAAGTCATACACATGGGTTTAAAAAAATTCTGCTTAAGGAAGCTCACCGGCCAACATTCCTCTCAAAACAACTTTAAAATAATGCCTCAAATCAAATTCTGGAGTGGCAAAGGAAATAAAAGATCAGGGTGAGACATTTTTCCAGCCCAAAACAATTTCAGAGATCAGAAGAAGAGATCTGTGACACTGGGGTGGGGACTGGTCCAGAGCACAGAGTGAAAACACCAGCTGTGAATCTTGGAGGCATCTGCAATATGACAGCAGCTGATTTGGGAGTTCTCAGCATAGAGATGACAGTATGTAGAATTGACAACTGGTCAGAAAGAGATTGTGAGAAATGCCTGTGCTAGCACTGGTGCAAAATCTGGTGCTATTTGGCAACTTCATTGCTCATACCTACTTCAAGGTCTCTGGTCATGGGTGGAAAGGAGCACCAGAACTTGTAGGTACAAGGGATCAAGGACTTTGAGAAACAATAGTGATTGGGGTCACAAAGAAGCACAAGCACTAAGGAAAAATGATGCCTTGAAAAATGGTCCTTATGGTTGTAAGGGAGAAGGGATCTTTCAATAGTAAGAACCAGAAATCAGATCAGTAGAGCAGTGACTATACCTCTCCCCAGATAACTTTACCTTGTAAATACAAAAAATTTAACACTCTTCCTTCCCACTCCTCCCACCCCCCCAGAACTAGCTGTAAAAATAGCAGATAACCCTCCTGTCCCAGAATGAGCTTTAAAAATAGGAGAGCTAACCTCCACTGTCCAGAGATTAAGACAATGCCTCCACCTCTCCTCCCTCCATGCCCATGGTGAGCAGAGCCCAACTTTAACATACAATTCAAAGACAAGAAATAAGCTAGAAAAATGAGCAAACAAGAAAAAACCATGATGATACAAAGACAATATGGTGACATGAAGTTCAAACTTCAAACTCACAAACTCAAAAGACAACAATGAGAAAAGTTATAACAAAGCATGCAAGAAAAACTAAAATTGGACATAAGCCCAACAAGAATTCCTGAAACAGCTAAAGAAAGAGTGAAAAAAATTATTTGAAAAATCAAACACGAGTTATAGAGATAAAAAATTGGGGGGGGGTATGAGAATAATGCAAGAAAATAATGAAAGGAGAATTAACATCTAGGTAAGAGAGGCAAAAAAAAAATTACTGAAGAAAACGATACCTTAAAAAAACCAGAAATGGGCAAATGATAAATGGAGTAAAAAAAAAAAAATTAGTGAAGAAAATAACTTCTTGGTAAAAGGATGGACAAAACTATGCTGATAAAAATAACTCCTTAAAATGCAGAACTGGCTAAATGGAGAGAAAGACAAAAAACCTTACCCAAGAAAATAATTCCTTAAAAATTAGAATTGGGAAGTGAAAGCTAATGAGTTCATAAGACATCAAGAAACATTAACACTAAGTAAAAAAAAAATGAATAAATTGAGGAAAACATGAACTATTTCATCAGAAAAACAACTTACCAGTAAAATAGATCAAAAAGAGACAATCTAGGAATATTTGAACTGTCTGAAAGCCATGAAGAAAGAGCCTAGATGTCATATTTCAAGAAATTATTTTTTAAAACTGTCCTGTATCCTAGAATCAGAGAGTAAAACAAAAATGGAAAGAATATAACAACTGCTTTCTGAAAGAGATCTCAAAATAAAAACTCCTAGAAATACTATTGCCAAACTCTGGAGCTTAGGGGTTGGAGCCAAGATGGTATAGTGAAAGCAGGAACTTACATGAGTTCATCCCCCAATTATCTCCAACACCTGTAAAAAAATGACTCTAAACAAATTTTAGAACTATAGAACCCACAAAATGACAGAGTGAAACAAATCTTCCACTGAAAGCAGCCTGCAGGCCAAAAGAAAGGGTCTATTGCATCAGGCTGGGAGCTGAGTGAAGTTTTGCATGGGCCACTCCAGCACAGATGGCAGCATAGACTGACCAGAACAAATCTCAGAGGACTGAATGACTGGCAGCTGTGGCAGTTTCCAGGCTTCTCAACCCATAAATACCAAAGAGAAAGTAAAAGGCCAGTGGAGAAACTCTAATGGACTTCAGCAAGAGAAGAGCATGGTCCAGCACTGCCCCTGGGGCAGTGGAGGTGGCAGCAGCTGCAGTGACAGTGGCAACAGTGGCAGTGGCTACTTCCAGGGCCTCAGGCCCACAGATAGTGGGGGAACCAAGCAACTGACTAGAGGGCAATTGCAGGAATCTCTTTGCTGGCACTGAGGCAGGATTTTCTTGTTTTGCTCTCCTTGGATGCGGGTTGCAGTCTTGGGTGGCAGTCCTGGGTGAGGAATGCTGGCATGGCAGAGCTTCATGAGGCTGTGGAGAGGGTGTCCTCCTCACAGTTATGAGGTAGATGCCTACAAGAAGCTCTGACAACAGCTGTGCAAAACCCCAGAAATTTGGGACACTATACTGTACACTCTGGAAACAGAGTTCTACCATGGCAAAGAGCTCAAAAGTCAAGTAATTGGCTAGCAAAATAAGCAAACAGAGGAAGAAAAATCAAAAAGCATTCTTTGGCAACAAAGAAGATCAAAACACAGAACCAGAAGAAGATAACAAAATCAAAACTCCTACATCAAAAACCTTGAAAAAAAATATGAATTGGTCACAGGCCATGGAGTAGCTCAAGAAAGATTTTGAAAATCAAGTAAGAGGAAAAATTGGGAAGAGAAATGAGAGTGATGCAAAAAAAAAAAAAAAAACAAAAAAAACAAAAAAAAACCGAGCCAACGACTTGCTAAAGGAGACTCCCAAAAATAATGAAGAAAATAATACCTTAAAATAGACTAACTCAAATGGCAAAAGAGGTCCAAAAAACCAATGAAGAGAAGAATGCCTAAAAAGCAGAACTGGCCAGATGGAAAAGGAAGTTCAAAAGCTCACTGAAGAAAATGATTCCTTCAAAATTAGATTGGAACAACTGGAAGAGAGCTCTGGAGTTTCCCAGGTCAAGGACAGAATACCAAAAACATCTAGAAAGAAACCATTCAAATACTACAGAGATAAAGTAAAGACACACAATGTTTAGGAGTCACTATGTTGAAGGAGTAGAGGGCTTGAAATATAATATACTAGAAAGCAAAGGAGCTAGGATCACAACCTGAGTATAATCCTTCAAGGGAAAAAGTGAATAGAGAACTTTCAAACATTTCAAAATTTGACATTAAAACACAAGACTCAAGCATAAAAAAGTAAACATGAAAAATAAATCATAAGTGACTCAATAAGTTAAACACTTTATAGAACATGTGCATGTAACTCCTAAAAATTTTATCATTATTATGGCAATTAAATGAAATCTAATTTGATGAAACCTAGACAGAAGACCAGGTGACAATTAGTTTTGTAAAATGATCTCAAAAAATGAAGGGAGGAGAAACAGAGATGCAATGGGAGATGGGGGAGAAGGAAGGAAGAGGAAGAATATGGAAAATTATCTCACATAAAAGAAGTGTACAAGGAAGAACTTTTTCAGTGAACAGAAAAATAGGGGAAAAACATTTAAACCTCGCTCTCATATGAATTAATTGAAAGAGGAAAGAAAAAAAAAGCATGTATGTATACACATACACAAAGTCAGATAAATGTAGAAATCTATGTTACCCAACTGTGAAGTAGGAAGGGAAGGAGATAAGGGAAAGGGAGAGTGGTGATACACAGGAAAGGGCTTTAAGGGAGGCAGTGGTCAGAAGCCAAGCAAACTTTTGATGAGAGACAGGGTAAAAAAAAAAAAAGAAAGACAAATAGAAGAAAATCGGATGGAGGAAAATACATGGTAATCGTAACTGAATGTGAGGAGAGCTACTCACAAAATAGATCAACAACATAGAAGTAAATATTGGAATGTATCAGAATCAATACTCATCCCTACCAAAAACTTCAGAAAGTATAGAAATAAGTGAAACCTTTCTTAAAACAATAAATAGTATCTATCTAAAACTAAGACAAAGCATTATTTATATTGGGGATGAACCAGAAGCCATCCCAATAAAATCAAGAATTAAGTAGTGATATCCACTAGCATCACAATTATTCAGTACTGTGCTAGACATACTAGCTTATATCAATAAAAGAAGAAAAAGAAAATGAAAGAATAAAAACAGACAATGAGGCAATCTCTTTTTGCAGATGATATGATGGTACAGAGAAGGCTAGAATCAACTAAAAAACTAGCTGAAATAATTAACTTCAGCAAAGTTGTAGAATATGTAATAATAAATGCATATAAATCATCACCATTTATATATACTATCAACAAAACCCAGAAGTAAGAGAGGAGAAATTCCATTCAAAATAACTGCAGTAAAGTACCTGGCAATCTACCTGCCACAACAAACCCAGGGATTATATGAATACATGCACAAAACACTTTTCTCATAAATAAAGACAGATCTAAACAATTGGAGAAATATTCATTGCTTATCTGTAGGCTGAGCCAAAATAATAAAAATGAAAATTATAAATTAATTTAATTATTCAGTGACATACCAAACTATCAAGGAGGGAACCTTGCAATACAAGATTTCAAATTATATTACAAAACGGTAATTATCAAATCAATCACAATAGAGCTGTAGATCAGTGGAAGAGATAAGATACAAAATATGTAACAGTAAAGGACCACAATAATCTAGTGTTTGATAAACCCAAAGATTCAAGCTTTGGGGGTAAGAACTCAACATATGATAAAAATTGCTGGAAATATTGGAAAGCAGTTTGGCAGAAATTTTATTGTTGTCCAGTCATTCAGTCATGTCCAACTCTTTGTGGCCCCATGGATCCTAGCACAATATACCCTTCTATTTTCCACTATCCCTCAAAGGCTATTCAAGTTCATGTTTGTTGTTTCCATGTCACTATCTATCCAGCCCCTTCTTTGCTGTCCCCTTGTCCTTTTGCCTTCAATTTTTCCAAAGATCAAGGTCTCTTCCAATAAATCCTGTGTTGTCATTATGTGGCCAAAGTATTTAAGGTTCAACTTCAGTATCTGACTTTGCAGTGAATAGCATGAATTTAAATATTGACTGACTTGATCCCCTAGCTGTCCAAAGGACTCTCATAAGTCTTCTCCAGCACTACAATTTTAAAGTGTTGATTCTTTGGTGCTTAGCTTTCATTACTGTTCAATTCTCATGGTCATATAATGCTACTAGAAAAGACATACCTTTGACTCTATGGAGCTTGGTCAGCAAGGTGATATTTCTGCTTTTTAATATGGTGTCCAGGTTTGACATAGTTTTCTTTCCAAGGAGCATTTAAAAAAAAAAATCATGGCTATAGTCACCATCTGTAGTGATCTGCAAAAAATAAATAAAATCTGACACTGTCTCCATTTCTTCTCATTCTATTTGCCAGGAAGTAACAGGACAAGAAACTAGGTGGAGAGAAATATTTCACACCATATACCAAGATTAGGTCAAAATGGATGAATGATTTGACATAATGGGTGATATAATAATTAAAGGGGCATGGGAAAATGTATCTGTCAGATCCAGGGATAAAGGAAGAGTTTATGACAAAATGAGAGATAGAGAGGATCACAGAAAGTAAAATGTATAATTTTGATTATAAGAAATTAAAAAGATTATGCACAAACAGAACTAATGCAGCCAAAATCAGAAGGAAAAATGGAAACGGGCGAAAAATTTACAGCAAATTTTTCTGATAAAAGCCTCAATTCTCAAATACATAGGAAACTGAGCCAAAATTTTTAAAATAAGAGCCATTCCCCAGCTGATAGATGGCCAAAAGATATGAACAGGCAGTTTTCAGAAAAAGAAATCATAGTTATCAAGAGTCATGTGAACAAATACTCTAAATCACTATTGCTTAGAAATATGCAAATAAAATGATATGTAAATAAAATAACTCTGAGGTACCACCTCATACAGACTGACTAACATAATGGAAAAGGAAAAGGAAAAATTCTGTAAGGGTTGTGGAAAAATTGGGACACTAATGTACTCTTGTTAGAGCTGTGAACTAGGCCAACCATTCTGGAGAATAATTTGGAACTATACCTAAAAAACTACAAAATGTGCATAGCCTTTAATATAGCAAAACCAGTAAGCAGATCTGTATCTCAAAGAGATCAAGTGAAAAAGAAAAGGATCTATATGTTCAAAAATATTTATAGTAGCTCTTTTTGTGGTGACAAAGTTTTGGAAATTGAGGATATGCCCAGCACTCAGGGAATGGCTGAAAAAGTTGTGGTATATGATTATGATAGAATACTATTGTGCTATAAAAAATGATGAACAGTATGGTTTCAGAAAAACCTGGAAATACTTACATGAACTCATGCAAAATTAAGTGAGCAGAACGAAGGGAAAATTGTACAGAGTGAGAGAAATATTGTAAGGATGAAAGACTTAGCTATTCAAATCAATACAATGAGCCAAGACATTTCCAAAGGACTCACAAAGAAAAATGTTATCTATATCCAGAGAGAGAACTGATGAATTCTGATTGCAGATTGAAACATGATTTTTTCACTTAGTTTTCTTGCTTTTTTCATTTTTTTACAAAGTGATAAAAATGGAAATGTTTTGTGTGACTTCACATATATAACAGATATCATGCTGCTTGCCTTATTAATAGGTGGGGGAGGGACAGGAAGAAGGGAGGGAATTAGTAAGTCAAAATTTAAAAAAAAAGATTATTAGGGGCAGCTAGGTGGCGCAGTGAATAGAGCATTGGACCTGGAGTCAGGACGACCTGAGTTCAAATCTGACCTCAAACACTTAACACTTACTAGCCATGTGACCTCGGGCAAGTCACTTAACCCCAATTACCCTGCCTTCTCCCTATCAAAAAGCAAAAAAAAAAAAAAAAAAAAGAGATTATTAAATAAAGTATAATTATTTTTAAAATGCAACTCAAAAGGTTGAAGACAGGAATATTTGGCTAGATAGCAGTCTACCTGAAAAAAGATCTAAGGGTTTTAGTGGAATCCAAAATTAATATCAGTCAAAAGGCTATTTTAACCAAAAAATCAAATGCAATTTCAGGCTGCTCGACAAAAAATAAGTTATGTTCAGTATTAGAAAGAAAATAGCACCTACTCCACCCTGGCTGGGCAGCTAGGTAGTGTGGCCGATAGAACACTGGACCTGGCTAGACTCAGGAAGACCTGAGTTCAAATCTAGCCTCAGGCACTTACTAGTTATTTGACCCTGGTCACTTAATCATGCTTGCCTCAGTTTTCTCATCTGTAAAATGAGCTGGAGAAGGAAATGGCAAACAACTAACTCTAGTATCTCTGCCAAGAAAACCCCAAATGGAAACTGGGAAAGAATTTTTACAACCAGTGCCTCTGATAATGGCCTCATTTCTAAAATATACAAGGAATTATGTAAAATCTATAAGAATACAAGTCATTCCCCAATTGATAAATGGTCAAAGGATATGAACAGGCAATTCTCAGAGGTAGAAATTAAAGATATCTATAAGCACATGAAAAAATGCTCTAAGTCACTCTTGATTCGAGAAATGCAAATCAAAACCACTTTGAGGTACCACATCTCACCAGCCAGATTGCCTAAGATGACAAAACAGGAAAATGACAAATGCTGGAGAGGATGTGGAAAAATTGGAACACTAATGCATTGCTGGTGAAGCTGTGAACTGATACAACCTTTCTGGAGAGCAATCTGGAACTATGCCCAAAGGGCTATAAATAATTGCATATCCTTTGACGCAGTGACACCACTTCTGGGGTTGTATCCTAAAGAGATCATAGAAATGGGAGGAAGAACGAGTTGTACAAAAATATTTATTGCAGCTCTGTTTGTGGTGGCAAAAACCTGGAAATTAAGGAGATGCTCATCAATTGGAGAATGGCTAAACAAGTTGTGACATATGAATGTAATGGAATACTATCGTGCTATAAGAAATGGGGAGGAGATGGACTTCATATTTACCTGGAGAGGCTTATATAAACTGATGCTAAGTAAGAAGAGCAGAACCAGGAGAAATGTGTACACAATCACAGACACATCGTATGTGTGACGACCAACCTTGATAAACTGGACTCTTCTCAGCAACACACAGCTATAAGACAACTCTACAAATCTCAGGATGGAATGAGATACCTACATTCAGAGAAAGATCTAGAAAGAATAGAGTTTAAATGGAGACTTAAGCAACCTACATGCTATCTCTCTTTTCCATGTTTAGTTCTCTTTCTTTTTTCCCATTGTTCACTCCATTGGTTACAATCCTTCTATCCAACCAGACTAATGTCCAATATGAAAGTATTTGCAGATTCTATTCTTGACTGCATGCCATGGGGGGAGGGGAAAGGAAGGGAGAAAACTTGAAACTCAAGGGACTCTGGAACTGAATCTTGTAAACTAAAAGTAAAAAAACAAATCAATAAAAAAAAAAAATTAAAAAAAAAACCCAAATGGGAACACAAAGAGTTGGACACGACTGAAACAACTAAACAATGTGGTTAGATCGTAACTATAGTCTATGTTCATTTATGTGTGCCACACAAATTGCTTATTGCTAAGCTGGATATGTTCCAGGGGTGAGTAACGTAGATGGTAAAATGCCTCATGATAATGCATATGAGGACCAGTTGAAGGAACTAATGGTAAGAGAAGAGACTTAGAGGAGATGTGAAAACTCTTTAAATATCTGAGATGTTGATATACAACAGATTAATTATGCTGTTCTACTTGGCTCTAGAGGGAAGAACTAGGAGAAGCAGACAGAAAGTGGAATGAGGGATATGTAGGTTTTATTTAAAGAAAAAAACTCAATAACTAGAGCTGTGTCACAGTAAATCAGCTTTAGGAGGTATTGGGTTCATTTTCACTAAAGGTCTTCTAATCAAGATTAGATGATCACTTAAATGTGGATGAGACTGCTATTTAGTTTGGGTTTGAACTGGATGGATTAATGAACTCTGAAATATTATGATTACTTGACTAACTTTTTGATAGCTATAACATCTCAATGACTCATATCAAGCTTATACTCCATCTTATCCAGCATCTGACAAACTTCTCATTAGAGAGACCTTCTCCATTGTATCTGTGAAGTTGAACTTAAATATAAGACTTTAAACATATCCCTTACAAGTATTTTCTTTATAGGTTTAGTTCAATGCTTTAACTTGTCAAAAACATTTTGGAACCTGATTCTATCACTCAACATATTTGTTATCATTCCCAACTTTGTTTTATCTGCAAATTTGATAACTAAGTTGTCTATGCCTTTATCATTGATAAAAATTTTAAAAGGCAGACATATCCCTGGATCATACAGTTGTATTTTCAACATACCCCTGGATCATACTACTAGAGTCCTCTCTCCTAGTTGATATTTGACTATTGATAATTTGCTTTTAGAGCTGGTCATTCAATCAGTTTGGAATCCATGTATCTGCCTTTTAGCTAGCCTACATATCTACATCTTGGTCACAAGGATAGCATAAGATTCCTAAAATCAACGTAAACTATACAGTATTTACTTGAGCTGACAGTCTAGCAATGCTGTAAGATAAAAGAAATGAAGTTAAATCTGGCCTGATTTTGTTAAAACCATGTTTGTTCTTCATAATCACTGTTTCCTTCCATTGATGTTCACAAGACCTGCCATTCATAGAATCACAGAATTACATAATTACCATAGTTCAGAGATGGAAGGAACCTCATAAGCAGCCTAGTACAACTCATACCTGGTAAGGAATCCTGGTATGTTATAGTGAGAGTACCCTCTCCTTGAAGTCCTCTAGTGAGGGAACACCTTCCCTTTCCCAAGGCCTCTCATTCCACTTTTGGATAGCTGCTATTGTCAGTGAGTTGTTGTGGGCTGCTCAACTTAGTCCAGCACTAAGCATGATCAGAGATGTGAAAAAGAAATGACCAGGTGATGTGGATAGTGCAAAGAAGAACCATGAACTCCATTTAATGATGATTTGAACAAGATTTTTAAAGATCCAAAAGACAAAGATTTGAGTATTCTCATCAATAAGTTCAGTCTGTCACATCCTGGGATATTATCATAGTTTTATCATTACAATAGTCTGATGTATCCTGGAAGGAGTTCAGATAAAATCAGGCTTCTGAATTCTAGGCACCAAAAAGTCTTGGGAAGGCCAACAGATCTTTATAAAGTCAGTTAGCCTTTTTAAAGGCCTAACAAAGAGTATTCAAATACAGCAGGCTTCTAAACATCTAGGTTTTGTCTAGGTGTAATCACTGTCTTTAGTCTGTTATATCCTGCAACCAACACACGATGGATAATTTTAATAAGGGACATGTCTTTTTAGGTGTCTGAAGTTTTGCGGGCAAAAGGCCTTGAAGTCAGGGTCTCAAACAAAAGTCCTTTAAAATGTATTCCCAGAGAGCCAGCCTTTTCAAGCCACAGTCACCTGGAGAGGTACACCAACAAGATCTTTATTGGAATCTTGGATTCAGCCTCTATGGCTCCCCACAGTGAGTGCTTCCTTATATCAAGCCTAAATTGTCTTCTTTGTAACTTCTACCCAATGATCCTGGTCTTGCCCTCTGGTACCAAACAAAATGCAAATATTTGCACATATGGGTGTGTGTGTGTGTGTATGCATATATATGTGTTTATATACATGTATATGCATATGTATATATGTATACATGAGATAAATTAGTATCTATTGATTCCTACCCCATCTCATATTTTGAATTTATTTCTTAAACCCATATTTTCTTTTATATTTTATTAGTTCTCCACAAATTGCTCTCAAATATTTGATAAAGATATTTTCAGATCCTAAATCTATCACTGAGTGTGTTAATTTTCCCTCTCACTTTACAGAGGAAAGAAATGGGATCATTACTTTTACCCATTGGCACATAGTTACTGTTAGGGGTAGAATTTGACACAGGAATTCCTGACTCCAATCCAGTAACCTATCCACTATACTATGCAGTTTCCTATGCCACGTAGTCTGGTTGGCCAAGATTATTCCTCCAGATTATACCTAACCTCTAGAGTCAATTGAACAAATTCTGGTTTCCTGGTCAATGGTAGCAAGAAATGAAATCCATTATAAACTCACCATTCATCATTACTGCTTTAGTATATTTACCAGTTACAGAGAACTAAAAGGAGCTCATTTTAATAATCGGAAGGCAGCATTGGTAGGCCACTTCTCTCAGGCCTACCAGAGCTCCCAAATAGCATCATATGGTTATTGACTCAATCAGTCCTTGAAACTATTTTGAAAACACTACCTTCATCACATTTTTTTCACTGTATCCTGTAACCACAGATTTCCAGGCTTCAAATAGTAATGAACCCATGGCATTCTGCTGAGCGTTCAATTTTTTCATGATCTCCAGAGTAAAATCATTCAGAATATCTACACGAATCTTGAATATACAGATGTTGGGAGTGGCTGCCAGCTTTAATAGCTGTTTGGCATCTGTATCATCAGCAGAAAGTCACAAGATGGTTTGCTCCTTTTTGCATAAGCTTGAGATTTTTTTTCCCCCACAAATGAATAGGTCCCAGACAGCTAGGCATGAACACCAAAGTTAAGTTTTTTCTAAGTCTCCTTTGCAGATACAGAACCATTATTTCTCATCAGATATAGAGACATTTTTCCAAATAGATTTCTTCATTTCTCCCACCATGGCTGTGTTTAATTTTATTTTTGCCACCCAACTTCCTACAGAAGAGACGGCGTCATACTTAGAGTCAGGATAACTTGAGCAGGGACAGCTAGGTGAGGCAGTAGATAGAGCACCAGGCCAGGAGCCAGGAAGACCTGAGTTTAAATATGACCTCTGACACTTATAAGCTATATGTGACTCTGGGCAAACCACTTAATTTCTGTTTGCCTTAGTTTCCTCATTGTAATGGTAATTAATTTAAATTTGAAGACCACTTTTTTGTTATGTCAAGTAAGCAGGTACTTAGCCCTTAGTAATTAAGGGCTAAGTACCTCTGTGAAAGAAACAGAAAGTGTGAACTCTGTCTCCTGTTGCTGACATAACAGAAAGGGGTTGGCTGAGACAGGAAGCCAAGGTGTGTGTGTGTATATTTAAGAAGAGCCCAGAAAAGAGACAGTCAGAGTCAAGAATTTTTACTCCTGGTGGAGGAAGCAAAATTGTCCCAGCATTTGCAAGCTGGGATGCTACTGGACTGAGAACTGAGTTGGAGTTTTTAATGAGACCAGAATCTGGTGAAGGCTGAAGTTGTTGCTGAGAAGGCTGCCTGGAAGGCTAAGAAGGGCACCTGGAAGGCAGAGATTTCTTGTGGGTCCTAGGGCCTGTCGAACTGTCAAAGGACTGAAGAAGCATGACCAGGATAAGACTTTGTTCCTTTGTGGCTTGGATGATCGTTGAATTCCTGGCAATAGAAGTTGTGAAGGTTTTGAGATGTGCTGGACCCTGTGAACTTCAGTGTGTACAAGGAACTGCCCAGAGGACCGGACAAGGACCTGGGAGCTGTCTGCCTTCTGAATCCAGGTGACTATTTGGTGAATTCAGGTAGGAGCTGGGACCATGGAAGGGGATCCAGGGAATCTGAGAGACCACCCTGAGTCAAAATGAAGAAAAGGCCTCTCCTTGGATATTGAATGTGTGACGAAATTGAAGTTTACTAGACGCCGAAGGGTGGAGGGTTTGTGTAATTTTCTAATGATTGTATTTAGTGATTAATGATACTTAGTAATTGTGAATCTGGATAAGTGACTGATTAAGTTAACCTATGATTGCCCCATGAGTGGAAGATTGACTTATATTGTGAAATGATTGAATGACTAAGGAGGGTTTCCCCCTTAGGGAAACCAGATGATTATTTTTTTGTTCTTTGTTCTAAATACTGTGACCACTTTGGTGAAAACTATGTGGCCATTCTAATGTTAAGCTGCTGTGAACATTATATTGTGATTTTCTGTGTTAAGATGTAATGTTGTGAATGTTATATTGTGATTTGTTGTGAATGTTTGCCTTGATTTGTTTTGGAATAAATGGAGTGTTCGCTATACCGGGTAATCAGAACCTTAAAAGCTGTTCATGGTAGCATTCTTTTGGGAAGCTGCTCGTGCGTGGCGTTACACTCATCTGTAAAATGGGGGGAATAGTAGCACCTGCCATGCAGGATTGTTGTGGGGACCAAATTAGATAAAAATCGTGATGCTTAGCACAGCACCCGGCACTTAGTGTCATGAAAATGTTAGCTATTATTAATGTCATCTGGACCATAAAGCCTGCCTCTGATACTCGCTGTGTGACCCTGGGCAAGGCATTTACCCTCACAGGCTCATTTTCCTCATATGCAAAAACAATAACAAAAAGGATTTGGATAAAGTCTTCTCTAGTTCTTAATATATAATCCTATGAATCTCTGAAAACTTTGACAATACACAAATTGAATGCACAGCTGAATACCATACTTGCCCTTTGCCAGCTCACAGATACTGTAGTGCTTCTGGATACAGAATTTCAAACCTTTCTTTTGTAGGAGCTAAACTTTGGACTCACTAGTAACTACTTCTTCAGTCATCAGACAGATTTATCTGCCGTAATAGTTCTTTCTATAACAAACCTGGGCCAATATTCCTGCTTTCTGAAACATGGCTGAGCCCTATAACAGAAAACTTACAAATCAGAATCACTTTCTGGCCCAAGCCATAAATGAGCAGAACATTAAACCAGGATGTGTAATTCACTAGCTTGTGCTCCCATTCCCCAATTTTTCAATTCAGTCTGATTAATTCACTTTGGCTAAAACGGCTCTTTTTTTTTTGTCTTTCTCATCTGGTTCCAGCTGATCTCTCCCAGAGTACCACAGAAGCATGATAAATGCTATAACATTGTCAACAATTATTTTGGTCATTAATTGCTCTTGTTATTATCAAGCCTGCCTCTCCCAACCTCATAAAAATTGTATATTTGTGGTCCTGTATTTTGATATGTAAAAGGGCTGCAACAAAGCACAAACTGATCCTATATACCTCATCATCCACCCTCAGAGGCCACAACTCCCTTAAACAGCACTTCTGTTGTTATTCAGTTGTGTCTGACTCTTCATGACCTCATTTGGGGTTTTCTTGGTAGAAACACTAGCATGGCTTGCCATTTCCCTCTCCAGCTCATTTTATAGATGTGGAAACTGAGGCAAACATGATTAAGTGACTTGTTCAGGTCCACACTGTCAGTAAGTGTCTGAGAACAGATTTGAATTCACCAAGATAAGTCATCCTGACTCCAGTCCAGGCACTTTATCTATTGTGTCATTTAGCTGCCTTCATCCTTACCTAATGTTGTAAACACCAGTCTTTGTCTCTCTTATCACTTAGCCCCACAACAAAATGACTTCTAATAAATTGTGGGCACAGAACTTTTACTTGGCTGCCTGAGAGCAAGCAATGGGATTTTGTCTCTCATGTAGCTAAGTTTGGATAGGAACTGGACCTTTAATCACAATGAGCAAAAAAAAAAACCCAACAAAACAAAATTGTTGGGGCAGCTAGGTAGTGCGGTGAATAGAGCATTGGCCCTGGAGTCAGTAGGACCTGAGTTCAAATGTGACCTCAGACACTTAACACTTACTAGCTGTGTGACCTTGGACAAGTCACTTAATTCCAACTACCCTGTATTCCCTCTGCAAAAAGCAAACAAACAAATAAAGCTGTTTGTCCCTTGCAATAGTAATTCCTGCTTTAGACAAAAGCACAGCAGTATTTACCAAAGCTATATACAAGAAAATGGAGGGGAAAACCATGAGATGGAAGAGTCCTTCAGAAAAAAAAACCTTTTCACCCCATATTTGAAGAGATGACTCTACTATTATGTATTGTAATTTTTATTATCCTTTTTTTTTTTTTGGGTAGAGGAACCAGGGAAGATACTAAAACATGTCTGAAACAAGCAACATAAAGACATTCTTAGTTTGGAATGGGTGGCAGACCTGAGAAATGAGACTGAGACTCTGGATACCCCTTGGCTAGTACTGAAGAACAGATTCCAAGGTGAGAGGAATGGAGAAAACAGGTAGCTTTCTAGGTTAACTACTTATTTTTGATACTAGGTATTATCATCAGTTATCTCTTCATAGTTGGCATTTAAAAATTCTGATTCCTGGGAATGGGAATTAGAGAGGTAGCCTGTCCTCAAAGCCAGAAAGAGAAAGTCTCAAGTGTTTCTCTGACAACTATTAGCCGTATGACTCTGGGCAAGTCACTTAAACTCTCAAAGAGTTTAATTCTTAACACTTAAACTCTCTAAGAATTATAAAATGCAAAAAAGTAGCAATTTGTAATGACAGAGGGAGTTTATTAATCCAGGGAGTTCCTATATCAATGAAATCACAGGTCCAGTTCCTATGAATATAATTACTAGATTCTTCACATTTGGTATCCAAAAAGTCTGATTACTGGGGGGGGGGGGGGGGGGGAAG
>CM053585.1:433965311-433981591 GCA_028646515.1 Pseudochirops corinnae
CTGGACCCACTGCCCAATCACAAAGCTACAAGGCACGGGCATTCCTGGAAAACAAGCCTGGCGCCACAGGCTCCATGTGACCACATTCAGCCTATTAGGGAACAGAGTATACTTTCAAATATCCAAGGGTCCTCAGAGTCACGTAGCCACATTAGCAAAGGGCCTAGGGGCAGGGAAGATCTTTAGATTCCCATAACAGCCAGGTACTACTGAGAAGAAGGTATATTCCTTTTTATCCCCATTCAGTTTTCTCCAGAGGTATACCATATCTGTCTTCTTTAGGATTCTATTTACCTCCTTAACTTCTTTCTTGTTTATTTTGAGGTTAGATTTATCAAACTCAGAGAAGGGGAGATTGAAGTCCCCCACTACTATAGTTTTGCTATCTATTTCTTCCTCTAACATCCTTAATTTCTCCTTTAGGAATTGGATGCTGTACTGCTTGGTGCATAAATGCTTAATAGTGATATTGCTTCATTTTCAATAGTGCCTTTTATCAAGATAGTTTCCTTCCTTGTCTCTTTTAATTAGATCTATTTTTGCTTTTGCTTTGTCTAAGATACGGATTGCTAGCCCTGCTTTTTTTACTTTAGCTGAGGCATGATACATTTTACTCCAGCCTTTTACCTTTACCCTGTGTGTATCCCCCTGTTTCAGATGTGTTTCTTGTAAACAGCATATTGTAGTATTACAGTTTTTAATCTATTCTGCTATCTGCCTCTGTTTTATGGGAGAGTTCATCCCATTCACATTCACAGTTATGATTACTATCTGTCTTTGCCTCCATCCTATTCTCTCTCCTGTTTATGCTTTTATTTTTACTTTCTCCCTTCCCCTTCTTAAGAGTTTTCCTTTCAATTGCCACCTCCCTCAATATTCCCTTCTTATCAGCCTCTCTCCCTTTTCCTACTATTCCCCCTCAATACTCCTTCCCTCCCTTCTACCTCCCCCTTTTCATGACCCTTCCCCCCTCCTACTGCCTGTAGGATATGATCAATTTTTATACTTAATATAGTATGTTATTTCTTCCTCAAACCAAGATTGACAAGAATAGATCTCATGCAATGCTCCTCTCCCTCCCCTCTTTCCCTCTATTATAAGTTTTATGTCTCTTCTCAATAGAGTCCTATACTTAACTGACTGTGTTATTGCCTCTTTGAGCCAGAACCAATGAGGGAAAAGCTCATATAATGCTCATCTCCCTCCCTTCTTTCCCTCTACTATAATGTTTTTATGCCTCCTTGTGTGGCATAATTTGCCCTTTTCTGCTTCATTCTTTCCTTTTCTTCCATTGCAGTCCCTTTGCAGCCTTTAATAAGGTTTTTTATCATCATTTTGTATAATTTATACCCACTCTTTCTAATTATCTATATCCCTTTTAGATGTTGCCATAGGTAAAGAATTCACGATATTAATAGGTATCAGCTTCCCATATAGGGATGTAAACAGTTTGCTCTTATTAAATAAGTTGTGTGTGTGTGTGTGTGCGTGTGTGTGTGTGTGTGTGTGTGTGTTTTTCCCCTATTTACCTTTCTATACCTCTCTTGAGTCTTGTAATTGGAGTTTGAATTTTCCCTTGAGCTCTGGCTTTTTTATCAGGAAGGTCTGGAATTCTGTTACATCACTGAATGTCCTTCTCCTTGCCTGGTAGATTATGCTCAGTTTTGCTGGATAGGTGATCCCTGATTGTAACCCAAACTCTTTTGCCTTGCAAAAAAATCATATTCTAGTTCCCCCAATCTTTCAACATTGAAGCTGCCAGATCCTGCATGATCCTCACTGTGGTTCCCTGATTCTGAACTGCTTCTTTCTGGCCACTTGTAATATTTTCCCCTTTACTTGATAGTTCTGGAATTTGGCCACAACGTTTCATGGACTTTTCAATTTGGGATCTCTTTCAGGAGGTATCCGGTGGATTCTCTCGACTTCTATTTTGCCGTCTGGTTCTAGGATCTCAGGGTAGTTTTCCTTGATGAGCTCTTGGAAGATACTGTCCAGACTCATTTTTTCATCATTATTTACTGGTAGACCAATAATTTTCAGATTATCTCTCCTGGATCTGTTTTCCCGCCCAGTTATTTTTCCATTTAAATATTTTACCTCTTTTTCTAATTTTTCAGTCTTGGTGTTTTGTTTGACTGATTCTTGGTTCCTCATACAGTCATTAGCTTCAATTTGGTTGACTCTAATTTTTAGTGAATTATTTTCTTGTGTTAGTTTTTGAAGTTCTTTTTCCATATGTTCAGATTTTATTTTTAGTTCACACATTTTTCTTTTTAAGGAACTGTTTTCTTCATTGTAATGTTTTTCTAATTTTGCAATTTTGATTTTAAAAGAAGTGTTGATTTTATCTTCTTTCTCTCTAATCTGGATTTCAAAGTTCTTTTTGAGCTCATCAAAGAATGCTTTCTGTGCCTGAGACCAGATCATAATCCCTGTTAAGGCTTCAGCTGTAGGTGTGGAGTCAATACTGTCTCCATCTGAATTTGGTTCCTCCCTCTCACAGTAATAGGATTCCAGAGTCTTTGTCTTTGTAGACTGCTTTTTTTCCCATTTTGAGGCAGGACCTTAGCCATGCCCTTCCTCTGGGGATTCCTAAGGCTTTACTGTTCAAAGTTTTTTCTCTAGGGCAATAATTACTGTGTTTTCAGGGCCAGCGGGGGGGATTGGAGCTGTAGAGGTTCACTCTGCCATCCTGGTCCCTGGAAGTTCAGAAAGGGGCTTTTTAAATTTCCAGGCTGTGGACTGGTAGTCCCAGAAGTAGTTGCTGCCCCTGCTGTGGGCCCTGCCTTTGTCTCTTACCCAGCTCCATGTGATTCCCACCCTGTGGTGATAGGCCTGGAAATGGCCCTTGTGGTGGGTGGATCAACTTGCCGCCACATTGACCAGGCCTTGTCCAGGCCTCTCAGTGTGCCTCCCCCACGTCATTGTCTGGGCCTTGTCCTTTGTTTTCAAAGACAACCATGACACCAAGGTGATGATGACATGATTTTCAAGTGACTTTGATTTGAGTGAAAGAGGGCTGTGCAAGGACACAAGCCTCACTTTCTCCTCCAGAGCCATCTGGGTCCAATGGTCTGGTATTCATCAGAATGACTAGAGATGATCCAGGCTTCAATGGAAGGCCCTGACCCTTTTTATGTACTCACTTTAAGTGAGGTAATGTTCATTCCTTTTAAGAAGTAAGTCAAGGGATGGAATGTAACAGGAGTAGACTTTCCCCTCCAAGGCCAGTAAAAGAGAATTGGACATCAGGGCAGAGAGCTGGACTAGTGCAGGCATCAATGGAGGTATGGTTAGTTAAATGGTGCCCATGGTTAGAGGCTTTCTTTGGCCTAAGCCTGATCATAGGCACATACTGATGTAGCAGGAATGAGGTAGAATGACCTTGGATCTCATTGTAGGGTACTCAAAACAGTCTTGGGAACAAGAGAAGACCAAATAGATGTAAGGAAGAGGCAGAGTGGAGTTTTAATATGCCTCCAATTTCTCTCATCATCACAGGGTCCTGGGGACAGTACAAGGAACCAGGGTATAAAGATCTTTCACTGTGACTGGTGTTCATCCAGAAAATTAGTTGGTAATGTGAAGTACATTTTTGTATGTGAAGTATGACATGGTCATGAGTGGAGATATAATAGTATTCTAGCACTGCACTGTCAATCAAGAAACCTGGGTTCGAATATTTACTAATCTTAAGCAAAATCATTTCACATCTTTGGGCCTTATTTTCTTGGTCTGCAAAATTAGGGGCTTGAACTAGTTAGGGCAAGGGAGCAAGAGATTAAAGAATATAGGTTGATAACTATAAGGTCAACAATAGGGAAGGGAGGAAAATGAAATCACAGCAGAAATAATAGCCTGAGAAAATACTAATAGAGTAGAGAGATTGGATGTCACGACAAAGACAACAAATATATTAAGAGGGGAAAAACACAATTATAGGAGGCTATGATCAGAAAGAGACATGTTGAGTTTGTAATACTTTTTAATGGTCAAAACCTGGGACATAACACACATATTTGGCTGAGGTAGAATACTGGGATAAGTCATAAGATTTGGGGAGACTGAAGGACAGGTTTTTGAGGGAATATCAACAAGTATGTTGAAGTCTAGAATTAAGTTAGAATGTGGGGAAGAAAGGAAGACAGTAAGTCAGATATTTAACTCACTGAAAATGGTGGGAGAATGACCTGAGAGGCCCACAGAAAAACAGCCATTATGATCTGGATTAGGAAATAAATTTTGATAGAAGGAACTCCAAAGAATCAGAAAATGCCTTAGTGAGAAAAGATTTGACTTGCCAAGAAGACAGAAGTGGCAACCAAAGGGAACATCAGTTTTTAGGGGTGGGGAACCTATGGCCTTGAGGCCACATATAGCCTTCTAGGTTCTCTGGTGCAGCCTTTTGACAGAGTCCAAGTTTTACAGAACAAATCCTTTATTAAGGGGATTTGTTCTGTGAAGTTTGAATTCAGTCAAAGGGCTGCATTTGAGGACTTAGAGGGCCACATGTGGCTTTGAGGCCTCAGGTTCTCCATCCCTGATTTAGAATATAACTTTATTTGTAAAATCTTATAAAAAAGAATGATAAAAGATTATGAGCAGTATACCATATAAATCAGAAAAAAGTAGTTTAGGGTAAAACCATCTTGAAAGCTTGGCAAGAGATCCAACTAATTAGTGTAATCCCTAGGGTATTTAAGGAGAAAAATGGAAGATGAATAAGGAAAATGAAAAAAGATCTGCAAATATTGCTATAAGAGACTGTTTTCACCATCAAGAATATTGAAACCCTCACACTTGTGCCCTAATTTTATACTCTACAATGTGCTTCTAGGAAGGTGGAAACAGCACTACAGGATACAAAGAGAGAAAAAGCAACCAGGGCTAGAATGGGAGTTTTTCAGAAGTGATCTTTTGATTGTGTTGTATTGTTGAGAGGAACTTCTCTCAGGAAATTCCTCTTCTTTGTTACTCTAACCCTGAAGAGAAGCTCCCTGATACTGGATATTGCCCTCTTCCTCTAGACCAGGTATTCATAACCTTTTGTAACCAGACCCTCTGGCAGTCTGATGAAGCCTATTGACCTCTGAGAATATTTAAAATATTTTAAAACAATTTATGCTAAATTTAAATAAGAGGTAAGTGAAATAAAGCTATCTCCCTATCATTTATCTCTCTAACTGTCTATCTATCTTTTTCCCTGCCATTCAAGTTAACTGACCCCTTTAACCTCATATAAAGAATGCATTTTACAAAAAAGCACATTTTCACTTGGCAATACCTTGGGGGGGGGGCGATTACTTCTGCAGTTATGTGCAATATTTCATCCATATCTACCTGGGCTAAATTGTCATTTGTCTGTTGATATCAGTTAAGAATACAGATTAAGTTCTCTACACATCAATATTCCAAATAATGATTGCAGTGTAAAACTCAAATACCAGAAACTGATATTTTTTACTTGACATGGAAACACCTCCAACTTTTACTGTATTGTTGCTTTTGTCCAGAGAATCCCATATGCTAACTTATTGTGGTTATAAAACATTTAGCAAAACAACTTACGTTTTTATTGTTCCTTAATTCCACACTCAATCCTTACCCCATCAAAAAAAAAAAGTTGCTTTTTTAACACGGACCTATTGAAGATGTGAGTTAATTAACAAGAAAAAAGAAAATAGGGTGCAGTCCTTAAGAAGAAGTTATGAACCCCTGCTCTGGGCAATTCTACTTGGTATATAGAAGCTCACTGTTATCTTTCTTTTTGATGTGATCTATCATTCCCCAAGGTAATGATATTATCCCAGGATGGGGCTGGGGGAAGAGGGAGTAAGGAGTGATGGTGGAGTTGAGATAGTCATCTGGAGACAAAAGAAAAACATTCCTATGTGATGCAGAGTGGCAACAGAAAGATCATTCACTGGGATATGGAGACATAACTTTTTTTGTTATTATTTTTTAAGCCCTATTGCTTCCTACCTGTTTCACCTTTGGCAAGTGTTAACATATGGTGTGCACTCTAATGATGCACACACACACACACACACACACACACACACACACACACACACACCCCAGTGCATAAAATAAAACTTTATTAAACAAAGCCTGTAAACAATATTCTCACCAGTGTGAATCTTAAAGGTATCAATAACCTTCTTTCATACCAAGCACATAGCACTTTGCCCAGCATGAGACCTCGTGTCTTCCTCTGAAGTGGTCATCTGGAAAGTCTCCATCAATCAGTACTACCCTCAAGCAAACAAGTGGCTGATTGAATCTCAAATATGGGGAACAGAAAAGCCAGTCCTAAATCTGTCCTAAGAATAGGCTGTTGGATGGGGCCTTGGGTGGGTTTTTACTTTTAGCTATGGGTGTTCCTATACTGTTTACCACATAGTTTGATTAGTTTCATTATTAGTTTGCTTATAATATTTTTCCACTGGTGGTCTGTCTTATCAGACGGTCTATATATGTTTATCAGTTTTTTAGGAATAAAAAACATATAGTTTACCACATCATATCATACTGATGTTTATCTTATTATTGAAAAATAACTTGCTTAGAATAACTCAGTCACAAAATGGAGGCTTAAAATAACATGGAGTTAGTTATCCTAAGTTGATAAACTCTCTCAGTAAGGTAATAAAACTATTCTCACTTCTCTATCAGTTACGCTAACTTGATATATGTATTACTGCTATCTAATATACTAAAACTTATTCTTACTATGTTAATAAGAGAAATTATAAGCTTATTCTTAATATCTTATTAAGGTAATTAAACTTAATCAGTATGGCAACTCACTTAACTTCCACAGGCCATGTTTTCTTTCTCTACAAAATGAGCAGGTTAGAGGAGCTGATCTCCAAATCCCTTTCTGCACTAAATCTACTATCCTATGGTCCCAGTCAAACAGTCTCAGAGATTTTGGAGCAGAGAAGCTTAAAGGGCATGGATTAGGGGTGGTAGGATGGTTCCAGTATCTTTATTGACAATGTGATACTGCAAACTTCCATGTTTATAGCTCAGTTCCTGAGGCTGTGATTTTACTTCTCTACCCTGCTTGAATAGGTTAAACACTGAGCTTCTTATTCTTAGTTCAGTGTTTAATACTACTACCAAGATGAACTAAACAATACTGGCTCAGCCACACAAAGAATAGACATCGAGGACTCACCAAAGTTTTATTAAGTCAAGAGGACTTCAATTGAGTGTTTCAGTATGAATTCATAGTACCCCTGCTATTTATGCGAGGTCAGGATTTTTTGTACCCAAGAGAGGAAGATAAATGATACTTTTAAATACAATTTTTGGCAATCATTTCATTTTGAAGCAAAGATATTTATATTCTGGTGATAAAGAAGGCAGTCTTTAAGGGAGGAAAATATCCCAAACTAGTTCTCCAAGGGACTTTGCCTCTCTTTGAGGGATTCTACAGGTTTATGTGGAGTGTCATATCTTCTTTGAAAAGGGCAGATTCCTTTGGTTTAGTGTTTGTTCATTGTGGATTCCTATCTTGCATGACTTCTATCTCTTCATCATTAGGTAGAATCCACTTTTAGATAAATTTTGCAGTTATTTTGTTATGTGTTGAGTCATTTACCAATCCTATAAAGTTGACTTTGTTCTGTTAAAAATTTTAAAGTATATTTGGCATATGCAGCTTCTTTTTAATATGAGGATGAAAAGGAAACTTATGACAAGTATTCGTGTATTCTTATTGTATGTTCACTAGTTTATGCCTCTGTGAAGGATTACTGTGAACAGGCAGCAAATTAACACGGCAGGATTACTGGAGAGAATCATGATAATCATAAGAAGCAGGAAGTCAATGGAAGATAGAATCTTGGGCAGTAAGAAATGTTCTAGATATATTTTGGGGGGGGAGTTATATATTTAGAAGAACATTCAAGGGTTACTATATAAAAAATGTTTCATATGAGATCCTAGCTTAATACTATTGAGTGAGAAATGAAACAACCATTGTGTGTTGTGAACTATCTCCTGCAGTTTATGATAGTACATTAATGCTTAATTCACCAATTGTCTTGACTTTCATCTAGCCACTGCACTTCAGTGACTGGAGAGAGTGAAGGGTGAGGCTGATGACTTTCTGCAGCCCTGTCTCACTTAAATCCAATTCACGTGCAAGTAATCACCCTCATGATATCATTGGTCTTCTTTGAGAATGAAGGATGAGCAACAACAATATTCGGTAACCTGAGGGCTCATAAAAATTAACATGTCTCCAAGAAATTAAGTTTATACTCTGTACTCAGTGATCACATCATCTCCCATTTCTCTCAAAACTTGTAGAATTTCTGAAAATGTGGAGTCATGAAAAGTCCATTGATGCCTGGGTTTTATTTTTTTACTTTCCCACTTCCCTACTCCCTCCCAGATTTTGCACTAGGAAGGCAGCATTTGGCAGCTATACGGCTCAGTGGATAGACTGATGGTCCTGGAGTCAAGAAGATCTGAGTTCAACTCCAGCCTTAATCTACTAGAGAAGGAAATGGACAATGTTGCCATGCTATGGTCCACCAGGTCATGAAGAGTCAGATTGAACAATGACAATTAAAGAATTAAAGACCTTAGAAGTGGAAGGGAATTGCATACAATCTAACCTCTTCATTTCATAGATGAGAAAACTGAAGACCAGAGTGGTTAAATGATTTTCACAGTGAGAACAGTAAGACTAGAAAAACACAGATCTCCTGGCTCTAATTCTGGGGCTTCTTCCATTACATTACATTGCCTCTCAGATGGGGATGCCCCTTAATTGGGGAATGACTGAATCAAAGTTGAGGTATACAATCATGATGGAATATCACAGTGCTATAAGAAATAAGTTTAATGATCTTAGAAAAATGGATAGACTTGCACAAAATAATGGAGAGTGAAATAAGCAGAACCAAGAGAACATTATATATGGTAATAGCAATATTGTTTTAAGAACAACTTTGAGTGACTAAGTCATTTTGACTATTACAAATACCCAAATTAACTACAAAGGACCTATGAAGGAAGGTCTGTATCCAGAGAAAGAACTGATAAAGAGAAATATGTATAGAATAAATACATGTGCTCATTTGTATCTAATAGCAGCCATCTCTAGGGTGGTTGGGGAAGGGAAGAAAAAAAAAAGAAAACAAGAGAAAAAATTAAGGAACACAAAAAAATTTCAATAACCAGGGACATAGCCATTTCTGCTAACGGATATAAAGTAAAAAAATCAGAGTTCTCCTTTATAGTGAGAAGAAACTGTTTTCCTTTGTTTGCATCCGTTATTTTTTGCAGTACAGAATAAAGTACACTCAATTAGAGTTCATGTCAAACCTTCCAGTTCAAATTCAACAACTTGATTTTATGGTCATAAATTGAAGTAAACTTTTCCAAATCAACCTGCAGCACTGAAAGCCTGCTCTGTGCCCTAGTGGACTCCATATGCTGAGTCTGAATTCTCTTCAATTCACCAATTGTGTCAGTGAATATCTATTCTTCTATCAGCACTAGAGTAGAAAGAGGGATTTATCATTGTTTACTTAGTCTTACATCTCAAACTGTCTCTGACCGGCCAGGGACAATAGCAGTTTTGATCATCAATAATACTAACTGACCTGAAGCACACCTCTGAGCATCTCTTCAATTACACTCTTCTGGACTATTTCAATGTCACTTTTATCTTCATTAAGATGAAATCACCAACTCCCCTTATGCAGCTGTGGTAATGCACTTTGTCTCAGTTTAAAAGGAATTGGTGATTTTGTTCTTTAACAATGTCCTTTGTATTTTATGCCTGTTTAAATGGAGCTCACTAAAAGCCCTATGCTGATTTGCAATGCTTACTTGGGAATTTTTCAGGGTCACTTTCCTCTCATACTTGAAATTGTTCTCAACTTTGTTTGTAGACCTAGAAATCATCACCTGATCAGAAATGTACAAGGTTCTTTGTGCATATGGATGGATATTGCTTTTCTTTCGAACTCTGGTATTTTTCACATAAACTAGTATCAATCAATCAATGAATCAAGCAAACAAGCATTTATAATCATCTATAATGTGAGGTGCATTGTGCTAAGGGCAGATAAAAAAGAAAAAGCAAAAGTCTCTGCCTCCAGAGAGTTTACATTCTAATAATAATAATATCCTCACAAAAATCCTGGGAGGTAAGTCATTGTTTTATGCCCGTTTTACAGGTGAGGAAACGGAGGCAAACAGAGTGCCCTCCCATGGTCACAGAGCTGGTTTGAATTCAGATCTTCCTGACTTTAGGCCTTTCCCTATGCCTCTGAACATCCTCAGCTGAGGCCTGTCTGTTTCTTCATCTGTACAATGAGCAGGAGAAGGAAAAAGCAAACTACTTCAGTATCTTTGGCAAGAAAACCCCAAATGCAGTCGTAGAGAGTTGGACATGACTGAAAACGACTTAACAACAAAACCCTGGGCAAGTCACTTATCCTCTCTCTGCCTCAGTCTCTTCATCTATAAAATGGGAATAATAACACCTACCTCCCACAATTGTATGGATCAAATGAGATAATAATAGTAAAGAATTTAGCCCAATGCCTGGCCCACAGTGAACACTATGTAAATGTTAGCCATTATCAGTAATTGCTATTATTATGCTTAAGTCATTCAGTCATTCCTTTCTCCAGGAAGACAGCTCTCCATCATCATCTATCCAGAAATGTAAAAACTTCTTCACAATTTCTGTCATATCAAAATCTATTACACATACCAGACTAGTATGCATCTACCCATAGGGCTTCCCTTGCACTTCCTGAAGCCTATATCCTCACAAAGGAATGATCTTATTCCTCCTTCCCAACTTCTGTCTTTCTTTGTAATATACGGTTATGCTGTCATTAAAAAAGTACCCAATTTCATGGAGGATAAATTCTAATGAATATGTCTAAGGACACATCAGATATATACAGATTATAGGAAGGTAATCTGAAATGGGAAGTCATTATTAGCAGCTGGGGTACCAAAAAAGACCTCCAATAAAAGGCTAGATATGAGCTGAGTTCTGGATTCATGATTGATCATGGCAATTTTTTTTTTACTAGCTTGACTAATGAATAATGCATAAAATTACATGTTATTTTTATTATAATAACTTTCCTCCTAAAATCATAATACACATTTACTCAAATTTGTGAATTTAAACCCAAATTCATATTTTGCTCCAGGATGCTTCTTAATTTTGTCATAGATTCTAAACTTAAGATAATATTAATTTTTAAAACTTAATATCCTTTAACTATAAATACCTAAGGTAACATGAATGAAAGTTTCTGGTTTGTTTGTTTTTTTAATTTGTCATTTTAAACTAAAGACTTGAAAAAAAAACTTGTAAGTAAATATTCAATAAATGCTAGATTTAGGTTCCTTTTGGTCCTTCCCCAAACCAATGACATCACAGGTAAAAAGTCCAAAAATTAAGAAAAAACAACTTACTTTATGGGTCATTTTAAGTTCTGTAAAGAACCTTATGCATATGATTTCATTTTCTATTTACAATAAGGTAAATGAGGTAGTCTATTATTACTATTACCATTTTACAAATGAGAAAACTGAAGACAAGGAAGTTTCAGAAACTTATCCATGGTCATGTAACTAATAAGTGCTTGAGCCAGGAATTAAAGTCAGGGCTCATCTGACTCCAAGTTCAGTCTTCATTCTACCAGATCACATAGGCAACCTCTTATCCAGAATGTTAAGAGAAAGACATAAGAAGTATATTTATTAATATAATTTATGTGTACTTGTATTGAAAATCTATGCATTTAAAGTAATTTATGTGTATTACTTTATTTGATCATCAACAACTCAATGATATAAATTGTATAAGTATTGTTATCTCTGGTTTATAAATTACGAAAATGAAGTTCAGGCTGAATGAAAGATTTGCTCAAATCCACATCCAATCCAATCCAATCCATTCCAGTAAGTATCAACTCTATGCATTTAAAACACAGCAGTAGCCATTCAGTGAAGGAGAAATTGACCAACATAAATATTCAATCAATCAACAAGCATTTATTAGGCATCTATTATGTGCCAGGCTCTATTCTAGGGGGATACAAGTAAAAAGAATGAAACAATTCCCATTCACAAAGGGCTCACATTCTAACAAATCCATGGAGAAAGGATAAGAAGGACCCATGTAGAGTCATTAAAAAGCCTGCCTTAAATTTGTTGTATGCTCTCCATCATATAGGAAAGTCTCCTCAGTTAAAATGGACATTTTAGTAAATGTTTTAAATTGACATTCAAGTAATACACAGTTATATTTTCCTTTTTCTCCTTTTCCAATTCAAGGTAAGCTGTGTGATATAAACTATAGCAACTAGTCCAGTGAACCTAAGCAGGCATTTTGGTTTACCCTGGAGCAATCTTCTAACACATCATTAAGGAGATAAAAAAAATCCACACACCTATTTGCCTAGATTTAAACCAAATTTGGCTGTCCTTAATCTGCCATCTTCTCTCATTCAGGAATCCACTAGTGACTTCGACCTGCTCTACTACTTAAACATAAGAAGATAAGGACAAGGGGGTAACACTAGGCAAATTACTCTTCCCTCTCTGGACAACCCAATTCTGACCATGCATACTATTAGGGTTTAACTAGAGTAGTATCTCATGGACTTTTAAACCTGTTTTTGTTGTTCAGATCAGGGAGAGAATTTAGGAAAAACTCTAATGTTGCCATCTAATACATCTTCTTTTTTCTTTTAACTAATAAAGGTATTTGTATTACAATGAAACTCTTGCCTTCTGCATTTATAATCTGGGTTTATTGGTAAAGTCAACATTGGAATGTAATTCTAGTGTCCTTTTTATAGGATTTTCAGGCACTCAAGCTTTTGGCTCATTTTTTATAAGCACCCTCAAATTTTTCTTTTAGAAATATACTGTATTTCCAGTGGGAGATATAACAAATGCATTTTATACATCTGCCTAAATTTGGAGATTTTTCTTCCATGTTATGAGCAATTCTACTAGTTGGATGCATATTTATATTGTCATAAAATTCTTTTCAAATGAGGTATTGATTTCCAAAAACTGAAACTCAATCTTTTTTAAAAACCATATTAAAACTGCATTTAAGTCAGAGGATCCTAAGAAAAATGGTCATTAACTGTATTGTGGTGTTTTAAACTTCCTACCTTAAATTATTCTGTAAGTTACTGGGAAACAGCTGTTGCATGTCGATGCAGAATTGGCTATATTTCAACAATGGATGAAGTGATGCATACATCATGGCAGTGCAGGGTGGCCCTTTTGAAAAAGAAATCCTATGAAAACAATCTGAACTCAAAAGGAGTTGCTTGTTAAGAAGGCCACTGCAGTCAATTTTCAATTGTTCCAAAGTAGATCATCTAATGTGATATGGAGTATCACTGGTGCAGACATAAGTCCTTGACAGCCAATAATGATGCTAAACTAGAAGCTGGTGTCAAAACTGGGCCAAAAGGGATAAATGAAGGAATGAATGAATGAATGAATATGTGTGTGTGTGTGTGCACATGTGTGTGCATTCAATACACACGCTGCTAATGTATATCTGCCTTCCTAAGAAAAATATCAATGATTTCTTATCTGATGTTTAAAATGAGATAATTCCTTCTCTGTGTCATGAAATTAGACAAGTGTAAATATGTATGTTGTGAAAAATTAATGTACGTTCTGTGTATAGATAAAGCTATATTTCAGTTTGTTAGTATCACATAACTGTCTAAAGCACTTAGGATCTATTAGTATGAGGGAAAACACTATTAAAATGCAAGGCAATCCAATTATACAATATGTAACTTCTAAAATATTCACAATGCCTTCTGTATAGCCTTAAAACGTATGTGTGTTGTAGCCAAAGTCGAATTTACCTACTTAATCCTTAAAATGTCATTATGGGACCAGTTGTAAATTATTCTCTCCTCCTGTACAAAAATGGTGCTACTATCTTTCGAAATGAAATATCCTAAGCCTCCTCCTTGCACAAATTAAAATGTATTCTCTTTCTAATCTCAGATTGAAACATCTTCACTTTGTTCTGTAAAACTACAAACTAATGATGAATGAGGAGAGACTACAGTTACATTTACTCTTATCTCTTTTGAAGCAGAAAAATCTGGCAGCATCTTATCTGGACTTTAACAAGTGGAGATAAACCTTGATAGAAAAATGTCTCTGGGCTGCCATAGTTTTAAGTAACAGTAAACTATTTAAACTAAAAGCAGCTGTTGGATTAAAAAAAAAGTCAATCTGAAAGTAAGATTTTCTTTAAAGATAGACACACGATTCAATGTGGGTTTCATTCAACTGAGAAAGCAACAATAAAAGAGAACTATAAACTATATGTTACACATGTAAAGTCATTTAAATGAATTTCTTCTCTTGGCTGGGCTATGTAGAGGCTGAAATAATGATAGTCTATGTAACTGGATGTGATAAAGGACAATGCTGCAATGGTATTCAATTAAGCTCATCATCATTATCATCATTTTTTTTTTTTTTTAGTTTTGTGACAACTCAAGATGAAGTGACCTGGCTTCTCTGTTTCCCCAGAGTAATCCTATTTTTCACTTTCACATCTCAGCTGCCTGTGGGTTCTCATAGAAGACCTAGAAAGGGTCTTGGCTCCTAACTAAGGCAGCATAATTTAGGAAAGACCTCCCTCCTCCCAGAAGAACCTGAAAAGATGAAAAGAAATGAAGTTGGTGGAATGTTGGAGAAAGAAGAGGAGGAAACCTTAGAGGGGAGACAGCCAGAAAACAGGTGTTCACTCTCTATATAAATGTAAGTTGACATTTTAAGATTTTAACAGACTTCAGCCATAGCTGAGATACACATTTACCAGGTAAACCTGCTTCTGAGCCTTGCTAGCCTTACTTTATAGCAATTTTAGGATCCTATTCTCTATCCTTCCTGTGTATGAACTTGTGTGTAACTCTCAGACTGCATCCAAACTCACATCTATCTCCACTGGGTTGTGACCCAATTGATATTATGGTAGAATGGAGAGAACTCTGAACCTGGAGTTAGATGATATCACCTTTACTACCAATTACCCATATGTGATCTAGGGATATTAGTTCATCTGCCTGAGCCTCAGTTTCTCCATCTATAAAATAAGAAGGTTGTATTAGTTGATCTCTAAAGTAATTTCCAGTTCTAAAACCAATGATCCCCTGAGGTCTATCTTGTCTGTATGTTGCTGGGAAAGCAGAAATCCCTAAGAAAGGGACTTTGCTGGTCAAAAAATAGCCATAGTTAGTGGAAATGCCCATGGAAATAACCTGAGTTGGTCAGATTGCTTAGACAAAACTGTTTATGACTCTTACCCCTCAGACTAGGCTAGTTAAGCTCTTGTCAGAGCCTGTTTCTCTGAGGATGTCCTCTTCTAACATTCAAGGAACAGGATTTGGGGAAGAGATACCCTACTGGATTAACCTGGCCTCCTCTTGTTAATAGATTCTGACAATATTTTCCTATTTATGAGGAGAGTAAACTTAGCCAGTTGGACAAAGTTCAGAAAATCTCATTTCTAATTTAATATCAATAGGAAATGGGAAGCACTGTGTAGGAGAAATTTATAATGATTTCCTGTTCTTTCACAACAATCTTATTTGCAAAACAGTTCTATGGTACTGGGGTGGGAGGGATTGTTTGAGACACTTAGCAGAACAACAATGTAATTGGTACTCCTGGTTTCTCAGGTGGAGGCCTAAAAATAATCATTTTTGGTGATTTCCTAGGAAGACAGCCTAGTATTGAGGAAAGAACTCTGGATCTAGAATCAAAGAACCTGGTTTCAAATCCTACCTCTCAGCTTACTTCTTGGGTGGCCCTGGAACAGTTATTTAATGTCCTTAGGGTGCAGTTTTCTCATCTGTAAAATCAATGGGTATAAATAGAGAGCCTCTAAGGTTTCTTCCAATTCAAAATCTATGATCATATGATCCTAAGTGTTGCCTCCAGTATAAGACACAAGTTTCTCAGCATGGCATTAAATTCCCTCCATAACTGGGACTCAATTTTCCTTTAGAATTACATTTCCTATTCCTCGGAGTGGGAGAGAGGAGGAGAGAGGAGGGAGAGGAGAGAAAGGAAGGGGAGGTGTAATAGTAATTAGTTTAGCAGGATACTTAGCACTTAGTACTAAGTGCTAAGTGTGGAAGGTGCAAACTCTGTCCCACTGTAGAGAAGGCATGAACTCCCCTGTTGATGTGGAAGAAGGGGATTGGCTGAGGTGTGTATAT
>CM053585.1:434001472-434050082 GCA_028646515.1 Pseudochirops corinnae
TGTTGGTTCAAAGCCTGGGTCTCTTTCCACAACACAATCAGATTTTGTTTAGTTAACTCAAACTTAAAAAAAAAAATCTAGTTTAGAGGTATCGAACTCAAAAAAAAAAAAAAACTATGGAAAAGCTGAAAGAGCATCAGAGAAGAGCTATGAAAAAAGAGGTTATGAAAAATGAGAAAATAGGTCCTATGTCTTCAAAATTAAAAAATATTATGAGGAGAAAGCTAAGTATATACAGATATATAGATGCAGAGAAGATGAGAGTTGGAGAAAACCTCAAGGATAACTGGTGCAGTCCATGGATTAATATGAGCCCCAGCTACACCATTCATGAAGCATGGTCAGTAGATGACTAGCTCCTTGAATGCAGGGACTGCCTTTTGCCTCTTTCTATCTGTCCAGTGCTTAGTACAGTTCCTGGCACATAGTAGGTGCTTATAAATGTCTATTGATTGAAAAGCCATTCATTCTTCAGTTGAAGACTGCCGGTGAAAAGGAACCCACTACATCTTGAGACACGTCCTTCCACATTTGTTGTTGTTTTTTAGTCATTTCAAGTTGGGTCCAACTTTATCTTACCTCATTTGGGGGTTTTCTTGGCAAAGATATTGGAGTGGTTTACCATTTTCTTCTTTGGGTCATTTTACAGATAAGAAAACTGGGGCAAACAGGATTAAGTGACTTCTTGATATTCTGTTTTTCAAAATCTTTAAGGATAGCTATTTGGAAACCAAACCACTAAGCAATTCCATTTAGAGCTTGTCAGTCAAACAGTTGCTGGGCTTCATATACACATTTTATGAGTAAATTTCATTACTTTTTATGAGTTACTTTGATGTCATATATATACTTCCCTATTTTTTACATTTCCTCTGTGTGTTTCTCACACATATACATACACATACATACACACAGAGAATTGCATTGCATCTAAGACAATACTCATTGAGTTTTCATAGCTAGCTAAAATGAAGTAGTTCTTGCGGGCTAAATTTTTTTATTAAGAAATCATAATACAGTTATCTTAAATGTTGAGGCAAATATTGTGAAGAAATATAGTTCTCAGTATAAGCTTTTATAAAGAATTTTTCCTCAAAAGAAATTAACCACATCCTTAGTATTTATTAAATCCTGAGAAACACCTTGATTTAGTATCTTACAAGGCAAAAACTAGTATTTAGGAAACTATCGTAAACTACCCTTCGGTATTCATACTGAATTTCTGGAATTGTTTGATGGCTCCCATACTGCCACATTTGTTGAAGAATCATGGCATATGGCATGCTACTGCCTGTCTGGAAATGTTTTAGTGATTTCTTTCCAATCTTACCAAAATTCTGTGCTATTTAGAACCAACTGGGGGAGGAATAGCTGGAATAGGGCTGTGATTTCATTGTTATAGGGAACTCCCAGATGAAGAGACTTCTTTACCTATGTAGCTGAGCACCTTCTCTACAATGTATGGTACTACAGAGTTGTCTAGAGCCCTGAGAGGTTAAGTGCCTTCCCAAGGGTCACACAGACAGCACATGTCAAGAGATAGGATTGAACTCAAGTTTTTCTCCTTTGAAGTCTGCCTGGCTATCTGCTATGCCCAACTGCTTCTATGATATTCTTTGCAATAGGATCATTCAAAAACTGATTAAACCTCCTCATTTTACACATGATCACAATAAGGTTCAAAGGAAGTTACACAACTTTTCCAGGATCACACGGCTGAAGTTAGGTAGGATTTGAACCCAGATCTTACAGATTCTAAATCCAGCATTCTTTTTAATACACCACATTAGTTCTAAAATATTCTAAGAAATAGAATCCCTGATCTGGACATTTCTTTAACTCAATGTATTAAATTCCCTTCTCCCTCTCATGTTAGTTTTTAAAACTAGGTTTTTGCCTTCTAACATTGTGGAAATTACAATGCTGGTCATTCCTCATCTATTTTATATTTTATATATCCTTTAATGGATGATTTATCTAATATAACCATGTAAAGTTACATCATTTATCTAATATAACCATGTAAAGTGTTACAATGGCAAACACAAAAAGAGTGACCAAAATCAACACTATAACAGGACATTTGGATGCAAATGTCCTTAGAAATAGCTAATGGTTTTACATACACATGGTTTATAAATGGTACCTCAAAGAAATATGAAAGGGGAAATGAAATTATTTGGAGGAGAGGTATGGGGCCACATTTTCAGACACGGATCACTAAAAAATAACTTAAATTAACATATTATTGCTTATGTAATTGTCCATCATTTTAATTAAAAAAACACTAATGAACAAAAGCATGCATATCAGGTATAACAAAATAAGGTAAAAAAATGATTGAACCTTACAAAAAAAGAAGTGTTGGGGCAGGGTGCAAATATTTGAGAAGTTCTCCAAAAAACCTATTGGCAAAGTGCTTTTTTTCCTCCTTGTGAAGAAGAACTTATTCAAATAAAATCAAGATTCTGGTGGAATTGAGTGGGTCTCTTGGAAATATTTTATGACTGTGGCTAGAACCAGATTTAACAAAAATGTCTTACAGTTTCATCAGTTCTTCCAGGTTCATGGTAATATTTTCCAAAGTTAACACGAAACGCTTTACTCAGTTTTCTTTTTACTGGCCTAGAGTTGGACATACTTCATTTTTTCTTTTTGTGTTACTGAGCTTTTTCAGTGTAATGGAGATACAGTGTACAAAAGCAAGGATAAATCAAATGAAAAGAGGAAAGGCACAGAAATTTGAAAGAACAAATCACCCTCTGTCTGCCAATTTTAATGAAAAGAAAAATTTGCTCAGGTTTTTTCTGGAGTTAGAATTCTAGTATTCTAGGGGAACATTATGAATATGTAAATAAGGCTGCTTGAATGTAGCCACTGCTTTCTTTAATTTTGCTTTTATTTGCTTTGTTCAAGAAGTATAACTTTAAATAATTATGTTTTGGGTTATATTATTTGCAATGAACACAAAACAGTAACAGAATCATGTATTGTATTTTTTTCAAACACTCTAGTCAAATTCTTTTCTTAGAAATAAATGGGAGAGAGATTTTTGTTGTTGTTATATGGTTGTGTCCAAGTCTACATGACTTTATTTGGGGTTTTCTTAGCAAAGATACTAGAATAGTTTGCTATTTCCTTTTCCAACTCATTTTACAGATGAGGAAACTGAGGCAAAGAGGGTTAAGTTACTTGCTCAGAGTCACATAGCTAGTAAGTGCCCAAGACCAAATTTGAACTCAGGTCTTCCTTACTCAAGGCACAACACTCTATCCACTATACCACCTAGTTGCATCTTGAAATAGAAATAGGGATTTAAGACTGCATTTATAAAGTGAATTTCAAGGTAAAGAAGTTGATGAATGCAGGTCAGCATTTTCTCTGCTACTTACAGTCTGAAAGACTTGCCAAGAGCAATGAGAAGTTAAGAGGCATACCCAGGGTGACTTAGGGGTAGGAAATAAGCATTTATTAAGCTCCTACTGTGTGCCAGGGACTGTGTGGTTGTTTGTCCTTCACTTCAAAGAGGACCAGTGATGTCATGGGGTGATATCTTTTTTTTTCTTTTTTTTCCCCTAGTTTTCGTTTATTTTTAGTTTACATCATTCATTTCCATGAGATTTTGATTTACAAAATTTCTCCCTGTCTTTTCTCTACCCACCACCCCAAAATGGTGATCCCACTCTATACCCCCTCCCCCAATCAGCTCTTTCCTATATCCTCCCCCATCAACCCTCTGACTTTCCGGTAGGGCAAGATGGATCTCCCTACACCAGTACCTGTATATTTCCCTCCTTCCTATTCCACCCCCCACTTGTTCCCTTCTCTACTTTGTCCCTGTCCCTTTACAAAAGTGTGGGCTTCTAACAACCCTCTGCCCCAACCTTTCCTCCCCTCCATCATGCCCTTGTCATTCCCTTCCCCCCTACTCTCCTGTAGGCCAAGATACCCAATTTAGAGTGTCTGTCATTCCTTCCCTAAGCCAACTTCAATGAAAGTAAGGTTGACCCATTCCCTTTTGCCTTCTTGTTTTTCCTCTCCATTGTAACAATTATCCCTTGCCTCTTCTATATGAGAGGGTTAACCCATGGGGTGATATCTTGACTTCCAAGTAAACTAGATTTAAGTGAGGCAGAGTTGTGCAAAGTCATTAGCCTGACTCTCTTTTCCAGAATCATCAAAGTTCAGTAGCAAGACAAAAGTCAGGATGCAGTGGATTACCTTGGTGTCTTTGATGTCTAAGTTCTAAGGGCTCTACAACGCCTTCTTTAGTCACCTTCATGGTCGCTGAAACAAATTGTCTTTATCTGCTCATTCTACCTTGGGAAAAGCTTTTGTGTGCTTGCGGTAGACATTCTCCTAACTCAATGAAGATTTTGAGGTCTTGTGGTGACCCTCAATCTAGCTTAGACCATCTTCTGGGACAATTTTACTGGGGTACTGCTGCTGCAAATACTATAGCTTCTTGGAGCTCCTGGTGAGAGTTGGATGAAGGTGGATACCAAAAGTGGATGATTAGCCCTGAAGCATCCCCTCATACCATAGGTCCTAGTCCCCCAGGCACTTTGCTAAGCACTTTATGAAAATTATCTCATTTGATCCCCACAATAACTATAAGATAGGTGTGTTAACTATCTCCATTTTACAGTTGAGGAAACTGGGACTCAGAGAGATTAAATGACTTGCCCAAAGTCCAAAACTATTAAGCATATGAGATTGGATTTGAACTCAGCTCTTCCTGTATTTGTAACTAACTCTCTGATCATTATACTGCATAGCTGCTTCCACTGAGAAAATATGTGTCAGAAGTAGCAAGCATTTGAACACAGATCCTCCTGGATCCAAGTCTGCTATCTATTATGCTATGCTACTTTTCAATCAGGAAGAAATATAGTGTGATTTTAAAAGGACGCATTTCCCCCTTCAGTCTCTTTGAAGTTCACTATTCCTGTACATAGTCCATCTTTCCCATATAATCATTTCATATATTTTTGGTAAATTTAAGACGTTGCCAGATTAGCTTCCAACCAGACAAACTGAGGGCTTTTTTTTGTCGTTGTTGCTTTAATGCTTCCAAATCAGACATTCATTTTTTTTTTCTTATTTGGAACTTTGGAAATAAATATTGGTTACCAAGCTGAGCTAGTTGCTTTATCTGTATAGTACTTGTCCCTCAATTTCCATGGATAATTGAGAAATGGTTATATAGGATTTTCATAATATCTCACATCTACATAAAAATTCAACACGTATTTATTGCGTCCATTACATAGGAGACACTATGAGGGTAGAAGGCAGTCCCTGCCCTGAAGGAGCTTACATTCTATTGGAGGAATTCAGAGTAGTGTGGGAGTATTTAACAAAGGGAAGCTAGGTGGCACAGTGGATAGAATGCTGGGAAATGGCAAACCACTCCTGTATATTTGCCAAGAAAACCCCAAGTGGGTTCATGAAGATTTATTTGGAGGCAACAGAAAATGCTTGAACAACAAAAAATGTTAATAACTGTCTCTCCATCATTATTAACATTTTCTCCACTGCTTTTCTAAACCCAATCAACAAAACAATAAATAAAACCCAAGTTTGTGTCCTGTCAATTTTTTAAACTTTATTTAGCATTTTATTTTGTGCAGTTGCATGTAAAAATTAATATTCATTTTTAAAACTGTTTCAAATTTTCTCCCTTCCTCCCTTCCCCCCTCCCATTGAGAAGGCAAGCAATTTGACATAGGTTATACATATATAGTCATGCAAAACATTTCCATAATAGTCATGTTGTGAAAGAAAACAAACCAAAAAAAAAAAACCCAAAACAAAACAAACTGAAACAAAAAAAATAAACAAAACAAAAAGCAAAACGCTCAAGAAAAATAAAGAAAGTTTGAAAAAAAAGTAAGGTTAGATCTGTATTCAGACACCATCAGTTCTTTCTCTGGGGATAGATAGCATTTTTCATCATAAGTCCTTTGGAGTTGTCTTGGACCATTGCATTTCTGAGAATAGCTAAGTCATTCATAGCTGATCATCTTACAATAATGCTGTTATTTTGTACACAACACATTTCACTTAAAATAACCTCATATAAGTCTTTCCAGGTTTTTCTGAGATCATTCTGCTCATCATTTAGTATTGCATCATAATCACATAGCACAATTTGTTCAGCCATTCCCCAACTGATTGGCTTCCCCTCAAATTCTAATTCTTTGCCACCAGAAAAGACATGCTATATTTTTGTACATGTAGTTCCTTTTCCTTTTTGTTTTTTTATTTCTTTTGGATACCTTCCAAGTAGTGGTATTTCCAGGTCAAAGGGAATGCATGGTTTTATAGCCCTTTGGGCATAGTTCCAAATTGCTCTACAGAATGGTTGAATCAATTCACAACTTCACCAACAGAGCCTTAATGTCTAATTTTTCCCTCATCCCCTCCAACATTTGTCATTTTCCTTCTTTGTCCCATTAGCCAATCTAATGGGTATGAGGTGGTACCTCAGAATTGTTTTAATTTTTACTTATATAAGATTTAGAGCATTTTTTTCATATGGTTATAGATAGCTTTAAATATTTCATCTGAAAACTGTTCATATCATTTGATCATCTATCAAGTGAGGAATGGCTCTTTTAAAAAAATAAATTTGACTCAATTCTTTATATGTTTGAGAAATGAGATCTTTGATAAAGTTTCTCTGATAGAGAATTTTTTTCACATTTATTATTGCTAGTTGTATTTCCCCCCCCCTCCATCTTATTCCCCCCCTTCCCGCAGTTTATTCCATTCTTTCTCTTCTTTACCTGGTCCTTCCTCAGAAATGTTTTGGTTCTGACTACTGTCTCCCCGAATCTGCCATCCCTTTTATTAACCACCTCCCCACCTTATCCCCTTCTCCTCCTACTTTTCTGTAGGATAAAGTAGATTTCTATATCTGATTGAGTGTGTATGTTATTCCCTCTTTGAGCCAATTTTGATTAAAATAAGATTTATTCACCCACCTTTACCTTCTCTTTCTTCTTCTCCACCTGTAGTGCCAACACAATATTCATAGCACTAACAATGACTGTAAATATGCTGCTATAGTTAAATTGCAAAATATGACAGACCCTCCACATAGAAGAGAAAAGCAAAACATTTATTCAGATATCAGAAAACCAAATCCCAGCACCAGGAAACTGAATCCATCATAACAACACAGAAATTAATATACCACAACTCAGCAGAGAGCCACACCATCCTTTAGTCCTCCCACAAATCAGCACTCACAAGCCTGGCTGTATCCCTGGGTGTGTCCTTGCCTCCCTCCAGCTCTAATTGCTCTGACTCCTGACTTCCTGTGGGTTCTGCTCTACCCTTCAACAAACTCCTCCCACCATAGGCTCCATGTGATTGCATTCAGCTTATTAGGGGGCAGGGAAGATCTTCACATCAGGGATCCTCAAATTCCTAGGCTTATTAAGGGGCGGGGAAGATCTTCAAATTCCCATTATCATTACACCACCATAAAAGCTTTTTCTTACTCTTTCATGTAGGATAATTTACCTCCTTCTATCTCTCCCTTTCCCTTTCTCCCAGTATATTCCTTTCTCACTCCTTAATTTTAGTTTTTTACATACATTCCTTCACATTTCAACTTACACCTGTGCCCACTGTCTATATATACTCCAAATATGATCTTCCCATGTAGGAATTTAAACAGTTCAACCACATTAATCCTTTGCTATTTCCTTTTCCTGTTTACCTCTTTATTATTTTCTTGAGTCTTGTATTTGAAAGCCAAATTTTCTATTCAGCTCTGGTCTTTTCATCAAAAATTCTTGAAAGTCTTCTATTTTGTTGAATATCCATTTTTGCCCCTGAAGGATTATATTCAGTTTTACTGGATAGTTGTAATCCTACCTCCTTTGCTCTCTGGAATATAATTTTCCAAGCTCTCCAATTTTTTTTTTAACATAGAAACTGCTAAATCTTGTGTTGTCCTGACTGTGGCTCCATAATACTTGAATTATTTCTTTCTGAAGGCTTACAATATTTTCTCCTTGAGCTGGGAAATCTGGAATTTGGCTGTAATATTCCTGGGAGTTTTCATTTGGCAGTCTCTTTCAGGAATTGGTCAGTGGATTCTTTCAATTTTTATTTTACTTTCTGGTTCTAGAATATCAGAGCAGTTTTCCTTGATATATTCTTGAAAGATAATGTCTAGGCTCTTTTTTTGATCATGGCTTTCAGGTAGTCAAATAATTTTTAAATTATCTCTTCCAGATCTATTTTCCAAGTCAGTTGTTTTTCCAGTGAAATATTTCACATTTTCTTCTATTTTTTTTCATTCTTTTGGTTTTGTTTCATTGTTTTTTGATTTCTCATAAAGTCATTAGCTTCTATTTGCTCAATTCCAATTTTTTAAGGAATGATTTTCTTCAGTAAGCTTTTAGATCTCCTTTTCTATTTTGTCAATTCTGCTTTTTAAGGTGTTATTTTCTTCAATTTTTTTTGTATCTCCTTTACCAAGCTGTTGACTTTATTTTCTTTGTGCCACTCTCATCTCTCTTCCCAATTTTTCCTTTACCTCTCTTACTTGATTTTCCAGCTCTTCCATGGCCTGAGATCAATGCAAAGTATATCAAGGGGAAGATGTCTAGTGGGGAGAATCATGAAAGGACCATATTGGAAGTGGTCATTGAGGCAATCCTTAAAGAAATATAGGGATATTTTACTAAGTTTCAGAGTTTACTAAGTCCATTCCTTACAATAAACCTATAAGACTGGCAAGTGTAAGTATTATTAGCTTATTTTAAAAAAAATTACAGAGAGGGAATATGGCATAGTGATTAGAGAGCTAGCCTTGACACATAGAAAATAGGCATTTAAACCCTGACTCCTGACACATTCTAGACAAGTCATTTCAGTGCTTTAGGAAATTTCTTAAAACTTTATATCTCAGAGAAGATGCCAACCTGAAATGGTTTCTCACCAAAGACTTGCATATATCAGTGGAATCATAGGACGAGGCCTTATCTAGCTATATATTTTTTAATATATTAGGAAACTGAGATTGAGAGAATTTAAGTAACTGGTCTCAGATTACACAGGCAGTAAATGAAGATGTCAAGACTTGAACGGAGGTCTTCTCAATTCAAGTCTCAGATTCTTTTCATTATACTAGGTTACCAAACCATGTAAATATATTTTCCATTCACCTTTTTAAATTATAATCTGATTACAGTAATCAAATTATCCCATCATCACTACCCTTCCTGAAAAAAGGCATAATAATCAATTTGCCCTTAAATTCCAATCACCATCCTTTTATTTCCCTGTCCAAAACATTCTACCTGGGCCACCATTTCACTATATTTATTATCTTCTTCTAATAGAAGTAAGATCCTCTAGGGCAGAGACTGTTTTGTTAGCTTCTACCTGCTTCCCCAGCCTAATTAGGACAGTGCCTAGCATATAGTAATCACTAGATAAATGCTTTTTCATTCATTCATTCTTAGTATGATATGCCCTTTTTTTCCTACTCTTGGAATCAATTTGCCAATGATCAGTATATGTGTTGAAAATTATTTTAAGCTCAGATTTAGAGAAACTTTTGGGGAAAAAAAAAGATTTTTCATTGATTAGTGAAAATATTTGACATAATAAGAACTTGACAATTTAGAATTATTCGGTATACATTTATTAATTCAAGCTTTGGGATCTGAGTCATGGAGTTCAATAGTAGAGCAAAATTTCTCATTCTGAAGTGATACAAGAATCAGGGATGGGGTACCATACGGCAATATCAGGACATATTGCAATTCCAGGAGCATGTGTTTGGCAATCTTGTACAACAGCTGGTAGGGGATGGACCCTGGCAAGCTACTTTCCAGGGATGTGATAGAGATGTCACAATAAGTTACCATATGATTTTCTCATTTTGAATACAAATTAATGCAACTGTTATTGTCCTGTTACCAATAATCTACTACTCTGAAGATGGTATCCATCAAGCTAGGTCTTCTTCAATAAAGCAAAAGTGTTGAAAGCCCAAGCTTTGTTTGAGGAATTGAGGAACATATCATTGTGTTAAGATGCCTCTTTTGAGAAAATACTAATTCATTAAATAAAAATATTTACATTGTTTTAAAAAACACTCCCTAAAAAGAAATTTAAAAAAACCAACCAAACAATAGAAATAGGCAAGAATTAAAACAAAAATTTAACAAACTTAATTCCCAGATTGTCTCTGTGTTACTTCAACCAAACAAGAAATCTAATCACTCTCCTTTACAACATAGAGGTATATGGTTTCAGTCATTTGGAGAAGTTTTCAGGAATAGCTCTGTTGAGCAAAAAACCAAAGCAACACAAACCCCAAAAGCTCATAGTAAGGATCTAAAATGAAATAAATCAACTTTTACTGCTAATTTGGGATTATTCTCCAATTCAAAGGATCTTGATGTTAGAATGTTAAACCTGAGATAGAAAAATTTATGCCCGTTTGGGCCACCTTTAAGCAGCTTTATTACTTACTAGAAAGAGCCTTGCGGATTGACTTTGAAATGATGCTCCAGCTCTTTTTATAATTTAACTCAAATTACCACTGAGACTACTCAAGAACTTTACCTTTTAGTCTTTCTGTTTTTGCTGTGCATTATACTATAGCTCAACACTTTGCTATAACAATGGATGAAAATTTGCTGTTGGGGAAGGAAAAGGGTTTAAAAATGAAAAGCAATCAATGATGATATTTAAACTGACTTTTGCCATTTATACAAATTCTCGCCTGCTTTGCTACTACCTTCTAATTTGGCGATTTAATTTGTTCATTGGAAAGTATTCTGAAAAGTTAGATATGAGCCATCATACTACCCTACCAAAGACTTTCAGACATCTGTGATCCTAATACTCTGCCAGGAAACCAAAAAGAAAGGAAAATCTAAATATAATAAGGGCATTCTCTGATTAGATTACTGATTTAGATTGCAATTTTTACAGATGTTAGCATCAGCCATTTTCGTTCTTTGTAAATTGTGCTATTCCCTGTATTCAAAGCCCTTGTTTTCAAATTTTAGATAATATGAAATATTAAGGTTATTGTAACTGATTAAAAGAAAAAAAAGAAGGGCTGTTTATTGGACAAAGTGTTGGAGTTGGTGATCAAATGATCTGCATAAAATCATAGAGTTAGAGCTGGAAGGAATAGAAGAGGCCATCTAGTCATTCATTCATTCAGAAAAATATTTATTACTCACCTAGTATGTGTCATACTCTGTGCTGAATGCTAGGGATACAAAAAGAGACAAAAGACAGTCCCTAATCTCAAGGAGTTTCCAGTCTAATGTTTTAATCCCTTCATTTCACAAAGGAGAAAATTAAGGAGCCAGGAAATGAAGTAATTTCCACAAGATCACAGAGAGAGTAAAAGTACACTTTCCACTGTATCATTCATTCTCCAAGTGTTTTTATGATAACTTTACATCAGTGAGGTCAAAGTCAAACAGAAACTGGACCATTAAATCATGCATAAAAAAGTCCTCACCTTCCGTGTTGACTTAGAAAACCACATATTTACATTATCTATATTCTATTGCATTTTTATTTTGTTAAATAATTCCCAATTACATTTTAATCCTGTTCCTTGGTGATTAGTAATATTTCATGTTTGATACTTTTGCTATATACTATCACGTATTATAATAAAACCCCCTATATTTAGGCTTTAATATTGTTATACTAGGGGTAGCTAGGAGGCACAGTAGATAGAATGCCAGGCCTAGAGTCAGGAAGATTCATTTTGCCGAGTTTAAATCCAGCCTCAGACATTTAGTAGCTGTATGACCCTGGGCAAGTCATTTAACCCTGTTTGCCTCAGTTTCCTCATCTGTAAAATGAGCTGGAAAGGGAAATGGCAAACCACTCCAGTAATCCTTGCCAAGAAACCTCCAAATAAAATCAGAAAGACTCTGACACAATTGGACACCAACAAAATGATATACTGATATTCTCTTTAAAAAAACAAAGAAGTTTTCAGCTAAACAGAAAGATGGCTTAGAAGATCTCAGAACCATATACTTCTTTGGCCTACATCAGATTGATTTATCAATCATTCAATTCAATTCAATACAGATTTATTAAGCACCTTCTCATATGCCAGGCACTGTGCTAAGTGCCAGGGATAGAAAAATAGACAAAAGATACCCCTGTCCTCAGAGTTTATGACCAAAGGGGGGAGACAACACACAGATATATGCAAAGAAAGCTATACTCAGGATAAAGAGGAAATAATGAAAAGAGAGAAAACAACGGAATTCAGGGGATTTAGGGAAGACCTCCTGTAAAAGGTGAGATTTTAGTTGTGACTCAAAAGAAGCAAGGAAGGGAGGTCAGTATTCAAAGTAAAGGAGAAAGAGTGTTCCAGGACCAGGGGATTGCCAGAGAAAACATGCCAGGAGCCAAGAGAGGGAGTATCTGGTTCGCAGAACAGTTAGGAGGCCAGTGTCACTGGATAGAAGAGTATGCATTGAAGAATAAGGTATAAAAGATTGGAAAGGTAGATAGAGGCTCGATTATAAACGGCTTTGAATGACAAATGGAGCATATTATATTTGTTCTTAGAGGAAATAGGAAGCCACTGGAGTTTATTGAGTGAGGAGGGCAGTGTGAGTGTGTGTGTGTGTGTGTGTCTGTGTCTGTGTCTGTGTCTGTGTGTGTCTGTGTGTGTGAGAGACAGAGACAGAGACAGAGAGACAGAGACAGAGACAGAGACAGAGAGACAGAGACAGAGAGATGATCAGACATGTATTTTAGGAAAATCAGTTTAGTACCTGAAGAGAGGATGGGTTGGATTGGGAGAGACTTGAGGCAAGCGAATGCAGCAGCAAGGTAGTGCAGTAATCCAGAGGGAGGTAATGAGAGCTTGCACTACAGTACTGTCAGGACAGAGGAGAGAAGCAGGCATGGAGGGGAAGATGCTACTAAGCTGAAATGGGCAGGTCTTGGCAACAGCTTAGACATGGGATGCCTGAGGGTCAGTTAGGGTAAGTGATTTGCCTTCATACAGAACCTGATTTCTCATCTCTGTGTCTTTGCTCTGGGTGTACCCCATGCTTGGAATGGACTTTCACCTCTACTTCTTAGAATCTCTAGCATCCTTCAAGATTCAGTTCAGTGTAATCTTTAACATGAATCTTTTCTAGATCTCCTTAACTTCTAGTGTTCCTCTCCAATCACCCAGTGTCTGATTTATATGTATTTTCTATATTCATTAATGTTTCTTCCCTAGAAAGAATGTGAATTCCTTGTGGGCAAAGGCTGTTACATTTATGTGGGAAAAAAATACTGCATCTTTTTTAATACCAAAAAAATGTAACCAAGTAAATATCAGGCAAGTAGTTCCCCATATACCTAACTTTGCTATTTATGCAATATCTTTATGAGAATCATGTGCATAAGAATTGAAGGCAACCCTTAAAAAGGAGTTTTAGTAAGTACTGTGGGGGGACAGTTCAGAGAACATGCATGGGAAAATGTTTGTGTGGGTCATCCCATGAGCATGATGCTCATGATCCCATGATGCAAACTATAGCCTCTTTAAGTGAGCCACATCTCTTGGATTCTGTACTGTGCAACATTTCATGAGTACAAGTTATCATGGATAACCTCTTGTAACCCCTGTATGCCCACCACGCATTTTCCATTACCTTTTGGGCAATTGTGATTTTATTTTTTTGAGATTGTATTGTTCCCTATTGTTCTGCTGTACATTATTGTTCAATGTTAGATGAATGTTGAAAAAATGAGTTTTATATTGGGGAACAGTTTAGGGTCATTAAGAATATTACAAGTGATTTTCTGAAAATATTCCAATAATAATTTGGTGTTGAAGTTAAAAACTGTTTCCACTTTCTAGACAATTGGTTCATCCTTGACAGAATGAAGGCCTTTAATCTGACATGAATTCCCCCTGCTAATATCTTTTAGGGAAAACATAATTACATAATATAGACTACATAGATGCATTTGATCCTATAATTATAGCTCTTTATTTTTTTTTCCTTTTATAATCCAAGTGTAAGGGCATTTTATAAATTGCACATAGATATGGCTTGTAAAACAAACAATTACATGTGCAACCTATCACACTGAAAGCAATTGAAACCTTATATCAACTATGAATTTATTTTATGGAATAAGTAAACATACATACATCAGCACACATATAAAGACTTCCCCAGTGTTACTGACTGTTAACAGTTGCCATATGAATTTCTTTTAAAGAATAATACCCAATAATTGTCTTGGTTTCCATGATGAGTGCAATCTGATAATTGCAAAAAAATCAAGCCAAGGGATCAGTTCTGAAAATTTTAGTGAGAAAAAATAAAGTAAAAGAAAGATAAACAGAATAACTAAATTTTCCTCAGGCTAGTACAAAGTGTCCTTATATATTCTAAGCTGAAATGTTCCAAATGGATTCTGATAAAGGTGACAGGAAGAGAACAACACTACTTTTAGTTTTGTCAGAAATAGGAAATGTTTGCAGTTATTGTAATGGTAAAAACAGGTGAAGATAAGCCTAATAAAAGCTAAGATTGAAAAAAAAAACCTTGATGGACTAAATTTGCTTTTTTTGGGGTGGAGTGGACAGGAATCAATTGGAGAGAGACTAAATTCATCTTTATACTTTTAGTCAGCAGTATCTTTGGTGTACATTTTGGAATATACTTTGGTAATTTGGTGATCATATGAAAAATAATAATACCTGACATTTTTGTAGTATTATTAAGTTTTCAAATCATTTAAAGGCATCAAGCCTTTTGATGTTCACAACGAGCTTATGTTAGGGTACATATATATCTATATGCCTATATGTGTGTATATATATATATATATATTATATATAGGCATATATATATATATATATATATACATAAATGTGTCTGTGTATCTCATTTTGTAATTAAGGAAACTAGGATTCAGAGAAGTTCTGTGTCTTGTCTACCTAGTGTCAGAAGTTTAATTTGGACCTAGGTCTACCTTACTCCAAGTCTGGCACCTTGACTTTAAGTCCAGCGCTGCACACTACCTCCCTACTTTTAAGACAACTCCGTGAGTAATACACTTCCTACCCTCCATCCCCACCCCCAGTAAAGCCCTAAGCATTGTCGAATAGATCAACATCAGAAATCAATATGGTTTTATTGATGTAAATGACATTAAAGAAGATCATTTCTATTTCTTTGCCCCTGTGTCCTAACAGCAATGGAACCTCTCCATCAAACTTGAAGCTGAAACACATTTGTGTTGTCTTCCACTATTAGAATGTGAACTCCGAGATTGGGGGCTATTTAGCTTTCTCTCTGTATCCCCAGAACTTAAAGTTTTTAATAAAATGTTTTTTCCACTCATTTATTTATTCTTATGAGAGGAGATGGAGAAGAATTGAAGATGACTTCAAGATTGTGGATCTCCACATCATGGTTGGTTGCTATGCTTCATGCTTGAAGAAGACCAGAATAACATCATTATGTTGGAGTCAATGTATAATGTGTCTGACCATGGTTGACCAGACCAACAGGAGCTCAGAAGACTCTACCACAGATCAGGCACAAACAATTCATATGAACATTTGGAGTGGAGATGTCTCTAAATTTGCACATCGCATGTTTTTTTGGAGCTACTACACTTCTGTTTTGCTCATAGAATACATCACCTTCTTTGATGGAGGCATTCCATGCTGGGCAGTCCTGTGCCCATGTCTCCCATGCTTCACAACTGATCCCAAAGTTCTTCAGAGAAACCTTGGGAATGTCCTTGTATTGCTTCTTTTGACCATCATGTGAGCACTTGCTTTGTGTGAGTTCTCCTTAAAACAGTCTTTTAGGCAAACATTTGACAGTGGAACAACATGGCCAGTCTAACACAGTTGAGCTCTATATTAGAGTTTGAACTTGGCAGTTAAGCTCAAAAAAGGACCTTAGTTTCATGTACCTTATCTTACCAGGTGATCTTCAGAATCTTCCCAAGACAATTAAAAAGGAATAAATTCCATTTCCCGTCATGGTGCTGGCAAACTGTTCAGGTTTCATAGGCATACAACAATGAGGCCAACGCAACAGATCTATAGATCTGTAGATCTTTAGTTTGGTAAAAACAAACAAACAAACAAACAAACAACTCTCACTTTCCTCCAGAGGCTACTAAACACTGAGCTAGCTCTGGCAACACGTACATCAAACTGTGGACGGACGTCCCTGGAAAATATACCTCCAAGGTAAGTGAACTTAATCGCAGAATTCAAGATTTCTCCATTTACTATGACTGAAGGTTCTACATATGGATAGTGTGCTGCTGGCTGGTGGAGAATCTCTATTTTCTTGTTAATAGTCAGGCCAAAATTAATACAAAGGGCAGAGATTTCAAGATTGTGGATTTCCACATTTTACCTCTTATATTATGTCCTCTTTTGCATTGGATTTATTTGCGTATATGACATAGCCCTCCTATTAGAGTGCAGTGTCTTGATCCTGTCACATTTACCTATTATAAGGGCTTTCATATCTATTTTTGTATCATAGTGCATAGCATAGACCAGAGTCCTTTGCTGGTAATAGGAGCTCGATATGTTTGTTGAATTGAATTGATTTGGAAATTGATTTGGAAATTGATTGGAAAATCAAGATTTCTTCTTGAATATACTTGTTTTTGGTTATTTAATTAAGGTTTCAGGTGGCATTTAGAAATATATATGCCACTAAGTCTAGACCTAAATAAATGTAATGGGACAAATTACTTTGGGGAATCCTCATAGTTTTTAGAAGGTACTAGATTGGGCTATATTTGAGTAGCAAGAAACTGTTTCAAGATCATTTATCGAGTTGAAGCCTGAAAAAAATAACTCAGTGAATTACATGAGCTTTAATAAAGTTACTCTTATGCATAGATACTTTCATTTACTATCTCAAAGCTAAGGGAGTGACTAGGAAAATAAAATAGACTTTCAGTAGTTTTTGCATTTAATGTGGTTACAATACCATGAGTCATTTTTAAAATTTGCTTGTTGGTTTCTTAAGTTGGTTTATTCCTGCAAATTGGTTTAGTAATAAGATCACAGGATTTAGAGCCAGAAGAGACCATGAGAGATCATCTATTTCAGCCTTCTCATTTAATGAATGATGAAACTAAGGCTGGTGGAGAATGAGTGCCTTACACAACAGAAAACATGTAGTAAGCAGATGAAGCAGGATCAGAGGCAGCTCTGAGGAGGAAAAGTGCTAATCATAGAGATTAAACTTAACTCTGTGTGTGTGTGTGTGTGTGTGTGTGTGTTTTCCTGGAAAATTGATATATTTACCAGGATACCCTTGATTCAAATCAGGACTTCGGTTTCACAATCCAGAGCTTTTCCTAATACACTGATATACTCCTTGCAAATGTCTAAAGGCACGATTATGCCTGTTTGCTATAGAAATAGGTATTATAGTGTTCATTTCATTACATTTTATGCTCAATCATTGGAAAATGTCTTAATGCCATAGAAAAAATTAGTTCAACTATAGGAAAGGAAGTACCAAAAAGAAAAAAAAAAGGTTGGCCTAAGATTTTTTTAAAATGTTAGATAGATAAAGCAAAATTCCAATTTTCTTAAAAATTTTTATCATCAACCATTATTCCTTTCCCAAAGTAAATCTTTCCAGTTCTTTAAATATATTTTATTATAATATTTATTTATAGGAAAAGGTTAGCAAAAAATATATATATATATATGTAGTGGGCATGTTCTGAGGTGATTCAGGTGAAAAGGTTCAGAGCAGTTTCAAAAAAGGAGGACAAAGCATTTTAGCCTAGTTGTAACCAGTCTGGGGCACGGAAAGGGATAGAAAATCTCCTGAGCATGAGGTTTTCTTATAGAAAGGAACACAAAGCTCTTCACTCCCTAGCAAAAGTTCCTAAGTCAAGCTAAGAATGGAGATTGGGCATGGGCTAGAAGGACTTCTTAATTTGTTGATTCCTTGCTGTGAGCTGGGAAGCTAGAAAAATCAAAGGGATCACAGAGAATCCTGGGGAGACCCACTAGAGAATAAGAAAACAAGCTGATGGGTATCAGGGACTCTGGACCCTTCACTGAGACCTGAGATTCTATTCATGTTTTTAGGACCTTTCTAACTGTGATTTCATAAGGATTGTATCTTATTCACCACCATTTATTAAAAACATATTAAGTGTGAGCTAGACTCTTGGTAGGCAAAGACAAAAATTCTACAAGTTCAAATCATATTGAGGAAACCTCATATATTTTTGTTGTTCAATCATTTTACAATCATGTCCAACTCTTCATGACCCCATTTGGCATTTTCTTGGCAAATATACTGGAGTGATTTGCCATTTTCCTCCCCCAACTCCAAGTATACTGAAATATAGATAAAAATTACATTTAAAGTAAATTTTCAAAAAAATCATTAAATGCTAACAATTGGGGGAATGAGAAAAAAATGTGTAGGAGATGGCCTTTGACCTGAGTTTTGAATGGATCTAGAGATTACAGGAGACAGCTGGGAGGAGGGGAGGAAGCATTCTCAGAATAGAATGTTACCTCCTCTTTTCGCCCTACACCAATAGACTCACATAGATAAGATCCAATCTTGGGGGTAACCCAAAGGGTCATTGTTGACAGTGTAGTACAATGGAAAGGGCACTTGCTCTAGGATTAGAGGACCTGGGGTATATATCTTGCTTTAGAAGCTTATTGTCTGTGTCATGATTGGCAATTCACTAAACTTCCCTGCATCCCCACCCCCATCTTTCTTGATGAAATGAGAATGTTAGAGGGAATTCTCCAATCTTTTCATCTCTAGTTCTATGACTCCCTCATCTTATGTTTAGCTCATTTGCCTTTATATAGAGTTTGCTCTGAAAAACCTCAGAATATATTCATTCCAATATTTCTGCAGATGTGAATAAAAGGAGTCCCCATGTTTGGGATAAGCAGTTAAAAAGTAATTATGGCATACTGGTTATAGGACAACTTTAATTTCACCCCACAGATAATGGTGAAGGCATAAAGGATTCATACTTACCCATAAACAGATAGAAAATGCATCTCCAGAGAGATGAAACACACTTAAACTAGTTCCCCTTGTGAGGAGCTTCTGCCAGGGCTGCCAGCAAAGAAGCATGTCAACACTCCAGTGAATCCTGAGCTGTCCTAGAGAGTGCTATACATTCTTGCCCAGACTCATTGTGGCCGCTTTCATTTGCTCTCTCTCTCCAGAAGGCAAGATTACTTCTGTGTTACAGGACAGGCTATCACCTTCCCATGGGATCTATACTTCTTGAATATAACTCACTATAACAATGTGTGGAGAGCAGGAAGATGGATGAGATCTTAATCTTTGGTCTTCCCAATGTCTTGTGTTTAAATCCTTAGCTGCTCTCTAGTTGTAGAGGTTGCTTGAGAAATCTTTTATATTCATAAGGCAAGCCATTGAGGAAGTCCTCTTCACTCTAGAAGGCCAGGTCTTTGAACTCTAGAACCCCTAGGGGGGAGGGAAAGTAAGCTCACTAGAATGGGAAGCCACACTTGGCTGAAGACGTGTGTATGTGTGTGAGTGTGTGTGTGTGTGTCCCTTCTTTGTTCTTTCTATCTCTTCAATAAACTTGTGCAATCAATCTTGAAGCATATGGAAAAAGAGAGAACTTTGTTCAATGACCTTCTGTTAATAAAACAACATAAACATATGCTGGGCAATATTATTTACCATTGTCTGGGAGGATGTTCAGTGCAGAATCCAAGTCAAAAAGGAATTTCTTATAGATTATAGACTTCTAGAAACTCTAGTTAGCAGAAGGTTTTGGCCCTGGAACACTGTTGGACTCTCCTAAATAAGATCTATAATTAATCCAAAGTTTGGGTTAATAATCCACACAGGCAAGGCCAAAAGGATAAAAAATGACTGTGGTCCAGACTTTGATAGACAGTTGGGTGAAATGTCAGTTAAAGTGATCCATCAGGGCATTTACAGGGTGTTCCAGAAGTCTTAGTTCAGTTGGAAGCTTGAGTCATTTAAGCTTGAGTAGTCCCTCAAAAATGAATGAAGCAGAAGAATCAGGCTCAAGTTGATTAAAACTGTACTAAGTCTTTTAAAGCCTTCTGTATCTCAGAAAGACACCACGAACAGGTGAGCTGGAACTAGAATGAAATATATACGTGAGAGCAGGCTCTATTGCCACTGGAGAATTTTGCAATGTTCTAAATGACTTCAAGTTTCTCCCTGCAACAAAGGCTTATCTTATTAGCACCCATAATATTCCAGGGGTCCTGTAGAGCTGAGAGTTCTGAAATAACACAGTCTTTATAAAGAATTAAAGTTGTGGATGACCCACAGGGGAGATTCATGGTGGGTGTCAGTAGATTACATGTTACCAATGAAGAAATTTAAAAGAAAAGAAAAATAAAAGGTAACACCAGAGAGATTTATAAGCAGGATAGGAGAAAAGGAGAAGGGTCAGACCTGAAGTAAGAGCAAGGGATAATTAATGGACAACCAGTGGGCTTCCCTGGTATATAATGGTGATGACGAGGATGATAGAATAATTCCTATAGCACCTACTATGTGTGAGGCACTAGGCTAAGTGCTTTATAAATTTAATCTCATTTGATCCTTACAATAACCCTGCAAGGTAGGCACCATTATTATCCTAATTTTAGTTAAGGAAATTAACGCAAAGAGAAATTAAGTGACATGCCTGAAATCACACAGCAAATGTCTGGACTAAATTTGAACTCAAGTCTTCTGGACTCCACACCCAGCACTCTACCCTATCCATTGTCCCACCTAGCTACTTATGTTCAGTACTTGGACAGCGTGAAGAGATGTAGATAAAGGTCTCAAGCTTGGGGGTGAACCCCTAGTGGAAAACTTCTGAGAGGATATGAATAGGAATAGCACAGGAGGGGGCAGCTAGGTGGTGCAGTGAATAGAGCACCAGCTCTGGAGTCAAGAAGACCTGAGTTCAAATCCAGCCTCAGACATTTAACGCTTACTACCTGTGAGACCTTGGGCAAGTCACTTAACTCCAATTGCCCTGCCCTCTCCCCTCCAAAAAGCAAAAAAAAAAAAAAAAAAAGGAGTAGCACAGTATACGAAAGTGTTATCAGTTTCCACATTGGAGGGAGAAATCACAAGAATGAGATCAGAGGTACATTGAAGTGGTACAGTATTAATTTGTTGAGGAAATATTTTTTTTTAAGTATCTATGTTCCAGGCATTGTGAAAGCTACCAAGAAAACAGACACAAAAATTTTAAAAAATTCCTTGCTTTAATACATTTATAGCATATTGCAGTCTGTTAATTATTTGGAACTTTGAAACTAGCAAGGGACTGAAGATTGTTGTTTGCCCTTTCTTTTTGAAGAGGAGGGTGGTATCAGGGAGATGATGCTTTGACATGTAAGTGAATTGGATTTAACTGAGGGAGAGCTGGACAGAGTCACACCAACCTCCTTTTTTCTTGCAGAGTCATCTGGGTTCAGAGGCAAGACATAAATCAGGATGACTGGAGATGGCCCCACATGCAGTGGGAGATGTTAGCCTTTTTAAGCTAAGGTCTTTCCCAGATCTCAGTTTCACTGAGGCAATGCCCATTCAGTGATTAAGACTAGGTAAGAAATGAGACAAAGAATGGCCTCTTTTACTTAGTAAAATAAAGAAAAAAATCAGTCTGGGAGAGGGGAGGCCCTAAGCATTTCTGGCCAAAACAGAAGCAGTCGTTTTTTACTTTCACATTAGGGTCTAAACAATGATCACTAAGTGAAGCTTGTACTGGGACCTGTTGTTGGCCAGTCAATGAGAGTCAGAGTGAATGGGATTTAACGTACCTTCTTTTTAGTTAGGGAGATCAGATAAAAAGTTGGACAATTAAATTTGGTTGAACTGTCAAAAAAAATACAGGTTAAGGGGTATATTCCCCCTTGAGTTATAACATTAATGAAATACAACATTGTCCTTTTAAAAAGATAAATATGAAGAAATATAAGGAAATATGGAAAGGACAATATGAAATAATGCAAAGTGATATTAGGGCCAGGACTGCATATGTACTGATTACAATATATAAAGAAAAAAAGGAAAGAAAAGAAAGAAGACAAAGTCAAAGACAATAAACCAGACAATAAAATCAGTTTTATTGGAAAGAAGCAGTGAGTGAATGTATTTTGTTTGTGTATTATATGTTAATTATTTTACTTCTACTCTGTTAAAAGCTAAAGGTTTTTTATGCCTGATTTAAATGTCTATTGGATTATGTGCTTTTGTTGATGGCTACTGAAGTTTATATCAAATAAATTCAAAAGAATTTCATAATTGTGTATAGAAACATTTCAACATTTACCAAATCTTTTTTAAATAAAAGACTCAATTTCATGTTGCTCAGTTGAGAATAGATTTTCATATCTGCTTATGTTTACTTTCCTTCCCTCAAGGTTAAAGTCCAAATAACTAAATGAACCACTTCTGCTGAAAGGCAGAAGAAAACAAATAGTTACAGAAATGAGAGAGATGGTATATAGGTTAACTTCAACTTCACTTTGGCAGTGCACATTAAATCATTTAAGCAAGAACTGCAAATCCGAGGATAGTCCCTCAAAATGAAGGCAATTACTTAAACTTTTTGGGGTTCAGTTTCCATATCTGTCAAACAAAAAATAGGTCCAGATGGCCATTGTGGTCCCTTATAATTCTAGATCTATGTATGATCCTATGAATCACTTAAATGATAATTTAAAAATATAGTTAATATTATTATTCAATAATAAAATAATATTTTATTTAATTTAATAATAAAATTTATTTAATAATAAAATAATAAAAATAATAAATAAAATTTAATAATAAAATTGATATTTAAAAATAAAGAACAATAGTTCTTTTTAAAATGATATTAATGAATGTAAGATGTAAAATAGATTTTTAAAATTAAAATAAGTCATTTGAACAAACTTAAGCCATTTTCCAAAGTGGCTTGTCTAAACCTTTTTATCCCTCTTTAAATCTACTATGACAATTCCTAATTCAACCCTCTGAGCAGAAGATCTTAATTCTACTTCACCAAAAAATTGAGGCAGTTCCACAAGAGCTCCATTCTCCATTCTTCTCCATTCTCTCTTCTCTACTATTCTTCCTTTTCATCAACTTTTTCACTACCTACCCTTCAAAAATCCTTATTTGAATCTATCATCTCCTCTATCCCTTTTCCCCTTTGTGGCTCAACTTTTTGAGAAAGCTGTTGATACTCAGTTTCTCTATTCCTCTTCTCTTACTTTTTTTCTAACCTGTCTGCAATCTGTTTCCCAAGATTGGGATTCATTTTCAAACTGTTCATTTTCAAACTGTTCCCTCCAAAATTACTAATGACCTTTTAATTGACAAATCTAAACTTTTTCCCAATCCCCACTCTCCTTGACTTCAATAACATTTGAAAATTTTGATCACTTGGTGATCTCAGCTCTGATCACTTCAATGATTATTTCTATGCTGATGATTTCCAAATATATACATCCAGCTCAAGTCTCTCCCCTGATTTCCAGTCACACATCAACAACTGTCTTTTAGATATCTCTCAGGGGATATCCCATAGGCATCTTCTAACTCAATATGTGTTAAACAGAATCCATCATCTTCCCACCACCAAATTCTCCCGTTTTTCAACTTTCCCTTTTATTATTAAGGGCACAATCACCCTATTACTTTGCTCACAACTTCAGTGTCATCCTCAATCAACTTCTCACTCACATTGACTCCATATATTCAATCTGTTACGACATCCTGTCATTTATGCCTATTCTCTTTTTACTCACATAGTTACTGTCCTTGCTCTCCTTATTGCATTGTCTTCTAATTCATCTCTCTGACCTAAGTCTCTCCCTATTCTAATCTTCGATTCACCTACCAAAGTTATATTTTCTAGTTAGTTCTGACCATAGCAAATCCCTCTTCAAAAAATTCCAGCAGCTTCCTAATTTCTCTAGGATCAAATACAAAGTCTTGTTTGGCCTTTAAAGCTCTTCGTAATCTGGCCCCTTCCCACCTTTCCACTCTTCTAATATTTTGCTGCTCTAAATATACTTTGTGATCCAAATACACCATCCTACTTTTTGTTCCTTCAACATAATCCTCTGTCCTCTGACTCAGTGTCTTTGCACTGACTGTTTTCCATGCCAGAAATGCTCCTCCTTCTCTACTCTGCTTCTTCTGCAGGATGTCCCCTTTAGCTGCTAGTGCTTCCTTCTCTCCTCTTCTATATACTCCATCTGTAATCTGTATGCACCTACTTATTAATATTTTGTCAGACTCCATTATAATGTCAATTTCTCAAGGGAAGGGATTATTTTTTACCTTTTTCCCCCATGTACCTAGCAATTAGGAGATTGCCTGGCACAAAGACCAAGTTTAATACTTATTGATTTAACTTTATTTTGTTAATCAATTTCATTTTTATTTACCAGTGTTTTATATAATACCATGACATCATAGTGACTTTCTTCTTGTTGTTGACAGAATTTCCTGTTACTAATGAATATACTTTATACTATAACCTGTAATTGCTGGGAAGTTCAAAGGTCATGTCCCTTTGGAGAAAGGATATCTGAGATCATTCTAAAGAACCTTGAAAAAACGGGAGAACGTGATTATGAATCACAGTAATTCCTCTTTATAATATTGTCAGTACTTCTTTTAAATGATCACATTTTAGTTTATATTACAGTTACTGAGCTCTTCTTCCATAGAAGCCATTAAGAGTCTTTCAGGCCAGGAACTAGCTTAGTTACCTTTATATATTCAGCAGTTAGTATAGCATTTTTCCATGTCAGAAACAAAATTAATATTTTTGAATTTAAATTGAGGTAGCATATTCTATTTTAGAACCTCCAATGAGTTGAATTCAAACAAGAAACAATAACTTGTTGGGAGGTCCAATAGAGTATTAAAGCTCAGAAGAGCTGCCTCATCAGATTCCCTTGAAGGAAGGGATTGTCTTTTTCCTCTTTTGTATCTTCAGCACTTAGCAGAGGGGCTGGCACATGGTAATGACTTAACAAATGTTTAGTGATTAACTGATTGAAGATGAAGAGAAATTCAGAATTCAGGGAGCCATTTCAGAAGTCAATATAAGAAAGGTACACCCAAGTACAAATGTGGTCTAAGCCTTATAGTTAGTAATCACCTGACCTCTAGCTGCGTATTTAGGAAAAAAAAAAGAGGATAAACCAGGCTTTATCATGTAAAGTCTTATCAACTACATAGTAACTTAGTTTCAGGGTGAGCAAACTGGGCAGTCAAGTGCTTGATGATGTAGCTGTTGATTGGTAGGGCAAGGTACTGAGACGTAGGTTATCTCCTGACTTCCAAGGCAATTCATTCTACTTTTGAACAGTTTTTTTTTCTTCTTGCTAGCATATTTTTTTCCTGACATTGTCAAATTTTGTTTATATGCAGCTTTCTACTCTAGTTGTCCCCCCACCATTCTGACTGCCCTTTTCTGGACACTCTCCAGCTTTTTGATATCCTTCTTAAGCTGTGGCATGCAGAAATAAAAGCACAACTTCTGGTGGGGTCTGACAAAGGCAGAACAAAATGAAACTGTCTCCTCCCATCAGAGGGTGGGCCTATTGTTGGTACCATACAAGTTCAGGTTTGATGTTTGGGGGGGGGGGAGAGCAGAAAGATTAAGCCCTCATTGTTCATTGAACAGTAAACAGAAAAAGGTTTATTTAGCACTAACATAGTAAGGAGATTGCACAAGGCTATGGTAGCATATAGCTTTGCTATATATGCTTTCCTCCACTCATCTCCATGTGGAAAAATGTCTCGTAAGTAGGGGAGGTTATGATGACTCATGTGGTCTCAGCACATCCACCAAGGCTAAAGGGTGGTTGTCCATGTGGGTGAGCATTTTTCTACTCTTGGGTGATCATAAATCCATGTCAATACAACCAGAGGTTACCAGAAGTCAATCAAGTAACAGATTATAGGGAAATTTTAGTCTAATCTTGGAGAAACGAGGTAAATATTGGTCCTATTATATATCACTCCATGGTAGAAAGGTTCTAAGAATTTTCTAGAGGACCTTCAGTCATTCAAATGCTTTTAGGGCTTTTACTAGATTATCTTCTTGGCATAGGTAGTAGGAAGTATAGGATTAAGACTCAGGGGGCAGTTAGGTGGTACAGTGAATAGAGCACTGGCCCTGGAGTCAGGATGACCCGAGTTCAAATCAAACCTCAGACGCTTGCCATACTTACTAGCTGTGTGACCTTGGGCAAGTCACTTAAACCCAATTGCCTTACCTTCCCCTCTCCAAAAAAAAAAAAAAAGATTAAGACTCAGAAAACAACTACCTCACCCATGTGGTAGGTAATTCTAAATCATTTTACTTTCTAGTGAATCTTGTGATTAGCAATGAGTCTGGGACTTGGGGACACAACACAATTGATGATACTTCCACCTAGTCATATATTCTTTATAACACATAAGGGTCTTCTAAAGAAAAAAATATCTAAAAGTTCATAAGCCTCTTGAATGCAACCTGCCCCTATATCTAAGCTAATATCTAAGATTTCTTAATATTACCACCCATTTACTATTCTATGGTTTTCTCATCAAAACCTCTCCCCTCCAAGATCTGAACAGCTTTTCTGGCTACTACATCACATTGTTGACTTGGATTGAGATTGAAATCCACTAAAATCCCTCAGATTTTTTTTTTATAATAACTGTTGTCTAACCATTTTATACTTGTTAATTTGAGGGTTTTTTTTTTGGTGCCCAAACATAAAACTTTACATTTGTCCCTTTTGTATGTCATCATATTAGATTAGCCCAGTGTTTTGGTCTGTCAAGATTCTTAGGTATACTGGTACTTTCATACAGGTATTAACTATGGTAACCCTCCCAGTTTTGTACTCTCTGAAAATCTGGTGATCCTGCTACCTATGCCTTTATTTAAACTATTGACAGAAAATGCTAAGTAGTACAAGTCCAAGCAAAGTTCTCTGAAGTAGTCTGCTGGAGACCTCATGCAATGTTAACATTGGACCATGAACAATAGTCATCCAACTAGTTCTGATTTCCTCTAATTGTATTTTCTCCTAATCTCTTTCTCTCCATCTTTTATACAAGGTATGATACACTTTATGAAAAACTTTGCTAAAATGTAGGTAAATTTTATCTGTAGCGTTGCTATACTCTGCCAGTTTTGTAATCTGAAAAGAAGGCAAATGATAGTGATCCGATATGACCTTTTCTTTATATAGCTATACTGGTTCTATGCAAACATTGCTTCTCGATCTGCCTTTCTCTCCTATCTTTTAGTGATTTGTTCTAAAATATTCCCAGGAATCAAAGTCAAATTGATTGGCCTATATTTTGAATGCTCTGTGCTCTTCCTTTAAAAAAACTCAGAAATCTTTTTGTCAGTCTTGTGGCACTCCTCTTGTTTTTCAAAATCGTTTAAATATCCTTGACACTGGTTCAGCATTAACAGCTGTCAGTTCTTTCAGTACCTGAGGAAGTAATTAATTTGGGCTAGGTGATTTGCTTTGATTAAGGACAGCTAAGTGCAATAGTGTTATGTTTATTTATTTTTCTCCTCTTTGTGACCCTCTTCCATTCTCCAATATCCTGACAAGGATCATCTACCCTCCTTCACTTTATTTTCCCAATGAAACTTTTCTTCTGTTTCCTTTAGGATTTCTTCATTCTCCTTAACATTCTAATATGGGACAGCATTTTCTGAGTCTATTCACCATATCCTCCAGGATACAGACAAGTTAACACATGAAACACAAATAATTATCACTTGGTTATCGCAGAAATGTGAACTTCACAAATGCTGTGAAAGTCACTGTATGATTTCCTTTGCTCTCCTTAACAGACTGAAATTTTCAGACGTGTTTTTAAAATGTTTACTTTTCAGCTTTAAGCACCTGATTAAAATGTTCGTAGTCAATTCTAACTTCTTTTTCAAGTCATTTTCAGTTATTTCTAACTTCATTTGGGGTTTTCTGGTAAAGATGCTGAAGTGGTTTGCCACTGCCTTTTCAGCTCATTTTATGGAAGAGGAAACAGAGGCAAACAGGAATAATGACTTTGCCAAGGGGGCAAAACTAGTAAGTAAGCTGTCTGAGGTCTGATTTGAATTTAGGTCTTCCTGACTCTAGTCCTGGTACTCTATACACTAAACCACCTACGTGCCCTTTAAATTCTTGGTGATGTGACAATCCTATTTAAATTTTTTTTCCATAATCTCAATCCCACGACCCTACCTACTTCCTCTTTAGACTTATACCACCTTTCTATTTCACTAAATTGATTCACTAACTAATTGACACTATTAATTTGATTTCACTGTAGCTGGCTTCCATTGTATTTGATCCTTTGTCTTTAGTAATGTGACTCAGAAAAGAGGTCTACAGGCTGCTCTGGACTACCAAATGAAGCCATGATAGAAAGAAGGTTATGAATCTGTGCTGCAATTGTTCTATTTGCCTTTTGTTATCTAGCTTGCCTTGACTTTCCAATTAAATTTATTTATCTTTCTTCAGTCTAACTCTTTACTCTCTAATCTGTAATCCTTCTTGCTATTCATTAACCTTTTTATATATTCCTTAATGATGCTCTTTTTTCCAACCCAGAAATAGAATCTGGACCTGTATCTGGACCTGGAATGAATGAAAAAAGCCTTTATTAAGTAATCACAGTATTCTAAGCAGTGTACTAATCCTGTGAATAAAAGATATAAAAGTCTGACTTTTTACTGCTCTTTTAGGAGCTTATGCTCTAGTGAGGTATACTACACATATAGGTGAGTTCAATTTAGGGAAGCATTTTGGTTTGGAAAGACTGAGAAATTGTGAGTGAAAGCATAAGGAAATAGAATGATAAACACTTTCCAATATCCATGTCAGGAATACTTGAGAGGTGCTCACCAATCAGGTTAGATTTTTCTCTTTCTAAGTTTCTTCAATTTCTCCACAGATTTGCAAGATTTCTATACATACCCCATCCTTGATTTACTTAATTAGTCCAAATTCCTCTAAGCCACCTACAGGAGTTCTTTCTCCTTATTAAACTCAAGTACTTTTTGCTTCTCTCATGAGCTTCTCCCACAGAAATGAAAAATGGATTTCTTTTATTGTGCTTCTTCATAATTCCTAGTTTGTCATGTGATGCAGTTTACTCACAATTACTGTGAATCTCTCTATTGTCCTTTGGAAAGCTGAAATCTCAATCATTCAAAGGACAATAAGGTGATGCACAAAGCTGTGGCAGGGATAGGGAGTCATTAAAACCATTGCCTAATTTTCCAAATGTAAATATCGATAATTTTTATGTTGTATATGAATAATACTATTTATATGTATTTTGGTTCATAACATACTAGAGAAACCAGCTTTTGCTATATTTGTCTTTTTTGTTTCCTTTATTTATCTTTTTGCTATATCCAGTTAAAATATTTCCTAGAAAGTATTTTAATTATTATTTAATTGAACTTTTACCTGCTTACTATATATTGATTTGGATTGGATTAGAAATAGTTTACTCCAATAGGGATGCTAAGTCCAAATGAGTAAACATTATTATTTCTTAAAGTTGTGATAAAGTCATTTAAAAGATCATATATAAATATATTCCTTATACTCCTGTTTACCTGGTAAAAATCTTTTTAAAAATCTTCTATTGATCATTAATCATTTTTTCTTACTATAATTACATTTAACATAATGAAATAAATATCCTCTATGCAAAATAAGTTACAAAGGGCAGGAAAAACTAAGAATTCCATTTGTTTCCCTGCTATGTTATGCTGAAAAAATGACATCATTTCTCTAAGTTTCTTTCTATCTATATAAAGTGCTAGGTCTGATAGGATAATAGATTCAGAACTGTTAGGAACTTTAGACTTCATCTGGTCCATTCATCTCAATTTATAAGTGATGAAATGGAGGGTGACTGGCTTGCCCAAAGTTATACTAGTAATAACGGCCAGATATTCAACCTCTGGAACACTGACATCAAATCTATTATTCTTTCATTGCCATGTTGTTCTCATCTATTGCTTGCTGAAATTTCTGTTACAGTTCATATCCATTAATAATTAAGCATCTCTTCTAATTCAATGAGGAAGACATAATACTGACTTCCTGAAAATAGAATAACACCCAAGATTTATGAAGTTCTATAATGTTTACAAAGCAAGTGACATATATTATTCCATCCGAGCCTCACAATCACCTTGCCCTATAACAATGTGTATCTAACCAAATCTAAACAAATTTTTAAATATATCGTTAAATGCATTTTAAAAAATAGGTCAATAAGTATTTATCAAGCTCCTACTATGTGACAGGCACTGTGCTGGAGATGAAGAAGAAGGGCAAAAGACAACCCCTGCTCTCTAAGAGTCACAGTGTAATGGGGGAACCAATGAGCAAACAATTATGTACAAATAAGCAACATACGGGATAAATTGAGGGGAACCTCAGATTGAAGGCACAAACATTAAGGGGGATATGTAAAGGCTTCTTGCAGAAGGTAAGATTTTTGCTAGGACTTGAATGAAACAAGGAAGCCAAGAAATGGATATATTTGTTGATTTACTAATAATGTGGATAATAAGAAAAAGAACTCACTGTACCCACAATACTTAACTGGCTACATTTTCCATTGCCAGATGTTCTGAACTTAATTTTTCTTTCCATTCTAAAAATATAGTTAAAAGTTTTTGTTGCCACTTTAATTTCCCCAGTCATTTTTTCCCCAGAATTTTCCATGTCTTCTCTTTGTGACCAGGACTTCTTCTCATGAAAGATTATTTGCAAAATCCTCAAAGAATACAGCACCATCTACAATAGTATTTTTAAAAGTAAATTGCCATACTTGAACTCTACTGTTCAAAATCATTTCAATTACATACTTTGTTTTGCAGGTGACTTTTCTGTGGAGACATCATGAGATTTTAAGTCCTCATCTGGTTTGATAGTCAGTTATGGAGTTTTATAATATTATTTGCATCACTATGTTTTGTTCTAAGCCAGCAATTCTCAACCTGTGGGTTGTGACCCCTTTGGGGATCCAACGACCCTTTCACAGGGGTCGCCTAAGACCATCGGAAAACACATATTTCCAATGGCCTTAGGAACCAAGACACTGCTCCTCTATCCCTCTCCAGATGGGTCCGCCCACATGCAGATACACCCACATGTGAGTATTAAAGGGTCGCAGCATTAGGAAGGTTGAGAACCACTGGAAGCTATCTGTATGTATAGTATATTCCCCAAATAAAAATAATGAAGTACTTAATTTAAAAGTTCTGTTAAATTTTGTGTCTTATAAAACAGTATATATCTCTTTCTGAATTTCACTTGGAATATTAGTATAGAGGGCTTTGGGCACAAAAATATGATTTCATGTATTTATATAGGAAAAAAATCATTGAAAGTTCATAGATTCAGAAATTTCAGGGACCTTAGAGGCCACTTAGTTCAACTCCCTTACATTTACAGATGAAGAAACTGATGACCAGAAAGATGAAAAGACTTCAGTTCAATTCATCTGAAAGGTCTTTTCAAGAGTTTGCCCAAAGTCACAGAGCTAGGAAGAGTTAAGGTCAGGATTCAAACCTAAGTTCTCTGATTCGATAACCAAATGCAGGATTCTTTCTTTTGGCTCACACTGCTTCCCAAAGAAGCAGCTTTCTCTATTTACTTTATTACATGCAGATCCCTGGGATTTAATAGCAGCTTTCATTCCAAATTTTCATTTAAAAGCTGGCAATATGGAGCACAAAATATATTTTCCTATTAAAAATGAACAAACAAAAAGTTAAGATTTAAAACAGTGTCATTTTTCCTCAGTCTATTTCACATAATCTTAGAGTCCATTTAGTCTAAACCATGTCTGAATACAGATCCCTTTGAGGACTTACCTGAAAAGATACCATTGAACTCTTACTTGGAGACCTCTGAAGTCTGGAGCAAAGAGGAAATCACTACATCCTGAATTAGTAATTTCTGCTGTCAGATGGTTCTAAGTGTATGACGCTTTCCTTTGTATCATGCCTCATTCTGCCCTTTGTGGCTTTTAGATGGCTATAATTTACATCTTCTGCGGCCAAACAAAAATATTCTTTCATGTACTTCAAGAAAACTATCATATGTCTCTTGAGACTTATCTTTTCCATGGGTATATTTAGTTCCTTCAACTGATTAATAAACAGCAAGATCTGTTGAAGTCCCTTACCATCTTAGTTCCTTCTTATTACTGATTTCTAGTTTTTCAGTGTGTTTCCTAAAACATAGTACCCAGCAGAGAAAAAAATGTTCCAGATGTATTTTGAGTAAAGCAGCATAGTGTGGCACTCTTACTTCCCTATATTGAATATTACACTTCCTTTTAAGCAAAATAAGATGCCATTATGTTTTTTTTTATTTCATATCACACCTTTGATTTGTTTTACTTTGGCATTCCATTAAAACTTCCAGACTTTTTTTAGATTAAGTCTGTCTATCTATGCTTTCCTATTTAATAATCATGAAGCTGATTTTTGTTAAATCCAAGTATGATAATTCATATTTATTCTTATTAAATTTTATTTTTAGTACTTATCACCACGTTCTAGTATGTTACAATATTTCTAGATCCTAACTCATCTATTGAGAAAACGATTTTGTGCCATCTGCAAATTTGATAGGCAAACTATGTATGACTTTTATCTAAGTTATTATTAGAATTAATATATAGCACAGGGAGGCTAAACATAGAACCCCAGGACACTCAATTAGAAACCTCCTTTCTAGTTCCAGTCTGAACCTAAACCTATCTAACAAAATTATTTTATTTATATTTCTACTATAATATAGCTAAAATTATAAAATTATAATTATGTATTATACATATAATAATATACATATATATTATAAAATTACATAAAATGTTCAATAGTATTTTGGACTATATCATATACAAACAAAAAAATTTCCTATTGACAGTAGGTACGTCCAGATTCATAGATACCATTGAACCAATACGATAACAAACTAGGGAACATTAGATAGTCACTAAAATCCATGGCAATGCTAAGGAAATTAACCATCCACCTTAAAAAGAACAGCTATGACATGTATACACTTGTACAGGCTAATCCATCTCTCTCTCTCTCTCTCTCTCTCTCTCTCTCTCTCTCTCTCTCTCCCTTCCTCTTTCTCTCTCTCTGTCTCTCTAGTGAAATAGGTCCAGAAATGAATAGAAAGAAATTGCACAAGTTGAATTATATTTGCAAAATCAGGCAGTGCTTTCAATGTGTCTTGAATTTTCTTTGTCATGAATACTGGGCTCTTTATCACCATTATTCTTACAGTGATTTTTATAGAGTTGTAAATCAGGGAACACAATGGCTTCAGAAAAATCAAAATTACAAGGGAAAAAAGGGGCATGGGAATTCATACAGTGGGATCAAATAGATACAACATATTACCAATAAGGTACACATACAGGTAGTGGTGTAAAAGACATTTAAAAAACTATTTTAATTAATAGTAGATTAATTTATATGAAGACTTGAAAAATTATGACTGAAATTTCTGAACACTATCCTTACAGTGATTCTTTGTAATGTCTCCATGATTAAAGTTTCCTTTTCCTATTTTTTTTTTCAGAGAGGTGGCATAGGCTTGACCTATGACTTTATCTAAGGAATTCACAAGTAAGTAAACTCCCTCTATTAATACAGATCAGCACTTACTCTAAAACTTTTTAGTTTTAGATTGCTGCCAGAAAAAAAGAGAGGTTCAGTGTGTGTCAGAGGCAGGACCTCATTTCATGTTATTTTTTATTTTGAACATAATTCTCTATCCATTTTCCTATGTTACTTCATCTTTTCTTAATATGAGTATATTACTAACACCATTCTTTTGATTACTTACCATTGTTGGAGTAATATTCTACCTAATAGATGTAACCAAAGAATGAACATAAAGGATGAAAGAGTGAGATTTTTCTACCATAAAAAACTGAATAAAAGGTGGAATAGATTATAAGCCATAGAGCACTAAGGTGTAAGACTGGATATATGTATGTATGTGCACACACACACACACACACAAACTTGTCTTCCTTCATTTTTTTTACTTTTTTTACTTTACAGATTGCTATAGTTTTACAACAGCAATGTCTACAAGTTTTGAAAGCTATCTTACCCTTTGCTTGACACCCAACATGATAGAAAGACTAAAAGAAATTTAAGAGGATATGTGAGAAAGAAGTTATTTGATGTAAACTCAAGTGTGAACCACGAAGGACTGATGAAAAGGGGACATATAGCGTCTGCATGTTTCTAGAGGGAAAAGATTTAGCAGTACAATTTCTCAGGTAGTATAATTGTCCAGGCTCATCATCAGATTATTCCTATCATCTCAGAAGGCCTTGGCTGATATTAATAAGAATCTGGAAGGGTAGAAACAGAGTGACATGACCTTGGAATGGATGAGATAAAACAAAGCAAAAGGAAAACAGCAGTCACATATGAAGAATCTGCAGTATATGCAAACCAGTGAGAAGTGATATGGTATACTAAGTAGCAAGTTTGCCACAATACCAGGAGGACTTGGATTAAAATCTTACTGATGAAATTTATGAAAGCACTGCCTAATTTTACAAATCCAATCTGCATATTCAAGTTTATGTGACTCTGGGTAAGATCACTAAACTGGGGGCAGCTAGGTGGCACAGTGGATAAAGCACTCTCCCTGGAGTTAGGAGGATCTGAGTTCAAATGTGACCTCAGATACTTGCTAGCTGTGTGGCCCTAGGCATTTCACTTAACCCCGATTGCCTCTGCCCCCTACTTTCCCCCTCCAAAAAAAGATAGCTAAACTCTCAGTGCTCTAGGTCACTTTCTTAAGTTTGTAAGTTGCAGAGAAGATGCTGACTTGTTTTGGTAAAGGGAATTTCCTCACCTAAGAGTTCTCTATGTAATGAAATCCCTATCCTGACTCACAAACCTCAGAGGGGTTGACTGCACAAAAATTACAAATGCTGCTGAATCATGGGGACTGGGACACCATACTTGCTCATCTCTGGACCCATACATGTGCAGATCAGGGTCAGTCCTGGGGGAGCCCGATCCCTCAACAGAGGAGTCAGGCTGTATTCATTTTGCTTTGCCTTTTTTGATATTTTTATCCATGCCACAGAGGCACAAGAGAAAGAAGAATTTAATTTCTAGGGTATATAGCTCATGTTTAGGGCCCTTAGCAGAAAAATATTGGATGTATAATGTAAATCACCTTGTTTATTTCTTCCACACAAAAGAAAGCTATAAAACACAAAGACTTCTAGCACACATTGAATAATGCTTAAAATATGATACAGTACCTTATACCTAGTAACTATTACAATTTTCTGAGAGGTTGAGACTTAAACATCAAACATAAAGCAATTCTTGAAGTTACTGAATAAGCATTTATTTACATTCAACCTCCTTTCCATACTGTCCAAATAATTACCTCCAGGTCCATGTTTTCTGGCAAGCTAAGATAGGGGCTTGGTTTATCCTCTGGTCATCACGTCTTCCACTTGAAGAAGCAGTGGACTGCAAGTAGAAAGCTTGTCTCCTGTGCCAGTGGAGGACCCAGTATCTCTAGACCTTTTGAATTCACAAGGAAGCCTCTAACACTGGGAATATTTCTCAGGTTCAATGAATGATCATTTAGGAAAAGGTAAAGCAACAAAACGTAGAAGAGGCATCTTCAGCCATGTTGGGATCCTATCTCAATTACTGGTGGCTGTGGGGGAGGGGGTGAAGAAAACAAATAGGAGAGATGACTAAATTTGTTCTCAGGCTTGCCCAGCTTGGGCATGTACTTTAGTTGCCATGTGTACATAGCTGCCACATGGTTAGAGTAGGGAAGAATTCACTAATTCATTGAATAAACATTTATTAAAAGCCTACTATGTGCAAGGCACTGCAGTAAGCACTAGGGATATAAAAAGAAACAAAAGACAAACCCTGCCCTCAAGGAGCTTATAATTTAATGGGAGAGACAACAAGCAAATAAATATATACAAAGTAAACTATATACAGGATAAATAGGAAATGATTAAAAGAGGGACATATGGGTGGGGCCAAGGGGATTAGAGAACATTTCCTGTAGAAGGTGGGATTTAAGTTGGGATTTAGAGGAAGCCAGGAAGGTAAGTAGCTCAAATACTAAGAGAATCCAGGGCATGGGAGTCAGTCAAAGAAAATGCCCTGAGGCAACAGATGGAATGTCTTGTTCAGGGAACAGCCAGGAGGTGAGTGTCACTGGATGGAAGGTGTATGTTGGGGAACAAGGTGTAAAAAGACTGGAAAGATAGGAGGGGATTAGGTTATGAAGGGCTTTGGGTGTCAAGTAGAGCATTTTATATTGGCTCTTGGAGGCAATAGAAAGCCACGGTATCCCCATTTCCCTAACCCTTCTGGGAGAGTGACTTGCCACATATCCAAGAAAGCTGAAGTGAAAGAGAACGTAGAAATGTTGTGTTTTTTTTCCTCCTAAATGGACATCACCCCATTCCTTACCACTGTCTTGGGGTTGGGGACACAGCAGGAAGTGACCAATCAGGATTTGTTGCAGCATTCTTTTTAAGAAATTATTTTATTTTTAATTTATGGAATAAAACAAGCATTTCAATAACATAGTATGATTTTTTAAAAAATGGTTGCATGTGAAACTGCAACTCTACTATGCTGTAGAATTCTTATAGAACTATGTATGTCCCTGGAAACTGACAGAGAACCTCGGCACACTCTCCTTGGAATCTCATACACACATTCCCATTCATGCCTCATGGTTTGCTATCCCTGCTACATCTATACATATAATTTGCTTTCATGAAGTGTCTTCTCTCTAATTTAATTAATCCCTTGTCTGTGATATTTGACCTGGAGATTTATGGATTAGCAATACTCTACTTTGGAGCTAAATGGAGAAAGAAAAAATAAATAGAATTGGAAATATGCACGAATAGATTTATGGAAAATTATTCATCAATTTTTTTCTGAAGCAACAAAACTCTGGTCAAGAAAAACAAATTCCCACAGTAAAAAGAAAAAAGGAAGGAAGGAAGGAAGGAAGGAAAGAAGGAAGGAAGGAAGAAAGGAAGGAAAAAAGAAAGAAAGAAAGAAGAAAGGTAGAGGTAGAGAGAGAAAGAAAGAACAGAGAGAGGGAGGAAAAGAAAGAAGAAAGAAAGAAAAGCAGAAAGGACATAGGAAAGGAGAGAAGAAAGAAGGGGTAGGGTTAGATGGAGGAAGAGGAAGAAAGACAGGAAGATAGGAAATATAGAACAATATAGAAATATAGAACAATCTTGTAAAAGATTGATTTAATATTAAGAAATCAATAAATATAATTTACCATATTAATAACAAGACCAACAAAATCATATGATGATATCAGTAGTATTGTCTTTTAAAAAAATGAATATTTGCTTTATTGCCTGATGACATTATCAAAGAATCTATTTAGATTGAAAAATCCATTGTCAGTAAATAAACACTTATGAAGTACCTGCTCTGTACCAGTTCCTCTGCTAGATACTGAGAAGACAAATATATGTCTTATAGTCTTTTACCTCACTGAATTTACATTCAGGTAACAGCTATTATTCATAAATAAATGTTCTATGTGCCTCTTGTCATATATACTTTGGATGCTGCATGCCTATATGGATGTAATTTTATTATGATCTAAAGAGTCTCTATGTGCTAAAGAAAGAAAATGCTTACATTTTTACCACATGGAACACTAAAGGTTTATAAAGAAATACAATGAAGACTATAAATTGCCCCTTCCAAAAAAGTGGGGGGGAGGATATTATATTATAATGATATAATAATCACTCACATTTCTATAGCACTTTGAAGTTTATGAATGCTTCTACTCAAAATCACCCTGAGACATAGGTCATGTTAGAATCATTATCCCTGTTTTACAGACGGGAAAACTGAGAATCCCAGAGAGAAAGTAAATGGCCTAGGTTCATAGGTCAATCAAGTCAGTATCAAAGTTGGGAGAAATACACTTATTATGTCACTACCTCTCAAAGTTGAGCAATACTTTAAAAAACTATAGCATGAAAGTAATGTATGTACATCTGTCTCTCTATGTGTATCTATATATATATGGTATATATTTGTACAAACACACACATACACGCACACATTCCTCATTTGTGCCTTAAGTTCTTTGTCTGTTTCATGGGGATAATTGTATTTCACACAGTATGAAAATACATAATTCTCCCAGAACTATAATAATGATTTCTTGCAATAGCAACATTTCATTGTGCAATTTTTCATTTTTTGAGGTAACCTTGAAAAATACATCTTTATCTCTGAATGGTATTACAGATAGTTATTATAGAATATATTAAAATTATTTCTTAATTATCTAACAGAACTAAGTTTTATGAAAATAATTTTGGAAGGTGAGAAAATTTATCCTTGAAAATTTTATTACTTTTATATAAATATTCTCCCAAAACTAAAAAAATCACTTATATTTAACCTCAGAAAGAGGTCAGTGTCTTAATGATATTACATCAACAACACAGTATTGATCATTTTACTCAACAGAATGGTCAATCAACAAGCATCTATTAGATGCCTATAGATTGCAGATCACTCTGTAAGGAGCTAAGAGAAAAGCATACTTCTGGCAGCAAACCACAGTAAAAAGAGGACTGGGCTTGAAACCAGGGTACAGTTCCACTCTAACACTTAGTTCAAAAACACAAATTTGTTCCAAAGTGATAGATATATTAGGTAACATTATGAACATAACTCAAATTTGGAATTTGCCTATACTACATTTCTTACCAGAAAAACATTGAGAATATGAAAAACGTTCCCCACTACACAATAAGTCATACGCTACAACCCTTCCAATGCCCACTTCTACAAACAAACTTCAAGTCTTTGTCAAAGAAAAGTGTAAATATACTTCTTGCAGTCAGAGCTGTGATTAGAGGAGGGATGGGCCACCCTTTCCCCATCCCACTTTCCACATGGTCCAGTCCCTCAGCCTAGAACTTGCAGGAGCTGTCACCCACTGAAGTACTGCCCTTGAGCCAGGTCAGTGAGAACTGGGGGCTAAGCCCAGCAGCAGACCTAGGGTGCTTCTATTTATTTAACATGAAAAAAAATTATACTACTATTTTTAAAAATTAGGTTTTTATGTACTATCTGGTGAAGTTTTTGATCCTTGTACCTCAAATCCCAATTTTCCATAAGCTCTGGGCGTTTTTTTATTGCACAATTTTTCAAAGCTTAGTACTTTGGAGGAAGGTGTATGTTGTGTTATAGCAGAACTGACTCTCTGAATTCAAATCCTTCCTCTGTTACTCAGTATTTGTGTGATCTTAGATAAGTCACTTAACCTCATTGTGCCTAAGTTTCTTTATCCATTAAGGTAGGAAAAGTACTGGATAACGACCAAGATCTATCTAAATCTATACTCTTAAGGTAAGGCATGATTCCTATCTTCTTGGAGCTTTCAGTCTAGCAAGGAATAAAATGCAAACTCAGATAATTGTATTAAAAGGTAGTTGAAAAATGCAATGCTGCATGAGATCTGCAATAAAAGATCATTAGCAAATGGGGGAGGTGGAAGAAAGATCAGAAAAGTCTAGTGTTGGGAGGGTTGGTAGCATTTGATTTGGGTATAAAAAGATATATAACAAGTCAACAGATGAAAGGTCAATGGGGGGCAATGTAAGCATAAAGATTGACACAACTTGTCTGCATTAGCTAGATGGTAAGTAGAAGAAAGGAATAATATGATTTTATAATTTTACATTTTTATCTGTGAAGATAGATTAGTATGACAATGGGGAGAGCTTTGGATGCCAGGAAAAAGAATTTGAACATTATTTTGTAGGCAATGAAATTTATTCTAGCAATGGTATAAAGGGGGGAAAATGGTGACAGGTAAAGTTATGAAGACCTACAAGATGGATATTATTGTAGACATCTGAGGAGGTGGCCCTGTATCAGGGTGATAGGAATATGAATACAGGGAAAGAAACATGTTGCAGAGGTAGGATATAATAGCATGTGGGAATTAACTGATGAGAGCTGAGGAAGAAAGAAGTCAAAGACTGGGGGGTTACTGGACGTCAGAGGTTTAGAAGCTTTGCTTTTGGGATGTAGGGATACCTTTTATTCTTTGAATAGAAGAAAGGAGGAAATAAGAGAGGACTAATTTTCATAAATTTCATGCCACAATTTTCTATCTTAAGTAGGAAAGAACTAAGTGAGAAATTGAAAGAACATAAATTGAGTTCACTGGTTCTATCACATTAGATACATGGTGACGAATTATCTAAAGACTTAAGTCAAGAAGAATGAATATTCTTTAATAGTGTTTGAATAACTAAAAGCAGAGGGGTTAAACACTCCATTGTGGCCCTCAACACTAGATTAAAATGTAGTTGGGAAATATGTACCAAATAAATAAAAATAAAATAGAATATAGATATGTTAATATGAGGTTTTCTAAGTCAATATGTGGTCCACAGGGATCCTTATATACATTTTAGGGGCCCCAATTTTGAGTTTGTTAACCACTGACTTAATGCACCATATCAAGTTTAACTTTGGAGCAAATAAAAAATTGATCCATTCATACAAACTTATTGGTTGTTCTTATTGCATTCTTATTTGATTTGAAAGATCAACTTGTTATAAAATAACATTCTGCTACTGATATCTAAACATAAACTTCTGGAAAAAAACAGAACCACCCATAGAATTTGAGAGAAAAAAATGAAGTGATAGAGAGATTGAAAAGAAAAGCCATGCACCACAAGTTAAATATAGTTGAAAGTATATGAAGTTTGTTTTGGTTTGGGCATATGGAGGGTTTTTTGCAGGATAAGATGAGATAAGATGAGGGGGTGAGGGTGAAGAAGAGTGTTCAAGTCAACATATGAGAATATAGAAAGAACTGGGAAGTTAGAACATGAAAATCCTACTCCAGGGCATCATCTTGGTATGGAATTGAACCCCAGTTCTCATAGGCTGTAATACCAGAGCATAACCTTTTACAAGTCTCACACAACTGGAATGGCTTTACTGAATCTTTGAATCTCTAAGTCAAAGGTATCTTTAAGGTCATCTAATCCACCCCATGCCTCATCAAGAATCTGTTCTATCAATCATATCCCTTATAAATATGCACCCAGACAAGCTGAAAGCCTCCAGTAAAGGAGAATTCACCTCTGCCAACTGTAGTCTGAATACTTTTGGACAGCACCAATAGGAAAACGGTTGTTACATCAAATGTAAATCTGTATCTTTGATGTTTTGGTTTATTACGTCTAGCTCTGCCCAATGGGGCAAATTAAAAAAAAAAAGTCTTTAAATACTTGAAGACAACAATCACGTCTGTGTCTTCCTTAAGTCTTCTATAGTCTTAATACCACCATTCCTTCAAATAATTCTTGTAGAGCATAGCCTCTTTGTCTCCTGCGATTCTATTAGCTCTTCTTGGTAAAAGTTCCAGCTGGTCATTGCCCTTCCTAAAATGTATTGGCCAGAGCTAAATACACTGCTCTAGAAGTGGACTAAGTAGGGCAGAGTACAGAAAGACAATCATCCCTCTATCCTTGGATGCTAGGACTCTACTGATGTAGCCTGAAATTGCTTTAGCTTTTTGACTCACATCATCTGAAGCTCACTAAAAACTCCACCCTCTATCATGTTCTTCTACAGTTGATTTTTTTTACCCAAGTGTAGGATTTTATACTTATCCTATATTAATTTTTATCATATCAGATTTTAACATGATCCTGGTGAAAGTCTATACTTGCTATCTGTAGCCCATACTAGGCAGATATTAAGAAGTTAACCTTCCAAAAGTTAGACAATATGTGCTATTTCCTTGGTTGCAGAAACCCATGAAACAGATGAAAATACAAAATGGTCCTAGGAATTATGTGTTCCACTTATAAATTCAGATTGCTGAAAGGGAGTAAAGGAGGCTAAGAATCACAGAATTTTTAGATTATCTAAAGACATTATATACCCATAATTGTGACATCTGTACCTAGTGAGCAACTGATTGATAATAATTATAACTCAAATTTATTTAGTGCTTTACAACCCAGTTCTTACTGTACACAACAATATTCTTACCTTTGAGTTAGGTACTAGTCATTAAACCCATTTTGCAGATGAAGAAAGTGAGGCTTAACATGTTAAGTGTCTCATTTAGTTATATAACTAGTAAGCAGCACCAGGGAATTAAACCATGTTCTTCTGATTCCAAGTCCATTATTCTTCTGCTACTTTCTATTTCTTCTAGTAGTCTAGTTGATCTACTGCAGAAGGAACTCAACCATTCATATTTATTTTTATGTCCATAGCTACACATATAATAAGTGAATATAATATGCAGCAGGCATTCTCATTATAAATAAAACCAGGAGACATCAAGAAGTTACAGTTAGTTGGAAGTATGGCTCACATGTTCTCCCTGGAAGAGGAAAAAAGGATTTGGCAGAGATGGCTTCATTGAGTTCAGAAAGGAAGCTAGAAACATAATTTCATGGGAAAATTGGTCATCTTGCTTTGCAGTACTTTTCATGAACATAAGAAAACAGACCACCGTGAAGATAATTGCACACAATATGCCAGTATCTGTTGCAGAGGATGAAAAAGTAGAGAATTTTTACAAAAATAAAAATTGACAAGATAGCCAAAATAAGTAAACAGAGACTTTGGTTCTTGGTTACTTCAATATGACGGTGGTCATAGAGTCTGACAGCAAAAAAAAAAAAAGTTTGAAAATATGGAAATATGATTTAAGTAAAAAAAAAATGCTTTAAAATGTGGCTAACACTGATTCTTGGTGTCCTCTGCAACCATTACTGCAGAAACAGAAAAAGGACTAGATAGATCATCTTGTATTTTTCTTTATTTCAGGTTTTATGAAAGAAAAGAGGGAATGGTCATGTGGTAAGGGTAAGGGATGACAAGGGGACAGGTCTTACCCTCACAATCTGAAAACAATGTAAAAAAAAAAGTCTACAGCATGTTGTTTGGAACCCTGTGGAACTTACGGATAGAAAAGGAAAGGGAAAGAGTGTATAGCTCAGGATAGGCAGGTATGGATGAACTGCAATCTGTATTAATGGAGGGATTTTCCAAACTATCAATTTATCAAGATCACTGATCCGTTTGAGCTAAGTTAAGTTTGAAAACTGGGAAAGATAGAAATAGAAAATATGGTTTTAATTATCATGATATAATTAAGAACTTTAACCAATGTAGAAATGTTTATTATAATGTTTAGTCAATAGGCATTCATTAAATGATTACTATGTTCCAGGCACTGTGTTAATCTCTGAAGATACAAAAATCTTTATATGCAAAAAAAAAAAGCAACAAAAAAATAAACAAAACGAAACAAAAAAAACTCCACATAGTCCCTGAATTCAAGGAGCTCACAGTCTAACAGGGGTGACAATATGCAAACAACAACAAACAAATAAGAGATTAACAGGATAAATTAAATAATCTTAGAGAGAAGGCTCTAAGGTTAAGGAGGTCTGGGAAAGACTTCTTGTAAAAAGTAAGCCTTTCGCTGAGGCTTGAAGGAAGCATGGTACAACAGAAAAATCCCTGGCTCCAGAGTTAGAAGATCTAGATTCAAATCCCACTTCAGGCAACTAGTAAGGGCGGGATCTTGGGCAAATAACTTAACCATTCTGAGTCTGACTTTCCTCATATGTAAAATGTGTGATTGTCCTAAGTGGTCTTGTTCTAGGATAATAATATCATAGTATTATCTAGTTAGTACAGGGATGAGAATCCTGGCTCTGTTAAGAGGAAGACAAGTTTAAATCTGGCCTCAAACATTTGCTAGCTATGTGACACTGGACAAATACTGCTTGCCCCAGTTTTTTTTTTTTTTCATGTTAAAAAAAAGCATAATAATAACACCTACATCCCAGGGCTATTGTGAAGATAAAGTGAGATAATTTTATAAAAGCCCTTCATAAATCTTAAAGAGCTGTACAGTTATTATTGTTGTTATTCATCATTATTATTTTGTAAGAACCAGGAACAACCACATCTCTGATAGTAACAATACCTTTTTTTTTGGCAGGGGGTAAGTCAAGGCAATTGGGGTTAAGTGACTTGGTCAAGGTCACACAGCTAGTAAGTGTGTCAAGTGTCTGAGATGAAGTAGATACCTTTTAAAATTGCTTCAATTTAGTTCTTTATAGTTCTTTTTTCAGGAAAGACTTTTGTATACCTATCATTTCTAAACATAAATACAGTAGATTCTATAGGTCAGAAAGCTCTTATAACCATGTAAAGTATCCTTTTCTGTCACCCGTAACCTATAATAAATGGCAATTATTTACAACTAGACTTTTCCTCCCCATGACCAAGGGGTTGAAGCACTCCCTTTGCTAAAAGGAAGGTCTTTCTGATATATTCTACAACCTAATTCCCCCACCTCCTCCCCCAAAAATCCTTGGAAATGTGGCGGTAAATTTTGTTTCTCTCCTCTTCCCCTTAAAGCAATGTATTTTTAATATCTCAGGAAGAAAGCAATGTTAGCTTTTGATAGTCCTGAGGATTTAAACAAATTCAAAAGGAATTGTAGAGTCCTAAAATAAATGAAAAGATTATAATGATTAGAATCACATAACAACACTTATTTATGGAGAATTTGACTATATTGTTTCTGTTCTTACATCTGGCTCTAATAAAAAAATGATTTTGCTTAAAATGTCCTCCTAAAATATCTGTAGGGTCATGAGAGGCAGCATATACAGTCATAATCCTTAATGTGTAGTGTCATTAAAGAAAAGTGACATTATTGCTTTCAAGGGAAACAAGAAAGCTGATATATAGACTGTAGTGACTTCTTTTAAACTCTAAAACTAGAATCATTGGTAGAAATAAAAAAGTGATTTGTTTTCTTTTGAGACTTTCCTAGGACCAGTCCTAAAATGGAAAACTAAAGTTGAATGTGGCCCACTTCCTGCATTGTACATGCTCCTCTTCCTCTTCCTCCTCTTCTTCCTCTTTCTACCTAAACCAAAGGTTCTTAGCCTTTTTGTGTGTGTCATGGGCTGCCTTAGTAGCATAGTGAAGCCTTTCTCAGAAATAATGTTTATAAAGGCATAAAATAAAATATTTAGGATTAAGAAATAAACCAATAATACTGAAATATAATTATCAAATATCCAGATTTGTAACCCATGACCTAAACATATCTATTCAAAAAAGGTTCTGTTTAAAAATCTAGAGAAAAAATAAAATCTTAAGGCACACAATAAAATTGAATTGTACATTCAAATTAGGTTTCTTGCACAACTTTGGAATCAACATTTTGCATACCATAGATCTCATATTTGCCATGATTCAAGTTGCTCTCATGATATTTTGCTTACTATGGTGGAATTTTTCAGTATTTCCATTGCATGTATTTTCTATTGATCTTTATTAGTTCATGACAAATCACATAAAAACTTTTTGGGGTTGAATCATATGTCTTTCATATATGAAGAAGAACTTTGGTGTACGTTTCTCTGTTTTGTAAAAATATTGGATTTAATACAGATATAACATTGCTCTTGACAAACCTATCTACCAGAAGAGGGAGCATTTGAACCAGTAAGTGAAAAATGAAATGATGAGATAAATAGCTCTAGAGCTCTTCTCTTAAAAAAAAAAAACACTTTTGTTTTTAAGATTTTTATCACTCCCTTATTTCCAAATGTATCACTTCTTACTTATTTCCCATTTTATCATGCTTTGTAACAAAAAATGAAAAAAAGAAAAAAATCAGTATAGGAGAAGCAACCAACACATCAACAGTGTCTGAAATTATATTGCAGTGATCCATATACATATTTCCCAATCTCCTAAGGGAGACATCAAAAAAAATTCTTGGGCAGCTAGGTGGCACAGTGAATAGAGCACTGGCTCTAGAGTCAGGAGGATCTGAGTTCAAATGTGGCTTCGTAAGATTGCTACCTAGGTATTTTGTGCATTTTGAAGTTATTTTGTATGATAATGTCATCTCTATTGACACTTACTAGTTATGTGATCGTGGGCAAGTCACTTAACCCCAATTGCCTTGCCTTCCCCCTCTCCAAAAAATAAAAAATCTCTAGGATCAAACTTGGTAATTATATAGCATTCAGTATCTTTCATTTTCATTGCTGTTTGTTCCTGCTGTAGTCATTGTGTATATTATATAACATTATGTATTTGTTTGTTTCACTCAGCAACAATTCATAATTCTTCATATTCATCCTTTCTTGTGATACATCAATATTCTACTGCATTTCTACATTTTTGTTATTCAGTTATTTCAGTCATGCCCTCTTCTTTGTGACTCTATTTTGGGGTTTACTTGGTAAACATAGTGGAGTGGTTTGCCATTTCCTTCTCCAGATCATTTTATAGAGGAGGAACTGAGGCAAACAAGGTTAAGTGATTTGCTCAGGATCACACAGCTAGTTAATGTCTGAGGCCAGATCTGAAGTTTTGAAGAAGAGTCTTCCTGGTTCTAAACCCAGTGTTCTATCCCCTGCACCGCCAAGCTGCCCTTTGCATTTCTATACCTTTATTTACTTAGTCATTCCCCAATTGATAGTCATCTATTTTTTCTAGTTCATTGCTACCACAAAAAGTGTTGTTATACAAATTTTTCTTCATGAGGAACATTTCTTTCTATCTTTGACTTCTCTGATGTATATGCTGTACCTAGCATTGGGTTTTCTGGGTCAAAGAGAACGAACATTTTAGTCATTTTTTTTCCTTAGCATAGTTCCAAACTTCCAAAATCTTTGGGGTATTTTCAAGTTCAACCAACAGTCCCTTAGTGTGCTTGCCAGAGAAGAGTCTTCAACATCTATTTAATAATGTACTCACAAAATTTTAAGTTAAAATATGTGGGTTTGGAAGTTAGCAGTGGTCCCAAACCATTGTGAACTATACCTACAAAATCTTAAAGAATACCAGATTTTGAGGCAGAATACCTAGACTGAAATCTTGTTTTTCTTTTTATTATACACATTTGAAGAGCTCTACAACTTCATAGTCTCATCTCTAAATTGAGAGGCCTGAATGAAATGTTTTTCTTAGTTCTATTCCAGTTCTAAAGTTTCTTCCATCACTTCCATTCTCGCTTTTTTGAGTAATGTAGACCTTTGCCCTCTTGCTAATCAGAAACACTACCTACGATCCCCCAAAACAACAGATTTTAAATATAATAATAACAAAATCCAGAAAGTAATAATAGAGAAGAAATTATCATACAAAATAAGTTTAAAATGCACAAAATATCTAGGTAGCAATCTTACAAAGTATATTCCACATTTCTTTTTCTTTTTCTTTTTTGGAGGGGGGAAGGCAAGGCAATTAGGGTAAGTGACTTGCCCAAGGTCACACAGTTAGTTAAATGTCAAGTATCTGAGGCCACATTTGAACTCAGGTCCTCCTGACTCCAGGGCTGGTGCTCTACTCACTGCACCACCTAGCTGTCCCACATTCTATGCTTCTATATATTAAATTACAAATCACTCTTTAAAGAAATCAAAAACAATTTTAAAAGCTAGAGGAATATTCAGTACTGATGGCAGGGTGTAATGATACTGGGATTTGAAGATCTTACATGCCCCTTGAACTTGCTGATGTAGCAGGAAGGAGTGGAGCAAGAGAAAGCCAGAACCAAGCTAGTGTCTGTGCCATGGTGACTGGAAGCAGTGGCTGTGGTTGTGGCACGAACTGCTTTTTTTGAGCCAGGCAGAATCTTTGCTAAGAACTCCTGTTGAGGACTGCCAGGGATGGGAACTGTAGGGGGTTGTGGGGTGTGGAGCTTCTGGGAGCAAGCTGCCTGGATGCTGAGCTGTTGTCATGAGTGAGGAGAGGAGGATCTTTGCCTGAGGTAGCCTGTCCTGTTTTGAAGGCTTGAGAATGTGGGTGTTTACTACTTTAATTACATGTGCCAACTTCATAACTACTGTGTTAGCTTTGACTTTCTGGTTTTAGGACTCAGTTTTCTGGTATTTATATAAATGCTCTAGCTGTATTTCTCATGTAGAGAGCCTGTTACATTTTGTGATTAATAACCATATCAGCATACTTATAGTTACTGTAGGCATTGTGAATAATGCATTGTTGATACACAGAGTCATGCAAATATAATAAAAACCAAAAGTTAGTACTATAACAATCACACTAATTAGGGGATTATTTATAGATGTCAGCAAAATAATAATTATTTTGGAGGAACAAATGATCTATATTATCAAAGAAAGTCATGAAAAAAAGCTAGAAATGAAGGGAGAAACTATATTTCTAGGTTCAAAACTCCTCAATCATTCAAAGCCTCAATCATTGAGAACATTTGATGTTGAATTTAAAAAAAATTAGAAAAGCAGATTAGTGGAACAAGGTAAACAAAAATAAATCAGACACTATGGAACTCAACAACATAAAAGTTTCTATCACCATGATCTCCCTACTTGAAATTATGTGTCAGGAAAAATATTAAGCAGTATGGCAG
>CM053585.1:434050182-434066230 GCA_028646515.1 Pseudochirops corinnae
ATGAGACCAAAAGCCATTTTCCAAAAGAGAAATGGCCAAAAGACATGGACAAATTTGCAATTACGAATTAGTATATTTTTTCTAAGAATTACAAGTGAATAATAACTACATAAAGGAATGTTCCAAATCACTATTAATAAGTGAAACACAAATAAAAATCTCAAACACGGCTAATATGCAATGATTACCCAAGATAGCAATAGGCAGTATTTGGAGGGGTTGTTGAGAGGAGAGTATACAAATGTCAGTACTGGTGGCTTTCTATTCTAGAAAGTGGTTGGGAGTTAGTCAAATAAAGTAATTAAATTGCCCATACCATTTTACCCAGAGATTCCACTGCTGGGCTAGGTCTATATGGCAAGGACGTTTTTGACAAAAAGGAGGAGAGCTTTAATATGAATACCTTTCATGGTAACCAAGAACTTGAAACAAAGTAGGTGCCTCTTTAATAAGGAATAGTCAAATTAATTGTGGCACTTGAATGTAATGAAATGTCATTGTGTGTAAGGCATGGAAAGACTTTCACGAAGTGAAGTAAGCAGGACCAGGAAACAATATACAAAATGTCTTCTAAAATGTAATGGAACAACGACCACAAATCAATTGATGACGAGAAATGATAAAGGGAAAGGAAAGAGAATATGCATTTATTAAGAGCCTATTATATGCCAGACACTGTGCTAAATGCTTTACAAATATATTATTTGATCCTTACACAACTCTGTGAGGTAGCTGTTACAATTATCCCCATTTTAAAGTTGAGAAAACTGAGGCAGACAAAGGTTAAGTGACTAGAACAGAGTAAAAGATGCTAGATTTGAACTCAGGTCTTCCTTACTCCAAGTTCAGTGCTCTATTGACTGGAACCTTTTTAGCTTAGCCTTGATATATGAGAGTATCCTAACCTCATTTCCTTTTAGTGAAGTCAGGTACACGAGCATGAAACAGCATATAACATCAGATTTTTAAAATTTGTATCAGTATTTGTGATTTTTTTTTCTTTCTTAAAAAGTTTCTTTGCTGTAAGAGATGGCTCTTTAGGAGGAGGAAGGGACAAGTATGGGGGAAATCTAAGTGATGGAGAAATATGTATCAATGAAAATTTATTTTTTAAAAAAAGGAAACACAAAGTCTGTACTCCAAATGTAACAACTCTTAGTGGATTTCGAGAATCACCCAATGTAGATTACCTAAAGTACTTCATTAAGTCTCCTTGGTGAATGGATAATCCTTCTCCATCATTTGTTGGTTTCCCAAATTGGTCCCTATTTAAATACTATTTCTTTGTTCTGTTTGGGATTTTACTTGGTAAAACAACAACAAGAATAAAGGATATTACTAGATACATTTTGCAAATGTCTAATGTCATGTATCAGTTCTCTCATATGTCCATTGCTACAAATGATGATATGCATCAAAAAGAATAAATGTAAAAGTTAAAATGAAATTTTGGTGGTAGAAATAAGCTATCAGGATGTCTTGTTTCAAACCATTATATTTCTATTAGCAAAACCTTGCTTTCCATTTGTATTAAAAACAAATGGAAAAATATGTCACATAATATGACAAGTATTCATTATTCTAAATAAATTATATGTATATAAATTATATATTCTAAATAAATTATATATATAAAATATATATATATATATAATTATATATAAATTATATATATATGTATGTATGTGTGGGTGTATGTGTATGTATATGTCACACAGAGTACAGAATTAGAGTTGTTCCCTGCCCATTAAGTTAGCATACTAATTAAATCATCGCTTGATTACAATCTAGCTTTCATCTCTGTAGCTCAAACTATTTTTAGTTTCCCTATTATTAAAATCACACTTGGATAGTATTATTAGCTTCAGCTCTCATGAGTGTCATAAGACTAATATAGATGTCAAACCGGGATAACTGAAATGACAAAAAACCAACATGTTTACTGGCCATGCCATTATAATTGGCAATTTTATTTTTTTAGCACCAGGTTTCATTTCCTGTCTTTAATTTTTTCTGGTTAATATTTGTTGTGTCTCAAACAAACAACAGCACACCAACTCAAATTGGTAAGAACTTCGTCACCAGTATTCATTAAAGGGAGAAAGAAGTTTCCGGGTGTTCTGTAATTCACTTTTATTCTTTTAAACTCTGTATTTAAATATGACAAAGTACACTACCCTGCAAGGGTCCCCTGTTGTTCTACTTGAGTGTGAGCACTTTACTAAACAAAGAGATTTATTGTGACTGAAAGTCATCTTTGATGAAATAAAATCACCAAATTTATGGCAGTGATTTATTTAAAATGCAATAGCTTGTCCACATACTTGCCTAAGATCCACAGTCAAATGCACTTGATATGTCTATATCATTTGCAAATGAAAAAATATTGATAGTCCTGAAGTATCTGTGTCAATAGCATTGCAAACTGAAAGGGAATATTCAAATATGTGTACCTGGATGCACATTTAAATTTCAGACGAGTAGAATTCCATTTTATTCTACAAAGAAAGTTCAAGTATTATTGTCAAGTGAGAAGTTCAAGGTTCATAGAAGAGATAAGTAATAGATGCTAAATTGATATATAAGTCGCCTATCTGTACACACACACACACACACACACACACACACACACACACACACACACACACACACACACTGACCATCTCCAGTCATCCTGATCTATATCTTGCCACTGGACCCAGATGACTTTGGAGGAGAAAATCAGGCTGTGACTTTGCAACACCCTCCCTCACTTAAATCCAGTTCTCTTGCATGACTGGCATCATCTCCCTGATATTATGGTCTTCTTCAAGAGTAGAAAGAGGAGTTGCTCCACCGGGGACCCAACTGGAACTGGTCAATTGGTCAACATATCTCTTTTCTTTTTTTTCTCTTCCCTCCCCTCCCCAACTTTAAACCTAAATCATTTTCATTGACTGGCCAAACAACAGGTCTGAGGTCAAGTCCCACTTGGTCAGTGTTTGGGCCCTAATTGACTCAGAGTAAATATAAACAGCAATTGTTTCTGTTTTGACCAGAAATCCTGAGGGTCTTCCCCTCCCGTATTGATTTTGGACTAGGTAAAGAGGTCATTCTCTGCCTCATTTCTTACCTAGCCTTAATCACTCAATGGGCTTTGCCTCAGTCAAACTGAGACCTGTTAAAGACCTTAGCTTAAAAAGGCCGAAGTCTACTACTACATCATTTCTACTACTAAGGTCATTTCCAGTTATGCTGATCCATATCTCATTGCTAGACACAGATGACTCTGACAGAGAAAGTGAAGCTGGTGACTTTGCACAGCCGTCCCTTACTTAAATCCAATTCACTTACATATCATGGCATAACCTCCCCAATGTCATGGTCCTCTTCAAAAATGAAAGATAAACAACATACACACACACACACACACACACTTATGGAGCTATCTGTTCTGCAATATAAGAAATACATATTAGCTTCTAGGTATTATGGTTCAAATTAAAGTATCTCTAACTTCACATAAACTTTCAAGGAAAGTTACCAACAATACAGTAACTGAAAATAATTCATCTGTTGGTTATGCTACACCTATACCTCAATCCTGTGAGTGATGAAAAAGAATTCAACAGTCATATTATAAGAATAATATATCTATAAGCAAGGCATACAATTAGGACTGGTCTTAGAGCCCAGAGTATTATAAAAATTAGGCCAAAGGTATGAAAATCACATTCTAATAAAGTAAAGGAGAGTTTTAGTAACAACTGGAGATTGAAGCATCATCAATATAGTATCATACTTTTTTAAGCTCAATGACACTCACTGCTTTCAGACTAATTTTCCCTGTGATAGCATCTGCAGGATGGAATTTCAGGAATCTGCAAAATATTGTTGAACATTCCTTTAGAAGGCAGGTTAAAATGGAATGTAAAGAATCTGTGATTTTCTATAAGGTTGTTTGGGAACAAACAATTTTATTTCCTCTGCAACAATGAAAAGATTAGAGGCCATTAATACTACAAATTGGGGATAAGTGGGTTGGAATAGGTTCACAGAAATAAATAAACTTTTCCCCTAGAAACCTGAACAGAAATCAAGAGCAAATTCTTATTTCTTTTTCAAATAGTTCAGTAAAGAAAAAGTTTTCATATGCATGAATCTGATCTTGGTTTATTTGACACTAGAAAAAGAAAGATGAACCTGGGACTTGACTTACTTTTCCTCCATCTTCTTCTCTACTTTTGACCTTTATCTTATTAAAAATTTTTACTTTTGTCTGGCACATTATACTCTATATTTTAAAAAGTCTGGTTTATTTCCTATTGTCCGGGATATAGTATCTTAACCTGGCTAGGTTCTGGCTTCCATCTCTTTTAATGTCTTCTAGTCCTACTTATTTCATAAACTTGTATTCTTCTAGCTCTTCCTTGGGGCCTTTTCATGTGACTCTACTACCCTTGCTTACTTTTTTCTTTCTTTTGCTTTTTGGAGGGGGGAAGGCAGGGCAATTGGGGTTAAGGGACTTGCCCAAGGTCACGCAGCTAGTAAACATTAAGTGTCTGAGGCTGAATTTGAACTCAGATCCTCCTGACTCCGGACCAGTGCTCTATTCACTGCACCACCTAGCCAACCCTTTACTTTTTTTTTTCTCTGAAGACCCTATTATTCTTTATCTCTTCCTCTTTGGGTATTCTTCATTTGCATAATTTTATGGTAATGTCCCTGTTACTTGGATGGCTCATAAATTCTCTCCACTAATCAGACCTACTTACTTTAACTTGAAGGTAAAATAGTGCAGAGCCAGGAATGAAAAGATCACTCCCAACCACTGATCTCAGTTACTCTACTCAATCTGACATTTCTATTGTATTTCTAAGAGGTTCCTCCCATTTCTAATATTTAGTGATGTTGTGGTATTGCTCAGTCATGTACAGATCTTTCTGACTCCTTTTAGGGCTATTCTTAGCAAATATACTCAAATGGTTTGCCATTTCCTTCTCCAAAAAGTATCTGTAATGTTAAGAGAATTTGAAGATCTTTCCTGCCCATTAATAGGTACATAGAGCCCTGGCCCAGAGCTAATCGGTTACTGGGAGTTTCCAATTAAGTGCTGGGGTGTGTGGATTGTCAAGCTCCTTGGCTCTCAGCCAATCAGATGCCAAGTCTTTGCTATATATTCTGGGAGGTTACTATTTTGCTTTGGGGGTTTGCTCATAAGAAGGATCTTTTGATTTCCTGGTCGAGACTCTGAGTAGTGGTTTGGTCAGAGCCCCCTGACTACTCAGATGTATGTGCTCCCTCACTCCGGGGATATACATAAAGTATATCGCAATATTGCTATGTTTAGATGATTGGAGCCCTGTCTGTTTGTCTTTGTACTAATTTCTCTGTCTGTATTTTCTATACTCACTTCTTTCTCTGTAATTAAAGTAGGATTATTAACCCCTTTAAAGCCATCTTTCCTTTATAAAGCAGATCAAAAAGACCTGTGCTAGACGGCCATTCTGGGTGTGCTAGGGTACTTGCTGTAACAGTATCTGAAGGTGTTTTTGATCTCAGGACTTTGGGACTAGAGGCCCAGCATTCCATGCACTGTGCTTGCACACTGAGCTTATAGTAATTGGAAATGCCTGAACCCCAGCTTGTTACCTATGTGACACTGATACAATCATTTTACCTCCCTCAGTTTCATCATTTGTAAAACTAGACAATTGAAGGAGATGATATCTAAAGTCCTTTTGAGCTTTGGATACATAATTCTGATTTTTTTCTAGAACATTTATAATCAATTATAATTATAAAAAGTAGAGTATAAATTGAGAGATAGAAAGATTGTATGGTACAATTGATACCATCATAGCTTAGAGTCAAGAGTCCTGGTTTCAAATTGGGGCTTTGACACTCTAGAGCTGTATTTCTGGAGCAAAGCTACTTTTTTCCCTCTAAGCCTCAGTTTCCTCATCTGAAAAATGAGGATGATATTTCATTGTATTTGTTAAGCCATTTTAAAGTCATATCTGACTCTTTGTGACCTCCTTTTGTGGTTTTCTTGGCAAAAATACTGAAATGATTTGCCATTTCCTTCTCCTGCTCATTTTACAGATGAGGAAACTGAAGCAAACAGGGTTAAGTGACTTGCTCAAGGTCACACAAATAGCACATGTCTGAGACTGATCTGACCTCACAAAGGTGATTTTTCCTTACTTCAGGCCTGGCCTCTTTCCACTGGGCCACCTAGCTGTTCCATAATATTTCATTACCTATCCTAAAGAAGAATTGTGAAGAAATTCTTTTCAAATTTTAAAAGCACTATAGAAATGAGAGTTTGTGCCATTACTGCCACCTCGGTACCTGTGAACATTGTCTTCCCTGACTATGTAGTGGGGAATGAAAGTCTAAAATTATTTATAAAGTGAATACAGTCCTCTGGTTAGAAGATTGTTTTGATTTTCATGTTGTAAGTTAAGAGGAAGAGAGGAAATATAAGAGAGGGAAATCCCATAGCCATCTGAGTTGATGTTATATGGCGCCATGTTCAGTCCTTAAAGAAAAATAAAGAACAGAAGGAAAACATTGTCATTAAGTGGTATATTAAAGGACTGGGAACGTAATTGAGTGATGTTCTTAACCTCATTCCAAAAACTACAGTGAACACTATTAGAAGTGGAAAAAAGCAAAAGGCTGACTATATACTCTACTACGTAAGTATATTTCACCCAGATAATTTCTCTCTATACTGCATGTTTTTCTTGCAGACAGAGCTCTGTCTATATGCAGTGAGCTAGAACAATGTTGTAATATTATTTGCTTGTTCACTAAGGGTCATGCTAATGATCAGTTTGTAGATCACATTGAGTTGAATTACCCAAGTTAAAGAGTGATTGATCGCAGATTTACAATTAGAAGCAATCTCAGAGGGCATTTTTTGTTCCAGGATGTTCTCAGCCAACCTCATGTTTACCTTTCTCCCTGATTGGTCCAAGGGGAACTTGGCAATAGAGAGAGGGCAGAAAAGGGGGAGATAAAAAAATTCCATATTAATTCCAAGCATCAGTCATAGGGGCAACGGTACCAGGGAGAAATGTGAATCATTACACTCTGTGTCCAAGGGTGCGGTTTCATATGCCTGAGGTAGATTTCCCAGTAAAGTTATATTGCTGTAAGGAAAGAGTGATAGTGAAGGAAACCAAAATATGAATTGAATTACAGAGCAAAAGTGGGGAAGGTATCCTCTTAGGCTAGTCAGAAAGTGCATTATAAATCCTTAGCTTCTGTATCTAGGTACAATTTTTTTTTTCTCATTGCTTTGGAGCATATATATTTTTTGAGGCCTTCTGGCTCCAGTGGCCAATTTTCTGTCCCTGCTTGCTATCGTCTTGTCTTGTTCTCACTTTGGTAGGTGGTTGTGGTTTTGGACATGATTGCTTTTTAAAAATTCCTTTGTTGGAAATGTGCCCTTTGTACAGTTTTCCTTGAGTGTTTTATTTGATTTTACTCAGACCTAAGTTCTGGGTTATTTACTGTCATGTATCAAATGTGGCCTCAGTCCTGGCATAGCAATGAGAGAAATGAGACTAAGGAGTGAAATTTCTTAAGTGGTGTTTGTTGTACAGAGGCCTTGGGCTTTCAGGGGCTAATCAAGCTAAATGATATTAAGTAAAGGCATAACTCTTAATCTTGGAGACCAGGAATGGGGAATGGGGATAGGCTACTTGAATTTTGGTTAACCTTATTTGGAGTAGAAGACTGCTCTGCTGATTTGATCAATTACTTATTTCTACAGGCTATTATTGTTATTGATGTGAATGTATTACATGGGTGGGGACCTGGTGAGCTGAAGCTATAAATTCTTGCTGAATGGATTTAGGAAAAAAGTTAAAATAATTGTTAATTTTGTTCTTTTCTAATTATTATCTATATCATCAATTCAATCTTTCTGTACCATGAACTTAAGTTTAGGCCCTGTGTATACTTGGCTTTATACAACCCAATGGACCTACTTGCTTTTGCAGATAATGGGCATTCCAATGCTGGACTCTGCAACTTGTACATGCTGTTGTTCCTCCTCATCACTGGAAAGTTCTCCTTCCTCACTTTGTTCTGTTGGAACTTCTAGGTTTATACAAGGCTTAGATTAACAGCTATTTTCTTTCAGAGGTCTTTACTGATTGTCCCAATTATTAATGACTATCCTTCCAAATATTTTTGTAATTTATTTGATATATCTTCAATTTACTTATTTGTGAATATTCTATCTCCCCTCAGGAGAATGTGTGATCCCTAAGAATATGAATTGTCTCACTTTGTATTTGTAGCCCCAGTCAGAAATGTAGCAGCCGACTCATATTGAGATAGAGACCATGATAGGATAGGAACCTGTGATTTTCCTGATATAAACGATGCTCCCTCAATCAACTGAAACTCAGTAGCATCTTCTCTGCATCTTGCCGTTTTAAGGATTTGCCTAGAGTACTTTGTGACCAAGGTCACTGTCAGTATGTTTGGGACTTCACACCAGGTATTTCTAGCTTGTAGGTCAGATTTCTATCTATTTTACTATGCTGCTTTCTCACAGAATTCAATAAATGTATTGATTCATTGATTATGAGCCAAAGCATAAAAGAAAAAGAATATGCTATGATGGAAATAGTAAAGAGATTTACTTAGTTGAAATGCTATATATATAATGAGCATGAAATACTAATGCAATTCATTATATCCCCCCAAGTCCTGATATTGTGAAGATTTCCATTAGCTTTGAGAATTGAAAGGGCATGTCAACAGGGGCCATAGCAATGAAAAGTCTCATCCATGGTAGTTTGTAGTCAGCCTCCTGTCAGTTGGAGCTATTTCCATGGAAAATAATGCAGGCGTCAGAAGGAAGAGCTATAGAGCTGGCACAGGGACAGCTTCATAAAGCCAGTGTGTATTTAAACTGAGGTTGAAAACTGAAGAAATTCTTTCAGGAACTCAGAATGTTACTGTCATCACCTCAAACACCACTCCCCTTTTTAGAATGAGACAATGTCAGAATGCCAAGGGGAGATCAAGCCAATTGTTGATAAACCATGACTTCAAAAATGTAAGATCATTTGGTGAATGTAAATTGCCATAGCAAACACAAGAATGATGTGTGCACAAAAGTTATTTAAAAGACATGAACAATGAAACTTATGTCTAGAAAAAGAGTTGGATCGGTCATATAGTAAGAGAAAGGGAGAAAGACTACCTGAGTGACTCATGATTTTATTTTTTATTCATGAAATTTTAAAAGACCAACAAGAAAATTGCCCTCCTGACCTCCTTCAACATTAGGGAAGTCACAGATAAGAATAACACAGAATGAAGAGATATAGAGCAAACAGAACTCAAATCACTGAGACTCATCAAAGCATTGGAAGAAGAGAACAATATTCTAATTGAAGAGACACAAATTTATTTCTAACACATATTGTGTGACCTTTGGCAAATAATTTAATTTTCCATTGCCTCAGGGAAGTCTGTAACACTATAAATTTCAGAGAAGGTGCAAATCTACACTGGCAAAGGAATTTCCTCACCAAGAGCTTTCTTTGTTAGTGATGGAACCAGGGTAGCCAGGAAAAAAAAATCCAGTTGGTGCTAAAATGATGGTTCCTTTTAAAAATAGCCTTAGAATGTGACTCTCATTAGAATTATGTGCCTCATCTCAACAAACCATGCATGTGGATTCAATATAAACTACACAGCCAGGACCTAAAATGCCCTCAAAATCTTGCCACAAAATTTTCATAAAAGGTTTTGCTTTCTTAAGGAAATGCCAGTTAACAAAATTAATTAATTCCCTTTTCTACTTTCCTGACTTTAGTTGTGTTTTGCCTGTGGTGAGTAAGAGTCTTAGTGAAAAGAAAATTTAATACCAATTGAAAAACTTTGGCTTATTTTAAAATACTTGAAGTTGAATTCAAAACCAGCTAGCCTAAGATTCCACATCCCATAGGGCAAGCCCCTTCCCTCAAAATTGTCCCAAATAGGTCTTGGATAGAATAGGAACATCAGTTATATTAGGATAATATAGAATTGAAACAAAACAGTTATTACAATACTAACCTCATCTGAAGCATGAATGAATCACTTCAACAGTCGAATATCCCTTTTCAGTGGTCAACCAAGCTCCACTTAAAGATCACCAGGAATAGATAATTTACTGTCTCTCAAAGCAAGGTCATTTCCTTTTTTTTTTTAAACAGTTCTAATTGTTACAAAGTTCTTCCTTGCACTGACCCAAAATCTGCTTCCCTAAAATTTCCACCCATTGGTCTTAGTTCTGATCCCAAGAGCTTGAGCAGAATAAATTTCTAGACAGATAGATAGTTAAAGAAGGGAAATGGAAGGGAATAAACATTTATATAGTGTCTACAATGTGCCAAGCACTTTGCTAAGTGTTTTTTTTTTTTTTACAAATATTTAATCTGATATATTCATTTGGTAGACTGTATTTTAATTTAATTGTCCTTCTTTTGAATCTTATATAATTGTTTTATTATTTATTATTTTAGATGGCTTATGGGATATTCAAGGAAGACTAACACCTCTGGTCTGAGGACTTGCCATGCCCTTTTCAGGGATATTCATCCACCTTTGGTGTCTACCTGATACTCAACTCTCACCTATGGCTCCAAGAAACTGATACATGCACAGTGGCCACATCCTGTAAACCATCTTAGTAGTTGTTCTGAGCTAAATCAGGTTGAGAATAATGGTGAGGTCTTAAACCCATTGGTGAGTTAAGGGGGTTTCTACCTCAAGTATGTGAATCCCCTGGTGGAATGGGTGGAATAGGACAATCTGTTCCAATGACCATGAAAGTGTCTGAAGCATGCTTTGTGGAGTGCTCAGAGCTTGGTCAGACCAAGAAGATTCCAAGATCATCCACTACATCTCAGGCCTTCAATAGCCTTCTTAACTTTTTTCTTGCCAATAGACTTCAATGACTCTGGAAGAGAGAGTGAAAGTGACAAATTTCTGTAATTCAAGACATTCAAGTCAAGACATTACCCTGTGATGTTATTGGTCTTCTTTGAAAATGAAGGACAAACAAATAATAATTATTTCATGCGTTTAGAAACATTTAAAATAAGTCTGAGAAGGACTTTCACTGTAAGTTTCAATATACTGCCAAAGTACAACATACACACAAAAACAGGTTAAGAAGCCCTGTGCTAAGTGAAATGATAATAGACAATAAACAGGTATGTTTATCTTCTAAATTACTGATTATGTTTCTGTACAATTTTACACAGAAAAAATTGAATCTTCATATACATAAGGAAAAGGAAAATGCAAGAAAAAGAAAATTCTCCCCCCTAAGTTGAATGACAAATGTATAAGCACATTTTAATACCATTCTGATTTTCTTGAGGTTGTGAAGATAACACCAAGCATAAAGTATGTCATATGCATTAAAAAATGGTATGTTTCCTTAGCAGATGGCTGGAAATAAATTCTTTTAGTAATTCTATTTCAGTAGAACATTCAAAATCCACACTCCTTGGATGGCATAATGTGCACATTTTAGATTTGGAGCCAAGGCAATGTAGTATGAATGCAACAATATTTTATCCTGTATGATATGTTTGTAATATATGTTTGTAATGACTATGTCCTTGCCTCCTTCTATTCCTATTCCCCTTGAAAAGTGCAAGGAATGAGAAAATAGAAAAGAAAAAAATGAGCAACAAAGGCAATCAGTCATCTTGGAAGCAGATAAGGTAAATGTGCATTTTATAGGTAAACAGATTCCAAATTAACAGTGGGGTTTTGATTCTTTAATAAGGTCTAATCAATATTGAACAAATAGTTTGTTTGCAATGACTTTTTGCAGAAATGCACAGTATTATATAATCCCATCTTTATTTTATATTTTCCGATTTGTGTTTGGGCCTCCATGCTTCCAGGACCATGTTCTCAGTTGCTCGTGAGACCACAGAGATGGACTTCCATTGCCCAAAATTCTGTTGTCATTACAGAGACACGACCTAAGCTAGTTTGAATGATGAAAGTAATAATTTTTTTTAGTCTTAGGTGGTTTTTTGGGAAGTTGGGGGGAAAATAGGTATAGAAAGTATATAATTAATAAATTAAACAGATATTTATTTTACATTCTATTAAATTTTATCTTTCAATTAATGAGCATTCACTTTTACTTCTTCCCTACTCAAAAAAAAAAAAAAACACCCTAAAAATTTCATACCAAAGCAAGTCAAATTCCCATGTTGACTGTGTCCAAAAATTTTTCTTATTCTTGACATTTATTCTATTAGGACTAAATATGTCCTAGGCAGGAGTCTATATTAGTCTTCATCATTGGTCCTCAGGAGTCATTGTGGCCATTACACTGATCAGAGCTCCTAAGTCTTTCAAACTTGTTAAATTTTACAAAGTTTTTACTGTAGAAATCATTCTTCTGTTTCTGCTCACTTCACTCTGCATTAGTTCATAACAAGGAACGCCAAGTTTCTCTGAAATTGTTTATTTCTTTGTTACATCATAGCATATATTAATGTAAAATAATCCGTTCAGCCATTCCTCAAGTTAAGGACATTCCCTTAATTTACAGTTCTTTACTAACACAAAAAAGAGCTGTTATAAATAATTTTGTACATATAGGTCCTTTTCTTTTTTCTTTGATCTCTTTGGAGTATAAACCTGGTCATGATATCACTGAGTTAAAGTCACAAGTTTTGGGGCTTATTTCCATATCACCTTCCAGAGTGACTGGACCAGTTCACAACTCCAACAATAATTCATTAATATTTCTGTTTTCCTCCAGTCCCTTCAACTTATCAGATACTTATATAAATGTCATTCTACATGATTAATTTCCTGGATTTCAGATATTTCATATAATACATAATTTTGGATATAAAGACTTTATATTTGGAGGAATACAAATTACTCTCCTCTTTGGTACATGACTTAGTCATAAGTGACAAGTGAATGTTTTGTAATGTATGTAGCACTTTATGGATGGCGTTATTTCTATAACCTCAGCAAAATCAAAATGTATTGAAATATTGCTTATAAATTAATCATTCAACTTTTTTTTGGCAGGGGAAAGTTGTACTCTGTCTACATATTCATTTCCCTTATGTATAATACTTGAATATTCAAACTTTTTTTGTGTTTCTTTAATCACATTTAGAGTGATCTTTCTTTTTTTTTTTTTTAACAAACCTATATGTATCATACTGAGAAACTAATAACATTCTAGGCAGGTGACACACTAATCATACTTCAGAAAAACTGCATGTATTCTAATTAATTTGCAGACCAATTAATTAAAATGACATTAAAGTTGTTGCATCAAGTATTTTAATCTCAAATCACATAGAGAGACTGATGCTTTTGAACAAGCCAACAGGGTTTTAAATTTTATCTAATCTAAAAAAACTAGAACTCTAAAAAGTCAAATCAGTTATTTCAATTATTTTAGTCATATCATCACTCTTTCTTTGCTCCTGTTATTACTCCCACCTAAAATGCTCTCTCTTCTCTTTGATTTTTTAAAAACATAAACCTTCTCCCTAGGTAAGTACTAGAAAGACAATTTCCATTTCACGAAATTCTGACCATTTCCATGCAGAGTGTGCACTAACTCCTCTGAATTCAGTTTTATATACTATACAATATTTTGAATTTAATTCCATAATTTCCATTTGCATTTTGTTCTGTTGATTTTTTAGTGTAATTTCAGCATTATATTGTTACTTAATTTGTCATGTGATTATTTTCCCCCCTTAAGTAGATTCATAAGCCCACTGGGGATGAACTATGTAGGGGGAAAGGGAATCTCCAATTAGTAAATGATGTTCCAGTGAGTCATTTGGAATCTGGGATACACATAACTATGGAAATATGTGTAGAACTGGTTCAGAGGAACCCACAAAAATCTGCTTGGATTGTGAAAGACCCAAAGCATAATTCTATTAACATTATTATCATATATACCAATGTTTCTATAAGTAAATGCAAGGATCTAATTTAGGATATTAGGAGCATTAATACTTCTACATCCTCCATTGTGTAGCTTATTATGTCAAGTACAGTGAATGGAGGAATGTTATTTAGCATGTTGAAAAGGTAACTGAAAATCAGTTGATTTCATTACAATGGGTCACATGACATCAAGATGGCTTTGTCTTGTTAGAATATATAGAGTTCTCATTTTTTAGATTGCAATCAAGAAATAGATTAAATGTAAGATGTAGATGGCATTCTAACTCCTTCATTTTGGTAAGTAAATTTTTAGTAAGCCGTTCTCAAAACCAGTCATGGAGTTTCCTTTCCCCGCCTTTTTTTGTCTCTCCTTGAGTCAGACTATGCCAATAATAGTCCCTTTAAAATATGTTCACAAATCTCAGTGTTGAAATTTGGGACCTCAAACAAATTTGAAGGATTTGAGAACAGTTTTCCAGGTAATTACAAAGAAACCTTCAATATTTGTTTCTATGAATCAGTTGAATTTTTTTCTCTTTTATCTTGGCCAGCTTTCTATCTCCTACTATCTGATTTATTGTTATTATTAATTTGAGCTTTGGCTTTTTCATGGTGTATCTTATATAAACTTTGTATTTATTGATCCACAAATTGCCTGCAGCTACTGGTAACATATTCTATTACTGCTAAAATTTATTATGCTATAGCAGAATTAATGAGGCTTTGGTGTTTTAAAACCTGTATTTTATGGATTATATTTTCTGCTGAAAATTCCATCTAGATATGATGAAAACACTTAATATTTTTTTCAATAGTTTGAAGTCAACAAAAACTGACAACCTGTCTGGAATTAAAAAAAAAAAGAGCAAGCTATTGTTTTTGAGAGGATTATTGTTAGGATAAGACTCATCTGAAATGAGTTGAACAGTTGAACTACACAAAAGTAGCATGTCTATACACCCTCCATTTTTTTTTTTAGAATTTTTTTATCATAATGAAATAACACATTTAAATGATTTTAGTAAATAGGCAGAATGCAGTTTCTCATATTTCATAATATTTTCCATTGCAAAAATCATACAAGTTATTTCTAATTACCTGTTAAATAAACAGAAGACAAACTTATCAAGACTAATTCTTACTTACCAGAACTATACCTTAGCTGATAAAATGTTCGAATTCTCTGTTGTGGATATGTGTAAATTTCCTGACGAGGTGCCTCTGGAATATTTTTGGGATGACTTTGTCTACAATCTGTAAAAATCTCATTTGTGTTACATACCTATGTATGCAACATTGTTGTAATTTCAGTCTTGTGTTAAGCTGTAAAAGCCACATTTCTCCCCAGCCATAAAGCATTAACTTTGTCCCTTCTCTGCCCCCAGCCTAGAGGTATTTCCTCTGAAACCATTTACTCTATAGCTATGATAACAAGCCTTATTGATGAATCTTTTAAAAGCATTACCTCCTTTGTCCTAGTGAACTCCTAACAAACAAGACTCATCCATTTGCAAACTGGATGAGTATTTCTCATTTAAATTTGACCACTGGTTGACTTTATGACATTTCAATGCAAAAACCACACCTCTTGCTCCCCCTCCCTTCGGATTTCTCCCAGTGAATTATGGGCAAAACACATGCGCAGCTGATGTGAAGGGTGCGTGTTCCTTTAAGTATTAGTGATTCCTTGGCTCCTCCCATGCCCCTCCCTAACTCCACCTTTGTACATCTAGTTAGCCTAATGAACCTATGACTGACAGTTTTAGGTCTTTAAAAACTGCATCTCTGGCCCTACACTTTGCAGGTCATCTTTCTATCTCCCCCTGCCTGCTGAAGAGCATCACACTAACTTGGTAACTTTACCTTAAATCCCTGTGAGCTTGTAGGTTTCCTAGCCCCCTTTGCCCCAGTGTAACAATAAACTTTTATAACTCTGCCAAAGGACAGCTGAGTCCAATAATTCTTTTTGGATGACGAACCTAGAAAGGATTTCAATAGAAATCCCCCCTACTTATACCTCTTCCCTCTTTCCTTCCTTCCTTCCTTCCTTCTTTCCTTCCTTCCTTCCTTCCTTCCTTCCTTCCTTCCT
>CM053585.1:434076410-434103059 GCA_028646515.1 Pseudochirops corinnae
CATGATATAACTATTCTCTTCTGATATTATTGGAATTTTTTTTTTCCTTCTTTGAACTTTAGTATATCACCTTGGCAAATATTTTAAAATATTAGAAATATTTCTAAATAAATTTCTAAAAGAACTCTAAATGAATTGCTTCTTTCCTATATGTATATTTCCTCCATTCAAATAGTTATAACAATATAAATAATTTGAATTGGATGAAAATTTTAGAAGTTCTGTTACATTCGGCTTTATGGTTCATCTATTTATGTAAGACAGGTAGATGTTAGTCAATAATTGAAGTTATTTTGAGATGTGAAAATTTCCTAACAAACTTAAATCATCAAATTCTTGAATTGTGGTTAAACTCACCACAATACCTGTCATAGGAAAGATGGAGATGATCAGGAGGAGGAAGGAGTTGTCAGGACAATTCTGAAAGAACACTTGATTTGTCTAACCTTGCATGCTCTTTTTCTTCCTTTTCCGGTTTACAGCCTCCAAAAGAAAACTAGATGTTTTAGTAATGCCTGAGGAGAAATATTCTAGGAATTAGGAAACCAGGAGTCTAGGAACTGCTGATATGGATTTAGGGCAAATCACTTAAACTCTTTTTGCTTTAGTTTCCTTATCAAGTAGGGGGCAAAGACATTGAAAAGACAATGAATAAATGTATTTATGTAAATTTATAATAAATTCAATTGATTGAATATTATTTATTATTATAATTATAATGAATCATTATAATAAACCCAATTAATTTTTATTTAAATGCTTATTCAAATATTTAACATTTATTTTAAATGATAAAATATTTAACAAAAAAGATAAAGAACAAATAGGAAGTGGTTGAGTTTTAGGAAAAGCAGTCAATTAATCTTGCCATTTATAGTGTTTTATTTAAATATGGTATCATTTCTTCTCATGTATTTCCTAAAAAAGAGACTTCCAAAAAAGATACCTTCAATGAATTTGAATCTTCAAAAATGATAGTCTCATTTAATATACTTTCCATCTTTTTCTCTCTACAAAGGCCATTTTATTTACTTGGTAAATTAAACTATGACTTTCAAGTGAATTTTATTATTTCTACAGAAAAAAAGAAATCACCATTTCAAAATAATTTGATTGAATTTATACTCCAGCCAAAATGATCTATTTTTTGTTTCCTGACCTCAATATTCCAACTCCCAGTTCTATACCTTTTCATAGACTTCTGTGCCTAGAATGCAACTGTTTCTTCACTTCTACGCCTTAGATTTCTTGGCTTCCATTAAGGTTCAACTCATGTGCCACCTCCTAGAGGAAGGTTTTACTAATTTCCCCAGTTATTTGTTTTCTGTTCCTCTTCAAATTATAGTGTATTGACTTATCCATTTATATATTTTATTTCCTGAAAAAATATGAATTCACTCATGGGACATTTTCTTGTTTTGTTTATTCACTTTTGTATTACTAGCATAATCTCTTGCACACAAAATACAATAAATTAATTTAGACAAATTCTTGTTGGATATGATTGTATTATAATTTTATACATATTTTTGAATAATTTATAATTATTTTTTCATATGGTTCTGATTTAGAAAGGACTTTTATAAAACTAATGAATGGTTATTTCCTTGCGATAAGTAACTGACTACATCGTCAATCTATTCCATTTTGGGAACAGATCTAATTGTATTATTGATCTGTATTCTGCCTCTATACAATTTTCACTCATTGATCTTAGTTCTGTCTTCTGAACTAGAAAACATGCATTCATTAATTTATTCAGATATGGAAATCCTTTAAGTATTTGAAAAGTATGAGCATTTATTCCCCTAAATCTTTTTTTTTTTTTTATTTTTGGTTAAACATCCTTATTTGCTTTTATCCTCATGTTTCTTCCAAACAATCTGGTATGCAATTCCTTCACTACCAAGAACACTCATCTCTGGGCACACTCCAGTCCATCAATAACCCTTTCAAAACGTGTTTCAAAATTCAGACACATGCATACTGATGAAGACAGAGTACAATGGAATAACCACCTCTCTGTTTCTGGAAATGCTTCTGTTAACCAGCTCAAGAGCATATAATTCTCCCCATCCTGCCCCCCTCCCCTTTTAATCCCATATATCACTATTGGCTTATTTTCAGTTCTTGGTCCAATAAAATCTCCAGGTCTTTTCCACATGAGGTACTTCCCAGTCACAATTCTCCCATCTCACATTTGTGCACTTGATATTTTAATCTTAAATATAGAACCATAAATTTACCTATATAAATTTTATTATGAAATTTTAGCTTATAATTCCCTCCTGAGTCATTTTTTTTTAAAGATTTCTTAGCATTTGTATTCAGTCTTTTAGTATTGGGTATCCTTTCAAAATATTCCTTCATTCACAAATCTGATAAGCCTTCATCCAAGTTGATGACAAAAATGTTGATCAGGACAGGGCCAAGGTCAGAGCCAAATGCAATTTCCTTCCAGGCTGGCATTAATCCTCTAGTAGACTTAATACTAACATGAAGTACCTAATAATCAGAGCTTCCCTTTCTAAGTGTTAACAAATCACTCCTTTAGTAACTCATCCTGTTTTTTTTTTTTATAGCAATCATTGAACTATGACCTTAATTGTGTGTAATCCAGTTCTAGACTTTAGTACCATTAAAAACATTTTACAATGATCAGGACCATAAAAAAAGTGGTGAATGAAAACTCATCTCGCTTTCTTCTTTCTCTCTCTCCCTCCCTCTGCTCAGAATGAGCTAAGTTAATGATTAGAGACTAGAGGCAAACTAAAAGGTGTAGTAGCAAACATATTGGCTGAAGAGTGGAAATGACACTACCTGAATGGGTTTCTTTTAAATTAATGCAAAGAGACCAAACTATATCCTGAAGATTCACGACACATTATGTTTCAAGATAATCTCATGCACAGCACGAAGAGGAGATGGAATTGCTTACCTTTTCATTTAGCATGATATGAAGAGGGAGGAAATGAAAAAGCTGGAAACATATACCTCATACAATATTTTAAATTCAAAATTTCAGAAAGCAACAACTTTTTTCTGTGCTTTCCTTTCACATAATCTGTCTGGATATATGCTTAAAAATGGGGACTAATAGAATCTGCCTCTTTATCATTAGAGCAACTTGTGTTTTTTTTAATCATCTCTCCCTCTTTACTTCCATCTCTACCTCCTTCCTTCCCTCTTTCACTCCATCTCTCCCTTTTTTTTTTTTTTGAGAGGGGAAGGCAAGGCAATTGGGGTTAAGTGACTTGCCCAAGGTCCTACAGCTAGTAGGTATCAAGCTTCTGAGACCCGATTTGAACTCAGGTCCTCCTGACTCCAGGGCCAGTGCCCTATTTACTGCCCCACCCAGCTGCCCCACCCCCCTTTGTTCTTCCTTCATTCTTTCCTCTTAATAGGCCTCAGATTTCATCATTTAAGGATTTCCTGGTGAGGAAATATGTATAAAACAACAATATCCAAAACAACAAAACTTCTGTAATCTGCAATTGCCTGAAGATTAAGTGATCTTCCCAGAGTCACACAATTAGTATATGTCAGAGGTGGAATTTCAGATGAGTCCTTCCTGATTCTAAAGTCATATCTTTTTCCACTATGACATACTGCCTCTCTCATTGTTTTTACAGAAGAAGAAGGAGAAGGAGGAGGAGGTGGTGGAGGATGACAATGAGGAGGAGGAGATATGAAGGAAGAAAAGAAGGAAAGAAAGAAGAAACCAAATATATATATATATATATATATATATATATATACATACATACACACACACACACACACACACATATAGTGTGTGTGCTTGCTATGCGTTGTTCTACTTCCACAGTCTCCTACTTCTGAAATCTCCTTCTTGAAAATACTTTTTATTACCTTCCTCATGTATGTGTTATTTCTACCTCCATTTCCTAGAGTATAAGCTCCTACAAGGCAATACTGTTTTGTGAAGTTTTTCATTTTGATTTCTTTGGCTTGGTTAGGTGCTCACAAAATGTTTACTGAATTGAATTATTTGTTTAATTTACATTTCATTGGCTGAAATGTTGAAGAAAGTTTCTAAATTTCACTTGAGCGGAATAGATTAGTTGACATGCATTTCAACTCATTTTAGCAAACATGATACAAGAAATAGAGGGTAGGATGATATACAAGGAGCTAGGGAGATAGAGAAAGACATTAAAAAGGACCCCTACAAATTTCAAGGAATATACATGGCCTAATAATAATAAAAGCTCACATATAGCTCTTATAGTTCAACATTTGTTTCTCCCACAGCAACACTGTGAGGTATACATTATAGGCATTGCTAGCTTCATTTTTGCAAATTGAACAACAAAGGCCCATTGATTCTACATAATTTGTCCCCACATAATACTCTGCTCATAGGGGCCAAAGATAATACTAAAGCTTCGGCCTTTAGCTTGTGAGTACAGTACTCTTCCCAGTATACTATGATGCAATGACATTTCCATTGTTCTGTGTTATACAAGATCTTTAATGTGTCTGACTGAAAGTTACAGTTCTATCAGACTTCACATATCTAGTATGAAGACACAGTTTCCTTGTTTAACTCTTCATATGGCTGGCTATATGCCAGGTGCCAGAACTCATTTTATATCTCAGAAACTATCTGAGTACAGAAAGACTTAAATTTAATCACTTCACCTACTAAATGATTAATGGAATATCGGCACTAGAGTAAAATGCTTGGGGTCTTTTTTAAAGACATGCAATATATTTTATTTTATTTCAGGAATAGTGAAGGATAATGTAAGGCAAACCATAAAGCAGTATTTTTAGTGCTTTCTTAAACACTGTTCTTTGCACACATTGAAAGATTATTTAGATTCAGGTGAAAAGGGCCTTGATTCATTTAAAAGTATAATATTCCCTATGATTGAGATTTCCCTTAAATGTAGTACTTCTATAATTGAATTTAACTCCTGAAATATCTATTTATTACATAATATGTAAGACATATGGTTTTGGTTGGATTTTAAATTTTAAAACAATTTAAATCAAAAGTGTTTCTTCTCAGCTGTAAGAGATTACTATAGTTCCATAATAAAATTAGAGGCCCAGGGAATCAAATCTTGTTATTGAAAAATAATAACTCACCATCCAGCATATTGTGTCCTGCCTCATCTCTACTCCTTCTACTTCTACTTCTTGGATGAGCTTCTGAGATACTTTTGCCTCCCTATACAATTCATTTACATTCTTTCTCCTCTTCCATTCCTTACTCCTTCTCTCAGTTTTCAGACTTGAGGTGGCCCTATCCTCCTCCTTCTAATGCTATCATCTCCCTCCCTCCCCGACCTCTGTCTTTCATTTTTTTCACTGTCAGTCTCTTGTAGAAATTTGTTCCAGGGTGATATAAGGGACACGCACTGGATTTAGAGTCAGGACACAGATTCAAATCCCATTTTGGTTATTGACTTACTGAATAATACCTCACCTCAGAAGCAGTTAGGAGGTACCACAGTGGATAGTGTCAGGCATGGACTTAGGATGACCTGAGTTCAAATTTAGCCTCGGACACTTACTAAGTATATAACTCTAGGCAAGTCTCTTAACCTTTGTTTGCCTTAGTTTTTCCAACTGTAGAATAAGGATAATAATAGCACATATCTCTCAGAGATACTGTCAATGTTAAATGAGGTAATATTTGCAAAGCATCTAATGAATATGTATTTCTGTATCAGCAAGCACCCTAGCATACCCAGGATGGCTGCTAGCACAGGTTCCTAGATCTGCTTTTCTAAAGGAAAGCAACTCAAAATGGGTTAACAGTCTCACTTTAATCAATCAAACACATATCATTTACCTAGTTCCGGGGGAAAAGTCAGCACTCTGAACTTCAGAGAATGTAAACAGAATACAAACACAAGTTAACAAGCAGAAGTTACAAGCAGACAGAGAAACAGATCAGGAGACGGGTTTCCAGCCGTCTGACCATCACATTCATACCTAGTCAGTTACCAGATAGGGAAGCACCAACATCTGGGTGTTTCAAAGCCAGAGGTGGGGCTCAACAGCTTCCCAGAATCTCATCTGGCCAAACGACACAACTCTTCCCAAAGTGAGCCCCAAAGCAAAACCTCACATCAAGGTATATATAGCCTTCTCCTGGATCAGAGACTGTCACAGCCCTCTTGACCCACTTCCCATTCACAAAGTAATAAGGCGTGGGCATTCCTGTAGAACAAGCCTCCCACCACAGGCTCCATGTGACCACATTCAGGCTATTAGGGGGCAGAGTATACTTTCAAATCAGGGAAGTTTCTCAGAGCCACTTAAGCCACTTAAGCAAAGGGCCTAGGGGCAGGGTAGATCTTTAGATTCCCATAACAGTTTCCTTTCTTCAATCCTTCCTTCCTTAGGCTCTGGAGGAGACAGACCAGGACCCAGAGCCCAAGAATTCCTGCAATAGCAGTGCTCTAAAGACTACCAGATCCTCGTGGGTTTTTTTGTCCTTGTAGTCAAAAAACAGAGGAGAAATTTCATTTTATTATTTAAAAAGCTACAATCACAAAATATTTCTTTTTAATTCCTAATCAGTCACTTGGGGCATCTAGTGGCACAGTGGGTAGAGTGCTGAGTCTGGAGTCAGAAAGACTCATCTTCCTGAGTTCAAATCTGGTCTCAGATATTAACTAGCTGTGTGACCCTGGACAAGTCACTTAATCCTGGGTGCATCAGTTCCTCATCTATAAAATGAGCTGGAGAAGGAAATAGTGAACTATTCCAGTATTTTTGCCAAGAAAACCTCAAAAGGGGTCACAAACACTTGAACATGACTGAAACAACTGAACAACAACAGTCAGTCAACATGCATTTACTAAACACTTGCCATATGTCAGATACTTCATTTAATACCATATGATCTTCAAATTAGAACGATGGCTTTCCTTCTTTAACCCATCCCTCCCATACTTTTTTTATTATTTCATTAGAACACATGAAAAATAGAACTTTATAAACCATTATGTATTTGATTTTTAAAAGTCACAAATGTTTGAGGAGTACAGATAGGTTCTGGACCTGTGATTTCATTGGCATAGGAATTCTCAAGTGAGGAAACTCCCTCTACCAAGTAGGTCAACACCTGCTCTACAACTTACTGTCTTAGAGAATTTCCTGGAATAGTTGGAAAACCACCAAAGAAAAACAGTCTCAAAAGTTCTAAATACAACAACAATCATAATTATATGAAATATATGAAAACATTTTGTTTAATTCTTTATTGTCAAGACAAATCAAATTGTTTCAGCATTATGTGGCTTCATTATCTGAAGAAGTGACATTTTTCGCTGTAACTACAGGGCAGTCCTCTTACTGAAAGGAATATGGGTCTCTTGAGAGGTCTCTTGTAGCTCTTGTTGGCTACAAATGTTAAGGATGTTTCAGAACCACACCTAGTAATGATATCATGCAATGGGATTTTAGTGAAAGCATCCAAGTTAATGTAATAAATATTCAACAGCATGCTCAGCCTTTTATTCCTAGGGATAATTAGACTTCATAGTTAGCACATTAGCGCCAGCACCACTGCCCTTTAGAATATTAAGACAAATTAGCCTAGAAAGTTGATGAAAAAACATTCCCCTCTAGTTCTTTAGAAACTAATCTGTATTTTGTATAATCCACTGTGCTAGACATTGGTGAAAGATATAAAACATTTGCTGCCCTGAATGAACTTATAGTTTTGTGGATGATATAAAGAGGTAAACAGATAAATACAAACAAAGGTGTGGAGGTGGATGACAGAAAGGTAAGTTGAGGAATAGCAAGTAAGACATTTGGACTTCAAGGCAAAGAGTGCAAAAGGGGAAAAAAATGTGAAATGTCTCGACATGTTGTTTGTAGCAAGAGTATAAAAAATCTTAAAGTGAGAACCTAAGGGGCTTGTATTGTATCCTAGAGGTAATAAGGAACCACCGGAGCCTGTCAAGTAGGAAGTGACATGGCTTGATGTATACTTTTGGAAGTTTATTTTGTCAGATATTTGAAGAGACTGAAAGCAGAGTTGGGAGATCTGTGTGTTTTGGCATCATGGATTGAAGACAATTGAAAAATGGGAATCTCACTAGGACTCTGGTGCAATTGTCCAGATAAGAAGTGATGAGGATTTGACCTTGGGTGCTGGCTGAGTGAAGAGAGGGAGAAGAGGGCAGATGCAGGAGCTGTGGAGCTAGGACTGATGGCACCTGACAATTGAATTAAATATGGGAGGTGAAGGAGAGAGAAAAATCAAGAATGATTGCAGGGTTGTGAAACAGGGTGGCTAGAAGAAAATAGGAAAGTTTGGAGAAGTTAGTAAGAATGACAATGAATTCAGTACTAGACACGTTGAGTTTGAGATACATTTGGATCATCTAGATGGAGATGTCCAGCTTGACAGGTGGTGATGAAGGACTGGAGCCCAGGAGAGATTACAATTCAATATTAAGACTTTGGAGTCATCTGCATAGACATGATAATTAAATCCGAGGTAGCAGAAAGAGAAGAAGGTCCAGGACAACACTATGATTGAGAGCAAAAAACATGGATGATGATCCAACAAAGGTTACTGAGAAGATTGCTCATAAATGTACGAGAAGAATTAAGAGGGGAAAATATTGTATCATTGAAACCAAGGAGAGTATACAGGATTGAGACTAGGAAAAGATCACCAAATTTTTAAATTAAGAGATCATTGGTATTCCCTATTACAATGTAAGTTGCTTGACTGTAAGGATGGTTTCAGTCTTAGTATTTGCATCCTGAAAATCTAGAACAGTGTCTGGGACTTAGGAGGCTCCAAATAACTGTTTGTTTATTGTTTGGTAATCTGAGAGAGAGTACTTTCTGTTTAGTGGTGGGGTCAGAAGCTCGATTGCTTATGAGTTTGAAACACAAGAGGAGGAATGGAAGTAGAGCAAATGAAAAGATTTAAGATTTATATGAGAAAAGAGATTTAGGACATAAGTAGAGGAATTGACAGAATCATGTGGTGGTTGTGGGGCAGTTGATGAGACATAGGCATGTTTAAATTTCAGGGAGATCTGGGGGACCTGTTTGTAGGAAGCAGGGAAGGATGATCAGAGTCAAAGTCCCAGAGATATGAAGGACGTAGATCAAGGGCAGAGAGACACAAGATAAAAAAAGAAATTCCAGTTGACCATGGTTATGACTGAAACAAAGCTGGAAATTAAACCTTGAAAGGTATGCAGTAGTTTGATGAAACTGTTCTTTGTGGAAGAGCTGCAAGTAAAGCCTGTCCAGGTGATACCTGCTAGAAGCAGGAGGGAAAGAACCTGACTATTCACAACTATATGTCACAGAAATGCTGTGCAGACCTTGGATTAGGATTTAAACAATCCTTATCTTCAAGAGCTCTTTTGTATGCTAGATTTTATCTTCTCAAAACTTTGAATAAAACTTTGCTCCTTTAATTTTGTGAACCATATACGCACTGATTTTCTTAGTTTTTCTGAGTGGGGACTATAAATCAGGGAGATGAAAAATTCCTGAAAATGTACATGTGGCCTTCATTTTGTGATATCCTAAGATACCAAGATTACATAAGTGCTACTATGATAATTGGATTTGTTTATATACACTTATTTTATAAATAGATGTGTGTGTGTCTATGTATACACATATATACATACACACATTATTATAAATACTCATCTTTTTTTCCATTCTCATATATATATATACTAAGAAAATTTAAGATATTAACTATACAAATGCTTCAAGGTAATGAAATGAAATGTATTCCATATATAACACCAGCATAAAGCAAAAAGTAAAGTGTTAAGATTTTATCAAAATATTTTTATATGAAAGGCAAAATAAAACAGATAGTCTGCCAAGTCAATTTAACATGAGTATTACCATAATGATATTCTTTAGGAATGACATTGCATGTCAAGGACACAAAACAAACTAAATTACTAAACTTCTTTGAAAGTGAAGCATCTTCATTCCTCGGCTCTTATATTGCTAAGAAAATAATTTGAGGTTTTATGCCATGCAGCTCCATAGATCTGAGCTTCACATGGAGCCAGCTGACTCATCAGAAAAAATCTGCTAACCACAAGACAGATATTTATTTTAAAATAAAGTATTGTCTATGGCTCATAGCCATAAAGCAATAGAGAGCAGAGACTCCCAATGTAACTGCCCCTTAGTAGAGCCTGGTATTCTGGATTGAGAAGGACAATTTTCCCCTGCTTAGTGGTTTGCTAAAGAATTTTTCTGTTAGAGAATTTTTCTAGCTTCAGGAATTCACACAGCCTCAGGGGGTGTAATTTTTAAAAGTACCTGATCTCCTGCTTTGGGGTATTTTTCTCATTTCAGATATCAACAGCTGCACTCCATCTTTTGTCTTTTTTTGTTTATTTCTCTTTTTTCTCATCAGCTTCCACAGGTTTTGGTTTTTGTGTTGTTGTTGTTTTTAAGAAAATACTCATATTCTAGCCTCTTTCATAGATACAATATATTCTTATTTCACACGTTCCATGAAAAGCTGATAAAATCTTTTTTGTGGTGTTTGGTGGTGCATGTGAAATTTGTCTTCAAACATAAGTAAATAATCCATCAGGGAATTGATTTAATAAGTAATAAAGACATGAAAGCTTTAAGCTGATCATTTCATTCTTCTGGTCAGATATCTTCTATAGCTCACTATTGCCTACCCAGTAAAATTCTATTTGTGACTTTCAAGATTCTCCATGGTGAGGGATTCCCTTAGTTCCCCTCCCCCCCCCCAAGTTTTCTTCTTTATGCCATTCCACATTAAGTGTAGGAATTATTGTATTTTTTTTTTTTTGTCTTTGCATCCTCTGGGTATATCACAGCACTTGGCTCATGGGAGGCATTTTAAAAATGTTTCTCTATTGATTGCAAGCAAACCCAACCAGCCCCTGTATAGTGAACCCAACACTGTGTCTCTCACCTTTCTTTCATTGCTCATGCTGTTTCAAATGGCTGAAATATTTTCCCTCTCCATCCCTGCCTATTAAATACCTAGCAGTCCTCTTAAGACCCTCTTAAATTTCCCTTTGTTAAAGACTCTTGATCTTCCCCCTTTTACCTCACATAGCACTTTGCTTAGTGAGGCACCATAAAATAATGGAAAAAGCATGAAATTTGGATTCAAAGGAGATGCAAGTTTGAATCCCACCTCCCTGAGTTACTCTGGACAAGTCATTCAACTTTGCCGAAACCTGTTTCCTCATCTATAATGTAGACAATAGTACCATTTACTTCCCAGAATTGTGATGAGGATTACTTTAGATGTGTAAACTGTTCTATAAAACTTAAGGAGCTATATAGAGTTCAGATATTATTAGTATGTTATAATTCTCTGTCATTATTATACAACTCATTGAATAGCATATTATAGAGGCAGATAAGTTATCAAAGTGTATAGCACACAGTACTTATAATCAGGTAGAAGACCCAAGTTCAACCCTTGCCTTGACCTGCCTCAGAAACTTATTAGTAGTGTGACCTTGGGCAATTTACTTAAACTGCTTTTGGTCTTAGTTTCCTCAGCTGTAAATATGAATAATAATAGCACTTACCTCCCAGGGCTGGTGTGAGGATAAAATGAGGTAACCGATACAAAATGCTTTACAAACCATAAATCACTTTATTACTATTATTAGTAATGTTAGGGATTGTTATCTAAAGGCTATCCTTTCTACAAGGCTAGAGAATTTTTTGCACCAAGTAGGCATTTAAGAGTTTGTTGAATGAATGCACAAAGTTTATTTATGTGGCCATCTAATATAATATGGCTAACTGAGGCTACATGGCTCAGTGATGACATGGAGATAGATAAAATTTATCGCCTGACCCATCTCATTGCCATAGAAGACTATAATTCGACCTTTGTAAAGGAGTGGGGTGGGGGACTTTCTGGAACTGTCAGCAGTTTAGTGAGGGAGAAGCAAGTAAGATCCAGGATTTCTAGAGCTGGTCAATTTTTCTTTCACTCTCCTTTTTCTAAGAGGGGAAACAGACTAGAATTATATCTAGTGACCACATATCAAATATCTATAGTCTAAGTGTACATTCAGGGTTCAAAATAAAAACCAATTTCCATGGTCATTCTCATGGCAAGGATGATCATTTGCTCTCACCAGATTTGGTCCTTACTACCAAAAGCTTGGTACCCAAAGGACAATCATGCATAGTTAGTATATCTCTTTATCAAAGTAAGCAGTGAACAGAAATTGGGAGAACTTATATAAATGAAAATAAACCAAAGAACATATATGAATAAATTAACTTTTGCTGGGAATGTATATGATTGTAACCCAGAGGATGCAAAGACAAAAAAAAAATACAATAATTCCTACACTTAATGTGGAATGGCATAAAGAAGAAAACTTGGGTGGGGGGGGGGGAGGGGGGGGACTAAGGGAATCCCTCACCATGGAGAATCTTGAAAGTCACAAAAAGAATTTTATTGGGTTGGCAATAGTGAGCTATAGAAGATATCTGACCAGAAGAATACTATTGTTCCATAAGAAATTGTAACAGGGAGCAATCTCCCTGGAAGCTGGGGGAGTATAAGCGCTTAGCAGTCTTTTCAAGGTCAGAGGTGCAGATGGTAATCAAGAGGTATATTAGGGGCCAGCTTCTTTACCTCTGTGGCTCAGGAGACATCATTAGACCCATTCAAAGGCTGCATTTTCCCCTCTCTAATGCTTCTCTCAGCCTCTCCACCTCTTTCTCTGAAGGACTGGACACTCTCTAGAAGTATCCCAGACAATCAGGGGTTATATTTTCCCTTAGTCATGTACCACACAAATTCATATGTCTTTCTCTTAGGAAAACTGCGTAAGGCTTCGGTAGAAGTAATATTACAAAACAATGAATGCAATGTCTTTTTTTTTCTCTCCCTTCACTTATCATATCCTTCTTCCCCACCCCACCCCCACCCCCACCATATACCTCCTTCAACTTGTGGGTAGTTAGATACAGTCCAACTTTGAGCAAAAAGAATTTAGTTGTTTTTAAGTTAGTTTTTTGTGACTTTACTTAGGGACTGACCTCAAGGAGTTGTGATCAATCAGAGGATGGGAATATGGGTCAAATCTCATACGCCTTTTAATTATCAACCATCATATTTGTTTCTAACAAAACCGTATCTTTCCTTATCCTCTCATCCTCACCTGTTAGGCCCTCTTCCTCTGTAGGCCAAACTCATACTTCCAACATTCTGAGTCAGGTGTTATAATTTAAGGGTAGTTGTAACCATTGGTTTTCAACCTAGGTTTCTTGGTCTTTTTTTTGGTTTTGGTTTTGCTTTTTGGAGGGCAGAAAGCAGGGCAATCGCGGTTAAGTGACTTGCCCAAGTTCACACGGCTAGTTTTGTATAAAGTGTCTGAGGCCGGATTTGAACTCAGGTCATCCTGACTCCAGGGCTGGTGCTCTATTCACTGTGCCACCTAGCCATCCCTCTTGTTCTTTTTAAGAGAATTATTTTGATAACTATTTTTTAGTATAATTGGTTTCTTTTGTAATACTATGTATTTATTTTATGCATTTAAAAATGTTGTCTTTGTAATGGAATACTATTGTTCCATAAGAAATGATGAGGAAGCAGACTTCAGAAAAACCTGGAAAGACTTACATAAACTGATGCTGAGTGAAGTGAGCAGAACCAGGAAAGCATTATACATAGTAACAGCATTGTATGATGACTGGATTTGATAGACTTAACTCTTCTCAGAAACGCAAAGATCTAAGACAACTCCAAAAGAAGACTGAATGCAGATTGAAGCATATTGTTTGTTCCCTCTCTTTCTCTTTTTTTCCTTCTTGCTTGTGGTTCCTCCCTTGGTTCTAATTCTTCTTTACAACATGACTAAGGCAAAAATATGTTTAATATTAATGTATATGTAGAGTCTATATCAAATTGCATGCTGTCTTGGGGAGGAGGGAGTGAAGGAAGGGGAAGAAAATTTAGAACTCAAAATCTTATGGAAGTGAATGTTGAAAACTAAAAAATTAATTAATTAATAGAAACATTATATGAGAAGGGATCCATAGGTTTCCCTAGTCTGTCAAAAAGACTAAGAAGTCCCCACCTAAATTAACCACTACCCATAGCAGCTGCACAGATGGCAATGGGAAAATTCCAGCCTCATCCCTGCCCCAAATCACTTCATCACTTTGGCAAATGCCCTCAGAGAATGGACTCTGTGGACAGGGGCAGTCACAACTGAATAAGTATGCCACTTTCCCCTTTTCATTTTGAGACAGTGAGTGACACAGAATGACCAGGCAGGGAAGGATTGTAATCCTGACTGAATGTATTATAACATTTTCTTCTATACTAAACTTGCTCTTCTTCCAAATTTTGAGATTATTATAGAGGTTACCACTACCCTTCCAAATTCTCACAACGTCACTGTTTCCTTTGACTCTTCATTTTCCCACATAGCCAGAAAGTTAACCAATCTAGTCTAATCCACCTTCACATCCCTCATATCAGTTCATTTCTCTCTACTCTTCCAGGTACTATCTAAGTTCAGGCCATCACCTCTCAACTGGACCATTGGAAAAGCCTCCTATTTGGTTTCACTGCATCAGGTCTCTCTGCTCTCTGACTTTTCCTTCTCATTGCTTCCAAGTGATTTTCTTCAAGACAATGACTAATCATGCTACTCTCCTAATCAGTAAATCCCAGTGGCTCCCTATCAATTCCAGTTGCAAATATTATTTCATCTTTAGTTCATCCTCTAATAATTTTTTTTCTGAAAAATTTCTAATATACATAATTATTAGTAGAGTAAAACATACACAATTTAAGAATAAGCAAATATACACATATTGGGAGCATATATGCTCAAATTTTGCCTATAGGCAAATGATGAAAAAAGTTTGAAGACTATGGGTTTAGACATAATCATCTGTTAGGTTGATTATCCAAATCTATCTTTGTTTCTCTTTTCTCCTTAGGGTACAAGTCTTAACCAATTGTCTCATTGGAAAACTGTCACATACAATAAAATATTGATAGGTAATAATTATTGAATGTGTGTAATGATAATGGGAATTTGAAGATCTTCCCTGCTTTGAAGATATACCATGCCCCCTAATAGGCTGAATGTAATCACATGGAGCCTGTGGTGGGAGAAGTTTGCTGAAGGGTAGAACAGAACCCACAGAAAGCTGGGAGTCAGAGCAGCTAGACTAGAGGGAAGAGAGGACACATCTGAGGGAGACAGTTAGGCTTGTGAGTAAATGTAGGTTTGTGGGAAGGCTTAAGGATGCTGCGGCTTTCTGTGCTAACATGGCTTATTAACTTCTCTGTTAACTTCTCTGGAATTGGCTTACTGGTTTTGGGATTTGGTTTTCTGGTGTCTGAATAAATGTTTCTTTCTGTCTTCTATATGGAGAGTCTGTTATATTTTGTGATCAATCACTTTGCTGGCTATTTATCATGGCTGTGGTGCTGTGAATATTCCATTGGCACTACAATGTGTTAATGTGCTGGCTCCAAATCCCTTCAGTTAGAATTGATTCACTTTAACAGAGAGTGTTAAATACCCATGACCTTTCCCAAAAGGAAAATGACCTCAAACAATGGAATTTCAAGCCACATATCTCAGCTGTCTATCCTGTGCAAAATCAGAACTAGTTAAAGATTTGAATAACATTTAAAAACTTATTAAGTTTCAGGTTTTCCTCCTTCAAATCCATGAAGTAGAATAATTATGAGACTTTTCTTCCCCATGACAAAAAAAAAATTTGTTTTAAATATGGAAAACAATACCTCATGTGAGAGTTACTTTGAAGGAAACTGACCTTTACTGAGAACAACCAAACAAGGGTCATTTTAGATATTAGGCTAACTGGATGTCTGGAAGAGGGTAATCTTTCACACATTCCTATGACAATCTTCTAAAGAATGTTTCAAATGTCTCAGTCCTATCAACAACTCTTCTGAACCAGGTACTCAACCTGCTTATTCCTCTTTTCAATTCAATCCAGGAAACATTTGTAACCCTGGGTACCTCTAGTCTAACACAAAGAAATGCACTGTGGGAGATGACATTCCATAGGCCAGGATGGAACATTTTGGCTTGACAAGATTGACATAGGATGGAGGAATTGTACCTTAAAGGAATAGTGTCTCCTCTTTCATGAGCCTCTTTCAGTGTCTTCCAGGGTGTAGAGGAAAGTGATACTGTACTTTCAAAACATGATCACTCTTTTCTTCTCTAGATCATAAGGAACCAAAAGATTCACTTCCAGTTAGCATAAGTTCTTCTCATTATACATTCCTCCATATCACAGAGATCTATGCTCTTTTGGGTTCACTGGAAAGGACCCAAAATTGAGATGACAGTCTCTGCCCTCATGGAGTTCACAGACTATTAGGGAGAAATGAGCCACTTACAAAAATCAGTGATACAAAATATCTTTTGAAAAGCGTATTAGAGAGAAGGAAAACAAAGTTATTTGTGAGGAGCAAGGAGGAAAAAGACATTATTGACTGGAAGAATCAAGGATTTGAGTTGAGAAGTTCAACAAGCAAAAAGTAGAAAGGAAGATATCTATATTCAATCAATTTCTAAGACAGTAAAACATAAGCTCTGAAGTCAGAGGATTTGGTTCAACTATTAGTATTTCTAGTTCTATCACTGTGACCTTTAGCAAATCACTTAACCTCTCTGGACCTCAATTTCCTCATCTTTAGAAGGAAATGGAGGTCCTTAAAACATTTTTTGTGTCATGAACCCCTTTGGATATCATGATTTCTCAGAATATTGTTTTTAAATACAGAAGAGAAAATGCATAAGACTATAAAGAAATCAATTTATGTTGAAATACAGTTATGTATGTACACACACACACATATATATATATATAGATATAGATATAGATATATATAGATATGTGTATGTATATGAAAAAGTTCTTTAACTTTGACTCCTTTAACTCCAGGTTAAAATACCTTGGATTAGATGATGGCAAAGATCCCTTTGAGTTTTAAAGTCTAATGAGAATCTAGTTTTCACTAACCAGTCTTCCTATCATCATCATTCCAATCATGTCATTTCTTTTGGGGAATCAGGTAGGGAGCAAACACTGCAAATAAGACAAAGAAAGGGTTCAAATGACTACTATCCACTAGGGTTCTTCCTAATCCCACAATTTAGAGTAAGTTAATTTTCCCCTAAAAAGCAACAAAACTGTCCTGGGAATTGATTCACCCAGGGGTTTAAGGCTTAAGCTTCACCTCCTTTGGGGCTGTTTACTAGTAGCCTTTAAGAACTAGAAAATCTTCACTATATATTATTGGTGTGTCTTCATGATCACTAAATACATGAAAAACCCACCTATATGAAGTTGAGGCCCTCTGGACTTGGTATATATTCTAAGACCACAAGAGTCATCATCTCTGCCATGCTGTAATGGTAATGTAAATGGGAAGATCTTTTCTATCTATTAATAGACCCATGCAACCATCTTGAGTTACATGGAAGCCTGAGCCCCATGAGTCTGTGGTGGGAGTAGCTTGCCAAAGTGGGTGGAACAGGAAGGGGTGGAGCAGAGCCCAGAAGAAGTTGGTCAGAGCAATAAGAGCTGAGGGAAAGAGAGGAATAAGGCAGTGAGCTGTAAATGTTCCTTTGTGGGAAGGCCATAGCAGGGGGAAGGTGTAGGGATGGCAATTCCCCCTGCATGGTTTTTGTGTATAGATTTCTTTGTTGCTATGCTGGATTTGACTTTCTGGTGTTGAGATTCAGCTTTCTGGTGTTTGAAGAAATGTTTTGGTTGTATCTTCTGTGTAGAGAGTCTGTTATATTTTGCAATTCAGAATTACACTGGCATATTCATAGGTGCTGTGAATATTGCATTGGTGCAACACATGCTAATTATATGCATTTCTACATGGAAATTGAAAAGGGTCATATCTACTTTGGAGTGTCCTTGTTGAATGTCATGTCTATGTTCTAGCTAAGTAGGTCTCCTTTTGTCAACTGTTAAATGATCTACAGCTGTCTCATTTTATTCCAACATTGAACTTGAATAAATAGGGCATAGAATTGAGTTAGTTCTTTCTCTACAAAAGGCATTAGTCTCTAACCAACTCTGTTGGAAGAGTGTTTAATTATAGACTGAACTGAAATCATACTACATTTGTGAGGGGGAGGAGGAGAAAGGGTTGGGGAAGAAGAGGAGGAGAGGAGAGGGAAGAGAGAAATGAGGGAGAGGCCATAAATCTCTGAGAATATGTAGTTCTTTGATGACTTTTCCTGTCAGTCTCTGTAATACTCTCTTTATTCTTGGAGAAGTCCCATATTTCTTAACCATGCTGTGAGGTATGTAAGGTTTTTGGAAATAGGCTATCTGGTGAACTGATCATTTATGATATTGTGGCCATCAGTGATAGCAAAAATCTAGATATGCCTTCTTATTCCTTTCAAATAAAGATGTTAATTATTTCAGACCTAGGGAATCTACTAGTATTGACCATCTAACTTTTCTCCTTTCTTTAACTTCATTAATTTCTACAATTATATCTACCTATACTAGTGTGTGCATCTATCTACATGTGTCTATATATGTATATATGTATATACATGTGTATGTATCTATATTTAGATACATATAAACGTATATGTATATACATATATTATTTTTTATTCAACTGACCAAAGGATTAATTAATATAGTAAAAATTCAGTTAAGCTGTTTCATTTTCAATAAATGCCAATAATATTTGTTTTATTACATTTCATCAATAGAGGTAACTAAGTGTGATAAATAGACAGCTGAACTTGGAGTCAAGAAGTCTAACTTCAAATGTCACTTATGACATTTAATAATTTTATGAAATTGAATAAGCTCTGTTCACTTTTATCCTAATCTAGGAGTTCATATATGTTGAATAAGAGATAACATGACAGGAATTCCCCATGAGAAACAAACCATAGATTCTTCAGTAATATTTCTGAAAAATGAATCATGTGAATTTCTTGAAAATAATAGAATATTTTCAGTAGAAAAAATATTCTTTAGAAAAATAACTAACATCATTGCCCACTAGGTTCCTGTGTTTACTGCTTGAAAGGAAAGTATTAGTTGTCTACTCCAGTGGGATCAAACTCAATTAGAAAAGGATTACTACCTGCTGTCTATTGATGTAGAAAACCACAAATTGACATTATGCTGATCTGTATTTCTATGTATTTGGTTACCATTTTCCCAATTACATTTTAGTCTGGTTCAGGCTTCACTCAGAAGTTTTGTAGTCCTTGAGTCTGATACCTCTGGTCTACTCCAACTCTTTCATCTTTAAGATGAGAAAACAAATGCCCAAGGAGATTAAAGATCATATAAGTAGTAAATAACAGTAGTGAGAACTTAACTAAGATTCCATAGGACTTCAACTTTAGTCTTCTTTCCACTGTGCCATGCCATCTTCCTGTAGTTAGGTAGTGCCTTTGGCACTGACATTCCAATAAAATGATCAGTATGCCCATAAAATATTTTTAAGAAATATTAGACTTGGCTGGCTGAATTTTCTTCATTAATGCCATGTCAGAAAATGTAAACAAAAATCTCATATTTTATATAGTTTCTTTCTATGTAACATGGGAACTAGCTGAAAATGTTCATATATATATATATGTACACACACACACACACACACACACACACATATATATATATGTATGTGTGTATGTATGTATGTATGTATGTATAATCACCCAGCTATTCTTTTGGTAAGACATCAATAGTATTTGACACCAGTCAATTGAATTAATTTAGATAAGTATACAGATGAAGGAGAACCCTTCCCTCCTTCAACTTGCACAGTCATGCTCGTAAAGAAACAACACGAAGACTTTTATATTTTTTTCAAAACTTATTTTTTACCTGTAGAGTTTTCTAGGATGTGACACGTAATTTTATGAGGGGAACAGAAAGGAGAACACTGAGAGCATGTATAGTGAGAATGTCACATCACACACAAATATATTTTATCTCTCTAAGCAGGAAAATGGCCAATTTTCAAAGACTGAGCATATGATTCTAGGTGCTTTTTTTTTTAAATTGAAAACACATCTCTGAGGCATTACTAGGCAGAGCACACAGCCAAGAGCCTCCATCTCATAATTATCTCACCCCTTATGGTTTCAGAATGCTATCATAAAATGTGCCTCTAAAGAAAGGGAAATGGGAATTTGCTATGTTTGGCTAAGACTGAGATCAGTTTCTGAGTCAGCCTGTGTTATCTGACTAAGATGAATGGCTTCTTCTTAAAGCTCAGCAGCCAAATGGAATACTCCCTCCACGCGAACACTTGGCTTGTCTCCACACACTATAGTTCTGAAAATTAAGAACTGAAATTCAGAGATCTTGGATAGATTTCTTAATGCTGTGCTTAATTGATAATACTTGACTAAAGAAGCTACATGTCTTCTCAGTGGTTTTGTTTGTTAGGTTTTTTTTTTAAAGACTTAAATGTGTGTGGAAAGAATTATGCGACCTGGTAGAAGGTGAACTAAGCAGCAACAACAACGAAACACAGTGTAATTATAATGATTCAAAGTCTGGCTCTGAGAAAGAGATATGAGAATAAACCTCTCTGTTCCTTGAAGAGGTGAGGGACTATGAGTATGGAATACTGCATGTATTCCTGGACTTGGTTGATGTTTTGCTTAGCTTTGTTAAACTGTTTTTCTTTTTTCTCTCTTATTCCTTGTTCTAGGAGATATCTCACTGCATTGGGAAGGGACAGGGAGATACTGGGAAATTGAAGTGATGTAAAAAAAAAAAAGCTATAATTTTTAAGTGTAGGTAGAAACCTCAAATAAACGGATTAACCCTGTGGTTACACCAGTAACTTCTCCAACTTTTTTGTTTACTTTGTCTTATCATTGCAACACTATGTTTTTGACGTTTACTGTAATTAAGAAGAAAGTATCTCAAAAAATAAATATGGAATAAGAAGTTCAATCTGATTCCAAGGTTTGAGAAATTGTACAAAGCCCGAAAGGTCTTTTTTTTTCATTTTAATCATTTTTTTCATATGGCTATTTAGTTGTTAGTTACATAAACAATTATTAAGTTGTTTTGACTTAATAAATAGAAGCATTAGGTATTTGTCTTGGCCTAGATTTTCTGTGGAAAATTTACTGAGACACTAAAGTTGTCTGAGTAACTGATGAAGTTTGGAAATATGTGAGTTAACCCATTAAACACATTTCTTAAGTTGTCATTTACATTCAAGCAAAGTTTATGACTCTTTGAGAAGGCCTTCAATAGCAGAAGTCTCTACTTTCTCTCTTAGTACTCTCATCTTAACACTTTGCAATCGGGTTTCCTTATCTTTCCACCAAACCTCTTCTTTCTAGTTACAATCACTTAATTGTTCAATTTAATGGCCTTTTGTCAATCCTTAATCTTCATTACCCCTCAGAAGACTTTGACACTGTTGATCACCTTCTTGTTGAGACTCTCTTCTCTCTAGGTTTTCAGGATACCACTATCTTGGTTCTCCTGCTATCGGACCATTTCTTCTCTTTATCCTTTGCTGGAAACTCATCCAGGTCATGCCCTCTAACCGAAAGGATTCCACAAATCTCTGTACTGGATCCTCTTCTTCTCTCTACCGCTTCACTTGATGATATCATTATACCTCATGGATTATCATCATCACCTCTATACTGATGATTCTCAAAAATACCCATTCTGCCCTAACCTCTCTGCTGCCTTCCAATCTTGCATCTCCAAATGCCTCTCAGACATCTTGAACTAAATGTCTAGTAGACATCTTGAACTCCATACATTCAAAACAAAACTCAGTATCTTTCCCTCAAAATCTCTCCATTTTAAAGTCTCTATTATTTTAGAGGGTAATACCATCTTCCCAATTCCCCAGGTTTGTGACCTAGATGTTATACTAGACTTCCTATTGCCTCTCATCCCTTCCCCAACTCCATATCCAATCTGTTGACATGGCCTGTAAATTTCACATTTGCAATAAAGTATGGATCAATTCTTTGCTGCTAATTTTGGACTAACCAAGAAAACATAAAATCTCTACCAGCTAGCACCATACCACCCATATGTGGAACCATAAGTTATAGCAAATTGAGAGGTTTTGAATACTGTAGATAAGTTTGCTTTTCTTGGAAGTATACTTTTCAGGGATGTACACATAGATGATGAGGTTGACAAACATATTACGAGAGCTGGCTCAATGTTTGGGAGGTTCCAAAGAAAAGTGTGGGAGAAAAGACGTATTAGGATGCCTACAAAACTGAGGGTCTACAAAACAATTGTGCTGACCTTATTGTTGTATGCCTATGAAACCTGGACAGTCTGTCAGCAACATGCCAGAAAACCAAACTGATTCAATTTGAATTGTCTTAGGAAGATTCTGAAGATCATCTTGCAAAAGAAGGTACGGCACACCGAAGTTCTTTTTCTGAGTTAAATTGCCAAATATTCAGACTTTATTGTAGAGAGCACAACTCCAATGGGTTGGCATTGTTTAAATGTCAAATGCACAATTACCTAAAAGACTATTTGACAAAGAACTCACATGTGATAGGCACTCACATGAAAGTCAGAAGAAGCCATACAAGGACCTACTCAAGGTCTCTCTGAAAAACTTGAGAATTGATTGTATGACATAGGAGACACTAGCAAAGGAGCACCCAGCATGGCATGCCTGCATCAAAGAAGGAGCTGTGCATTATGAGTGAAGGGGAATTGCAATATCTCAAAAGAAATGTGAGATACACAAATTTAGAGAAATGTCTACTCCAAATGTTCATATTAACTGTTTGTGTTCAACCTGTGGTAGAGCATTCCAAGCTCATATTGGTCTGATCAATCATAGTTGGATACATTGCACCTTGACTCCAACAGAGTAATTTTATTTTGGTCTTCTTGAGAGCAGAGGACAACAACCAACCAACCAGCAAGTAAGCCCTCATCATCTCACACCTTCATTATTGCAATAGCCTGCTAGTGGTCTGCCTCTGTTACGTCTTCCCCAACTCCTATCTATCCTCCATTTAGCCACCGCAATGATTTTCCTAAAGTGCACATCGGACCATGTCAACACTTCCCCTTACACCATAAATTTCCAATGGCTCCCTATTTCTTCCAGGATCAAATTAGAATTCTTTACTTGATGTTCTAAGTCCTTCATAACCTAGTCCATCCCTTTACCACTAACATTTTCAGTCTTATCATACCTCATTCCTGCCCTGTACTCTTCAATCCATGACAATGGTTTTCTTTTTGTTCCATGAAAAAGACATTGAAAATCAGCTCCTAGAATTTCCTCTAGCTATCCCCCAGGTCTGGAATTCTTTCCTTCCTCATCCCTGGCTTCTTTAAGTCCCAACTAAAATCTCTTCTTCTACAGGAAGCCTTTGCCAGTTTCTCTAAATTTTAGTGTTCTTTAGTGTCCTTCCATGTGTTAATTACTTCCATCCTATATGTAATTTACATGTATATTTTTGCTTGTTATTTCTCCCATTTCATTATAAGCTCCTTGAGTGCATCACTAGCACTTAGCATATTGCTTGTCACTTAGTAGGCAATTAACAAATGTTTCTTGACTATCTTCAAAAGTTTGAATTTACTATTTTTTCACATCTGCTGTATTTTGCTTTTGAACGATCATCTTTCATGTATTACAACTCTCTCTAATGAACATAACATTATTTTGATAGTTATATGGCACTGTGTAAGATAATATTTCTTACATGTTTAAATCCTATCGTCATTTAATTGTTTAGTAGTAATATTTCAGTTCATACTCAAAACACTTCATTGACTTGCAAAAATTTTTTGAAGAAACATTGTTTTGCAAATCAAATTTACATTATGAAGTAAATTTCAGACCAATCAATTAAAAATACCTACCATGTCCAAAAGGGGACTGTCTATCTGCTGTGAAGTCTCCTCCCAGACAAATGGGCAGATGAGAACAATTTGTTTCAATGGCCATGATGGCAGATGAAGTAGGCACTAGGAAGTACTTGGAACTTGGCCAGATGTCAAAAACATCAGGGCCATCCACTGTACCCTGGGCCATTGTCACTGGACTTTAATGACTCTGTAAGAGACAGTGAGGCTGAAGACATTGTGTAATTCTACCTCACTTAAATTCAATTCACAGTCCTCTTTGAAAAAAAAAAAAGCCCAACAATAACCACAACCCTATACAAAGCACTATGGTATTTTTCTGGCAACACAAAAACAAAAATGCAACAATCCCTGTCCTCTATGAACTTCATTTTTAACAGAAAAGACAACAGGTACACATCTAAGTATATTTGAAATATATATAATACTCCATCTCCTGACTCTCTGATTTTTACTTGTAGTCACCAATAGCTGGAATTTTCTCCTTCCTCAACTATGTATCCATTCTTGCCAGGTCTCCTTTAAAATCCAGCTCAAATTCTACCTTTGGCAAAAAGTTTTTCAAGGTCCCAACTCCCCATCCAGTGCCTTCCCTCTGAGGTTATTTTTCATTTACATGGTATCTATTTTATGTGTGTTGCCAGCAAAGGTCACTGAGGCTGGCTAAAAGCAAGACCTTCTCTTGAGGGTTCTACTGTACTCTGCCCTTCAGTAGGTAGAGAAAAAAAAATAAATGAAATGGAAAGGACCCTGGCACAAAGATTACAGTGGGTTTGGAAAGAATGAAACTTGTTCCTTTTGGAAAGTTGTAATTAGGACAGTAGTCCCACATCAATGTGACTTTCCTTCTGTAGAAAGTTAGAGAAAAAATTAAAAACAAACAATAAAACAAAGAAAGGAAAATCTTTTAAATATATATAACAAATAAAATTCATGCAATATTTCTGTCTCTCAGGCAATTTTTTCATCACCAAGGCAGAGTGGTGATCTCCTACCCAGATGAATTTAGGGCAATCAAATTACCACAGTCTGCTTCTTTTATATTTTATAAAGCAAAATACACACTTACAATGCCATTTAAATAATTTTATCTTTATTGAATCAACTTTTAAAAAAAAGTAAATAATGGAGGTAAAATAAGGCTAACCATGCGAATATCAAAATAGTCTTCTAATTAACCTTGTCACTGATTGTTCTGGGCAATGAAGCAAAAGGAAGAAAGAGAAGTGGAGTAGATTCATCAGAATTGGTTTCATCGAAAAACCGAAGTTTAATTTATTTCTGCTGGATTTCCTTAATAAACCAACTATGAGCCAGGGAAAGGAAAAGTCTACAGATAGCTAAGAGACTTTATATCTCCTGGGAATAGTGTATCTGTCACTAACCCCAGTGTTTTCTCTTTCTCACTCTCTTCCTATTCCTCTCTAGAGAAATTTTTCAAACTCCTGCTATACTAGAAATAATATCTTCCAGTCTTGATGCCTTTGGGATGTGAAAGAAATACATTCTCAGGGTCTTTGGTGCCTTAGGCTTCCTTGAAAGCAATCTTTTCACCCTTGCCAGAAGGGTATATTACATATTAGAAAGTTTTTTGCATGTTTTCTTCCCCATTAGACTGTAAGATCCTTAAAGTCCGGAGATTTCTTCTAGGAGTGGACATACTTTGTATCCCCAATGCTTAGCACAAGGCCTAGCACATAAATGTTTAATAAATGATTGTTAATGAACTGACTGATGAGGCAATTTTGTGGAAAAAGGAATTAGTAGCTGGAAGTATGTAGAAATCATGTACAAGGAGGCACTTAAATTGAGTTTTGAAGGAAAAAGCCGGGCAGGTAGGGCATGGGCAGCCAATGTAAAGGCAGAACAGATGGTGGCCAAGGTGTAAGGAAGAACAAGAAAATCAGCTCCGTTAAAAAAAACAAATAGAAAAGTTTGTATTTGAGCCTAAAGGCAACAGGAAGTTACTGGGATTTATTGAGGAGTGGAGTGAGGCTGTCAGACCTTATTATGGGAATCTAAAGATCTTCTCTGCCCTTAGGCCATTTGATAGGCTTAAGTGGCTCTGAGAACCTTCCCTGATTTGAAAATATACTCTGCCCCCTAATAGGCTGAATGTGGTCACATGGAGCCTGTGGGGGGAGGCTTGTTCTTCAAGAATGCCTATGCCTTATTACTTTGTGATTGGGCAGTGGGTCAAGAGGGCTGTGACAGTCTCTAAGCCAGGAGAAGGCTATATATGTCCTGATGAGAGTTTCTGCTTTGGGGCTCACTTTGGAAAGAGTTGTGTGATTTGGCCAGACAAGACTCTGGGAAGCTGTTGAGACCCCCAGCTTTGAAAACTCATGTTGATGCTTCCCTCTCTGGTGACTGACTAGGTATGGATGTAACGGTCAGACGGCTGGAAGCCCGTCTGCTGATCTGTTTTTCTGTTTGTTTGTAACTTCTGTTTGTATTCTCTGAAGTTCAGGGTGCTGACTTTTCCCCCTGAACTAGGTAAATGATATGTTTGATTAAAGTAAAATTGTTAACCCATTTTGAGTTGCTTTCCTTTAGAAAAGCAGATCTAAGAACCTGTGCTAGCAGCTATCCTGGGTATGCTGGAGTGCTTGCTGATACAGACCTATGCCTTTAGAAAAATTACTTTATTAGCTTAATGAAGGATGAATAGGAAACAGAGACTCGAGACAAGGAGATCAATTAGGAGGGTATTATAAGCACCCAGGCAAGAGG
>CM053585.1:434103559-434121034 GCA_028646515.1 Pseudochirops corinnae
CTTTCCTTTAGAAAAGCAGATCTAAGAACCTGTGCTAGCAGCTATCCTGGGTATGCTGGAGTGCTTGCTGATACAGACCTATGCCTTTAGAAAAATTACTTTATTAGCTTAATGAAGGATGAATAGGAAACAGAGACTCGAGACAAGGAGATCAATTAGGAGGGTATTATAAGCACCCAGGCAAGAGGTAAAGAGGGTTTGAACTAGATCAATAGTTATACTAAAATTAGGAATTGAGAATAATGCTAAAGGTGAGAACCAGAGTCACTAGAAGGATGAAATAGAAGTATAAAAGTTCTTCTGAGAAGAGCAGTGAGTTTAGGTAATAAATGACTTTTGTTTTGGACCAACTTGTGTTCAAGATGCCTATAATACACTGAGATTGAAATGTCCAAGATATGCGTAACAATGGGTGACTTTAGCTTAAGATAGAAAATATGACTAGAAAGATAATTCTGGGATTAAGCTCCAGAGGGAAGGTAATCAAATTCATGGGAGCAGATATTGTTACCAGCTGAGAGGCATAGAGAAAGAGGTGAAAAAGCCCTAAAACAGAGCCTTAAGATATACCTACAATAAAGCAGTCAAAGAGATTAAGGAGTCAGTCTGGTAGAGAACCAAGGAAGAGTGACAAAAATTCAGAGAGGAGAGAGTTTACAAGAGGAAAAAAAGGATAAAAGGTATTAAATGCCACAGAGAAATCAAGCATGAGAATTGAGAAAAGGCTACCAGATTTGGTAATTAAGAGATCATCGGTAATTTTGTAGTAGGTAATATCAGTTCAGTGATGAGACCAGGGACCAGACTGGAAATAGTTAAGGAGTGAGTTAAAAGAGAAGTAAAAGCGAGGAATAGTAGTAGCTCAAGGAACTGTGGAGTGATTCTAACTCATTAAACTCAATTTAATTCACTAAGTATTAAGTACCTCCTATATGAAAGCTAAGGTTCTGGGAATACATAGAAAATGAAAAACAGCGTTTGTGTTTGAAGTGGGAATCCCAGGTGGTCATCTTGCCTTAGCATTAGAAACCTTTAAATGGATCATTTCTTGCTTTCCCTAAATCTACTAGAAATGAATTTTCTAGTAAAAGTGAATAGTATGAAATATGTCCACCAGGGGGCACTACACCAAGATATCAGTGAAGTGATTTACTCCAAGTGCATGCACTGAGCCTATGTGCTGGGACAAGGTCTCCCTAGGGACTGCCCAACCAAAGGCAGTTAGCCTACAAAATCGTACCCTACTCCTCCCTTGCACAATTGTGAACTCATGTGGCCTGTGTGCTGGCCTAGAATTTAACAGTGATTTTTTGTTGTTGTTCAGTCATGTCTGATTCTTCATGACACCATTTGGGGTTTTCTTAGCAAAGACACTGGAGTTGTTTGCCATTTTCTTCTCCAACTCATTTTTACAGATGAGGACCCAAGGCAAATGGGGTTAAGCAACTTACCTGGGGTCATATAGTAAGTGTTTGAGGTCGGATTTGAACTTAGGAAGATGAGTCTTCTTAACTTCAGTCCTGGTAACTATATCCATTGTGCCACCTAGGTGCCCCAACAATGATCTAGGCATATGGAAAATAATTACCATTTCGAATACTAAAAATTGTATGAACTATAGCTTGAGACCACCATCCCTGATAGGTGGGAAATCTGTTCTCTGTCTACCAACCTCATTCAATTGTTTCTTCAATAGCTACAGAGTTTATTAAATCTCCATAAAGCCAAATAACAAAGAACAACGACTCCTTCCTCCCTTAATGCAGCATTTCATTCAACCATCTTGGAGTAAATGTTTTCCTATACCTGAAGAGGTGAAAAAGATGAAGGGAAGCTCACTGGTCTGATGTTACCAGCTGCTGAGGCTTCATGGCAGTTGTGATTACTTTCCTGCTCTGTTCCTTCCTCTGCCCACAGCTCTCTCTCTTTAGTACAAAGCCTTGGTCTCATCTCTAACAATCCTGCCTCAGAAACATGGATCTCCAGGATCTAATTCAGCTCTTCCTTCTCTGTTATGCCCTCTGCAATTGGTTGACAACAAACATCAGCTATCAGATGACCAACAGCAGGTACATGGTCCACCAGTGACACTTCATTTTTCTTTGCTTTTGGTCATATGGAATAGAAAGAAAGGTTAAGTCATTAGACTCTCTTCTCTTAAACTGGAAAAGGGCAATGATCAAAATGGTTTTTTAAAAGATTTTTTCGTGAAACATTTAACAATATCATGTAAACTATTTTAAACAATCTTTTAAAAAAATATTTTGAGTTCCAAATTCTCTTTTCCTCCCCCCTCCCTGAGAAAGCAAACAACTTAATATAAATTATACATATGAAGTCACAAAAACATTTCCATATTAGTCATGTTGCAAAAGAAAAGACAGACAAAAAATAAAACAAGAAAAATCAATTAAGTTTCAAAAAGTATGCTTTAATCCACACTCAAAATTCATTCATTTTTCTCTTTGGGATGGATTGCATTTTTCATCATGGGTCTTCTGGAATTGTCTTGGATGACTGTCTGGGTCAAAATAGGTAAGTCTTTCACAATTGATCATCCACATAATATTACTGTTACTGTGCCAAATATTCCCCTGGTTCTGCTCATTTCACTTTGTATAAGTTCATATATGTCTTTTCAGGTTTTTTGTTTTAAATTTTTCATTCATTTTGAACTTAAATACAAAAAGACACTCCACCCCACCCCACCAAAAAAGAGAGCATTTTCATGTAGAGAGCACAATATAAAGAGAGGATTCAATATAAACCCATGAATTTCCATTTCATTTGGTGTACTTTTTAAAAAAATTATGTGACAAATACTATTCATTTTTTTAAAAAACTACCTTGATTTTCTCTGCTTCCTTCCCAGGTTTTTCTGAAACCATTCTGCTCTTCATTTTTTTATAGTACTATAGTGTTCTATCACAATCATATACCACAACTTGCTCACGCATTGTTCAATTGATGTGCATCCCCTTGATTTATATTTCTTTGCCAACACAAAACAAGCTGCTACAAATATTTTTGTCCAAATAGGTCCTTTCATTTGGTTTTCTTTGATCCTTTTTTGTGATACAGAACTAGTAGTGATATTGCTGAGTGAAAGGCTCTTTTGGCATAGTTCTAAAAAATTTTCCAGAATGGTTGGACTAGTTCACAATTCCACCTACAGTGCATTACTGTTCCAATTTTTCCATATTCCCTCCAGCATTTCTAATTTTCCTTTTATGTCATGTTAGCCAATCTGATAGTTATGAGTGGTATCTCTTTAGTTTGCATTTCTCTGATCAGTAGTGATTTAGAGCAATTTTTCATGTGACTATAGTTTTGATTTCTTCTTCTGAAAATAGCCTGTTAATATCCTTTGTCCATTTATCACCTGGGGAATCGCTCTTTTTTATTATTAATTTAGCTCAGTTTCCTATATATTTGAGAAATGAAGCCTTTATCAGAGAAACTTTTTATAAAAACATTTTCCCAGTTTCTTGTTTTCCCTCTAGTTTTGACTACATTAGTTTTGTTTTTACAAAAATCTTTTAATTACATATAATCAACATTACCCAATTTACCTCCTATGACCTACTTTGTCTCTTGTTTTCTTATAAACTCTTCCCTTACCCATAGATTTGATAGGTACATTTTTTCATGCTCCTTTAATTTACTTATCATATCATCTTTCTTATCTAAATCATTTATCCATTTTGAACTTATTTAGATATATGGTGAGAGATGTTGGTCTATGACTAGTTTCTTCCAAACTGCTTTCTAGTTTTCCCAGCAATTTTCGCCAAATATTGTGTTCTTATCCCAAAAGCTTAGATCTTTGGGTTAATCAAACACTAGATGAGCCTGGTCATTCACTATTGTGTGTCATATCCCTAATCTATTCCACTGATCCACCAACTTTATTTCCTGGCCAGTACCACATTGTTTTGTACTGCTTTGTAATACAGTTTGAAATATGGAACTCCTTGGCCACTTTCCTTCACATTTTTTCCTCCATTTGTTTGACATTCTTGACCTTTTGTTCTTCCAGATAAATTTTGTTATAATTTTTTCAACTGTATAAAATAATTTTTGATTGGTAGTTTGATTGGGAAGTCACTGAATAAGTAAGTTAACTTAGGTAGAATTATTATTTTTATTATATTGGCTTGGTTTATCCATGAACAATTAATATTTCTCCTGTTGTTTAGATTTGTCTTTATTGTATGAAAAGTACTTTGCAATTGTGTCCATATAATCCCTGGATTTGTCTTGGGAGGTAGATTCCCAAGTATTTTAAACTGTCTGCAGCTATTTTAAATGGAATTTCTCTTTCTATCTCTTGCTACAGGGTTTTATTGCTAGTATATAGAAATACTGATGATTAATGTGCATTTATTTTATATCCTGTAACTTTGCTGAAGTTGTTAATTATTTTAATTAGTTTTTCAGTTGATTCACAAGGGTTCTCTAAGTATACCATTTTATCATTTGCAAAGAGTAATAGTTTCATTTCCTCATTGCCTATTTTTATTCATTCAATTTTTTTTTGGTCTTATTGCCATTTACAGAAGAACACTGAATAAAAATGGTGATAATGTACAACCTTATCTCATCTTCTTGGGAAGGCTTCAAGTTTATCTCTGTTACAGATGATACTTGCTGCAAAGAGCAAATTGTGTACTTGCATACAAAATCTCACCCCATACCCTAACCTCATTTGCCTTCATCTGTGTTCCAAGCATACAGTCTTGCAGTCCTGCTTCTGAAAACTTCCCACCTCCTGCCCCTAGAAGCCTATAAGGCCCTTGTAAATTTCCCAAAGAGCTGAGATGCATTACAGGCTTGCTAGTCTACAGTTTTTGATGAGGGAGTTCAGAGAAGAAACATCAGGAAAATCAGCTGTTTGGTTTTATTTTTTTTCATGTAAGGAAAAGACATTTTAGTGAGCATGCCAAAATTTTTTTGGAGGGGATAGAGTATGCGTGGGGGAATCTAATAATGTCTTAGAATAAATTATCCCAAACCACAAATTCTAAACATATATATTTGTCATTTATTTGGTGTGATGGTTAACTTTCCATCTATTATGGCATTGAGCTATCTTTCAGAAATTGACATTTGTACAGATTAGTTCCTAAACTAAGTAGCCTTGAAGAAAATACAATCTCTGCTGTTGTATGTATTTGTAGATTTGTATATGTGTATGTGAATGTGGGAGAAGAGGGATGAGGAGTGAGAGAGGAGAGAGAAGTTCAGAAAGAAGGAGACAAAGAAAATAAGGAGAGAGGGGGTATAGGAGAGAGAAAGAGGAAAGGAAAGAAGGAGTGGGAGAGGAGAGAGAAAAAGTGTTGAAAATGGTGGTTGTCATGGGAGAAGCACTGATGTGTAACTTAGAAGCAATATACTTGAGCACTATATATTTCAGCCTTTTCCCTCATTCACTTTGGTTCCATTTTGAAAAAGAAAAAAAACAGTAAAAAAAAAAAAACCCACAGCAACAACAACAACAACAAAAGCCAAATAATCAAAAACCCAAAGGAAGAAGTTGAAAAGAAGATTCCCATGCATCCTGTTTCTCTGTAAAGAGTGGTTATGGAGAGTGATAAATATATCTAGCATTAAGAAACACTACCTGGGATGAAAAAGAAATGGTGATGTCACAAATGCATCTAAAATATATGTATGTGTATAGATGGTGAGGAACTGCTAGGTGGCACAGTAAATAGAGCACTGACCCTGGAATCAGGAGGACCTGAGTTCAAATCCAGCCTGAGACACTTGACACTACCTTGGGCAAGTCACTTAACTCCAAATGACCCACCTTCCCCCTTTCAAAAAAAAAAAGAAAGTGATGCTATAAATTCATCTAAAATATATGTATGCGTATAGTTTTGTGTGTGTGTGTATGTGTAAAACAGTCAACAGGTCTGTTATTGAGTTGTAACCAACCATGAAAAATTGGTAACAAAAGTTTGTTCATGTTAGTAATCAGTCCAGTCTAGTTTAATTTATTGGTTTGGCTGAGAAAGTTGGAGTGCAGTTATTTTGTTAAATGAAAATAAATGATTCCATATTGCTACACTTTTCAGAAAGTCTAGTGTTTTGCATCTTATTTTTTACACAGAATTAAGGAAACCATAATATTAGTGCACATTAGAAAATAATTCCCCTCACTCTCATCCATCGTGCTCTACTACAGTAGGAGTTTCATGATTTGTGTAGTACAGAGGTTTTAAAAATTGTTTTTGCTTCATAGCACAGCTCTTTTCTTTGCCATGAAGAATGATTGGCAAATTATGGGAGAGTAGGGAGATTTGCACATGTGCAATCTTTGCAAAAGTAAATTCCATTTATCTTGTAGGGGTACTCGTGCAACTACATTTTATTGCAAGTGCAAATCCTATAAAATTTACTGTCAGTTCTCCAAGATGAAATTTGGGCACATTAATGTGCTTTGGTGCATCCTTTGAGAATCATTGGTGTGGTAGAAAAAAATGCTGGACTCAGAGGAGGCCTGGGTTCTAGTCCCAGTTCTAACCTTATGTAAGTTACATATCCTTTTTGTACCTGCTTATATAATAATAATTATATCTAGCACTTAAATAGTGCCTTATAAGTGCCAGGTAAGGTACTAATAAGCATGTTCCAAATGTTATCTCATTTTATTCTCACAACAACCCTGTGTGGAGAGGGGTGCTATTATATCCCCCATTTTACAGTTAAGGTACATAGCAAGTGAACGTCTCAGGCTATATTTAAACTCAGATTTTCTGGACTCCAATCCTACCTCTCTACCCACTGTATTACCTAGCTGCCTCCAAAATGAATGCCTGTACAATTAAGAGTTTCAAAAAAAAATCCTTTCCAGATTTGACATTGCACAATTCTACCAGTCACTTGGACTCTGGAAGCACCAAATTCCTTGTACCTCTAGATGCTATTTCTTTTTCTTGTTTTTGTTTATTTTGCTTTTTGGAGGGCAGTTTGGGGTTAATTGACTTGCCCAAGGTCACATGGCTATTTTTTGTGTTAAGTGTCTGAATACGGATTTGAACTCAGGTCCTCCTGACTCAGGGCCGGTGCTCTATTCACTGTGCCACCTAGCCGCCCCCTAAATGCTATTTCTGTTAGGAAATCATCCATTAAAAATGCACAGCAATGAACAGTAAAGATATTATAGGTAGTTTTTAAAAGGTATTTGGGGGAAAAATGTTTCTACATATCACATAGGCTGCCAGTTGATGAATTCTACTGCCCAGGGACATATTGCATATTTGTCAGAATTTGTGCACCTGCTGTGTTTGCTTGGAAGGATTTAAAGTTTTCTATAAATGTAGCAGAAACAAACAATAGAAAACTCAGAAGTCCTCATGTGTATAGCCTCTCGTTTTCAAAAATCATTTTCCAACAAGTAAAGAATCCAAACTGGAATGATAACTTCCATGACGAAACAGTCCCATTATAACAAGGAGTCTCAGAAGTACATCAGAATTTTGTGATGAAATTCCCAATGAATATCAATTGCACACATCTGTTAGCAGCTAAAAAAGTCAACTCATTCTGTGGACTTCTTTTTAAAGTTGAAATATTCCTTTAAAAGATCATGAAAATTTGGAATCAGCAAATCTTTGTGGGGCAAAATCTTGTAGTGAAATGAGCCCTGGATCCAGAGTTAGAAAACCTGGGTTCTATTCTTGTCTCTGCTACTGTGTGATCTTGGGCAAGTCATTTAACTTCTTGGAAGTCTCTCTATTTTATGAGTCTCTAGGTCTCATCTGTAAAGTGATGAGGGGTGGATTGGACCTATAAGGTCCTTTGCAACTCTAAATCTATGATTATATGCCCACTTCACATCTCTGTGCCTCAGTTTCCTCATCTAAAAAATAAGTATATGATCTATAAGTTTCTGTTCAGCTCTAAATTCTCTTTATTAGGAAAGAATATATTGAAAAGTTATAGCAACGAACAGTAAAGATTCTATAGTTATAACAGCCCTTAAGGGAAATGGTAAAGAGTATAATTCTAAGAAAAGTCTATAGCTGTTTTAAATTTCTGTCACAGAAAGAAGAAGCACTATCCAAAGGAAAAGAATAAGCTTAAGACATTTCATGTCCCTCCTTCAGTCCTCTGAGTTTTTTTTTTTTGCAAAGCATACCTTTTCTAATCAATCAATACTCTGGGGTACACATTGTGTGCGAGTCTGTGTGTGTGTGTGTGTGTGTGTGTGTGTGTGTGTATGTGCATGTATTCTCTCTCAACTATGTATATAACAAACATCAAGGAGAAATTCAAAGTACCTTTAGTCTCTATCTTACAGAATATTTGCAACCCCCAGAAATAGTCCACAAAAACTTCCCATGGAATGAAGGAATTAATCATTTAAGGAAATCATTAATTAAGGAAATTAAGGAAAATCATCCCCAAGTACATTTACTTTCACTCCATAGATCCCTACCAATAGAGAGGAAAAGTTATCCAACGAGAAACCTGTAGGTTAACTATGAGATACTCTGACTTACAGCATTCTTACCTTAAGTCCTCTTTGCTTTGAGTCAATAATGTTATGTTGATTTTGTAGGATTAACTATAAAAAATCTCTGATAATGAATTGGGTTTATTCAGGCTTAGGGATCTAATTTTCCTCCATTCTAGTTGTGACTCATTTTTCCCTTGTGCAGGTCCTAGACAGTGAGGACAATATGTTCAAAAAGGGCATAGTGTCACATAGAATTCTTTTCAACTTTAATATGGTTTTTTTTTTGTTTATTCTGAAATTAATCACCAACAAAGTCTTTCCAATATACAAAGAATAAAAAGAAGATTGTATAAGAAATTTACAATTTTGGTAACAGTTTATTTATTAAAAATATGTAATTTGCTCAAGGTAGTAAGAACATTGCCTTGTTTGTTTGCACTCTTGCTAAGCTTTTTCATTTCCTTCTGTTTCTTGATGTTTTATCAACATATTTTCTTTCTTACTTTGTCTCATTGCACATCTGTCATTTCTTACCATCTCTTTCTCCCACTCACGCTCACACAGAAATCTCTGAGCTATCCCTGGACTATGTCAAAGCCTATTTAGATCAACATCCAAACTTCCAAAGTTGTTAAACAAAAGTAATTCACCTCAACACATGCCTGGAAACAAAATGATAAACCATGTTTCTTTTACTTACGTTTACTTTTCTCTCCCTCTTGTTCAATTAAGTATTCTTAATAATTTCCTTGATATTTCTACCTTTAAAACCTTGGTAGATGTAGTTATAAACAAATACAAAAACAAAACAAAACTCTTAGCCCTACTTACCAACAACTCTGAGGTCTTGGCCCATCAATCTACTTCTGGGAGTATCTTATCACATAACCTAGGCTCCAGTGGCTGGATTCCAAGACAACCTGAAACCGTTTTTTTAAAAGACATTTGTGTACATGATATAATTCTCATAGCCTTGTAATCCAAATGAGATAAAATAGGTCTAAAAAAAATCAGGAACAGGTGAAGGAGTTACAATCATGTAAGAGTAGTTGATGCATTCCATTTAGTTTATATTGCTGCCTTCTGACATTAGCCTCATGTGAGAAAACATGTTGGCTGTGGAACTAGGGAGACCTGGATTGAATCCCATTTCTGACACTTACTGAGATGCTAAACGAGGAAGTTTTTTAACCTTGTTCAGGCTGTATCTACATCTATAAAATGAGGATAAGGATAGCTCTAATCTAGACTTTCTTTACTTAATTGTTGTGAGGATCAAATTAAAGGATGCATGCTTACAAATCTTGAATGCTTTATATACATAAGGTATTATTCTTTGGGTGACTTCCAGGATTTAGAGTCTATATTGAAAATGAGAAAGAGACTCTTTGGGGGTTTTATTGGTATAGAGAATTCCCAGATAAGGAAACTTCTTTCTGCCAATGCAGGCCAGCACCTATTAAATTTACAATCTTAGAGAGTTGCCTCTAACATTGAGAAATTAATTGACTTTTTCCAGATCAAAGAGCCAGTAAGTTTCAGAGGGATTTGAATCCAGATCTTCCTGTCTTGTAATACGGTATTCTACCAATTATACTACACTGGCTTTCTATATTCAAAATAGGATAGATAATTGGCTCAGGAAATGAAAGTAGAGAGATTATTACAAATACAAGGAACTGCAATGCAAAAGGAATAGAGACAATATAAGATTATAATAAAAGCACCTCAAAGTAATCAGAAAAAAATTATTTTTATTAACTAGAAGTAGTTCCTGTAGAACAGATTCTTCTCTTTGTACAGACACCAAGTCAAAAAGTATTGCTTCAGTAAAGGACAATTAAATAGTGATGTATAGTAGTTTATTTTGGTTCTATGTAGCAATATGAATCATATTATATAGCCCTGGGTGAATATTAAACAAAGCCCATTGAGCTTGTACCTGTCATTGAGATCACCTGGTTGAAATACTGGGTAAAGAAAAACAAACAAAAAGAGGCTCTAGGGTTACAATTTCAGTTTCTTTTTTACCCTATAAATATGCTTTACATGCAATTAATTAACTCTCCTTGGGCTACATTCTTATCTTTGAGACTCTAAAGGAAAACAAACTCAAACAGAATTATAGAAAAATGACTTTTTTTTTATAAGTTGTGGTAGGTCAAATCTGTTATAGAAAAGTTGGGGATCTGTCTGTATGGATCATATTTGGGAAAGTGAATACAATTTGCTGTGACCCCAAGCTGAACAATGCTGCGATAGTCTATTAAACACACACACATACACACACACACACACACACACAATCATTGCCTAGTGATGTCATATGGCTTTAAATGATAGAATATCACAGAAAGATCAAAACTGAAGCTGCCCAGAATGGCAATGGACAGACACAGACAAGTGAAGTTAAGTTCTAATACTAAAGATAACAGAAAGAAAGAGTATAAAAGAAAGTATTTAGAATATTAATCACTAGGAAGGAGGAAGCTAAGTGATTAAGTGGATAGAGCAGTGGGCCTGGAGTCAGGAAGACCTGAGTTTAAATCCTTTCTCAGAACCTATCAGTGAAGCCCTGAGCAAGTCATTTGACCCTGTTTGATTCAGTTTCCTCATCTGTAAAATGAGCTGTAGAAGGAAATGATAAACTAATCCTGTGTCTGGCACGCTATGGTCCATAGAGTCACAAAGAATTGAACATGAGTGAATGATTGAACAACAACCATGACTAGGAAAGGAGGTAGGCCAGTCATACAGCTAGAATGAGAGATATTTCACATCAACGACTTTAATGTTAAGCCTAGTATTCCCAGGTGGCATTGTACCCCCAAGTTTGGGGAATATTTTATAATGTCTGTTCTTATTATACCTCCTTTTTGTAAAAGCTAATTGACATCAAATGGTTAATTGATATTGGGGAAAAGAACACTGTATGGGGGTTCACATAAGCAATAATATTATAAATAAAGTCCTTTCTGGGTTACCAATCACAGAACCCTGAGGGGAATAGTGGAATCTACCCTTTGGGGATCCAGCTTGCCCTGTGTGTGTGTGTGTGGGGGGGAATTGAGAGAGTGATCTCATAGGATGTACTACATACCGTAGTACAACCAGATACACAACATCTCTCACCAATCTCTTTCTCTCCATTCAGACAGACCGCTCAGCTGAAACTTTCTTTACCTCTTGTTTAGAGAATTGTAATGGTTCTCACTACATTTCTGTCAAAATTCTGTTTTTCTAGACAAGGCACTCCTTCCATGGCCAGCCTGCTGTCCAAGCCTGAAATGTTCTCACTATTTATCACCACCCCTTAGCATCTCTAGCTACCTTTTAGGTACAGCTGAGGGGCTACCTCCTCTAAGATTTATTTCTTCATCCTCTGTTGTCCATCTTGTGCCACCCCCCCACCACACACATTCTTCCACCCACTGCCCCCCCAAGTACTTTTTCATATGTTTTATTGACTTGTATAGATATGCTTCCTTACTGGAGAATATAAAATCTCTGAGGGGAGGAATTGTCTATATCTTTTTTTCTTATATCCCTCAAGGCTTGGTCTACCTAGAGCTTTGCACAAAGTTTAGTAAATATGATTTGATCGGGAGTGATTTGGATTACAATCTTCTCTCCTCATTTCCAGCCAGATGTTGTATATAACTTTGGTATTGCATGGGGTACGGAGACCCTAAAAATCCCCTACCCAGAAAAATTAAAAGTCAGAGGTATCTTAAGGAAGGAACAGGAAGTTTATTCAGTTCTTGGGAGAAGAGGGCATCCCTTCCACTAGTATGAACCAGCAGAATGAAGGGTATTACAAAAGAGGGAACAAGAATTTATACTCTAATGCAGTCAAGCTCCCTCCACCCCCCATACCTTCTCCCATTGGCTGGGAGGCAGGCTCTCAGTCTTGGTGTGAAATCCAACCGAATGGTGGATAACAAAGAAGCCCACCACTATCTCCTATTGGCTGGGAGGTGGGACAGGGAGCCAAGGTATTGTTCATGTCCTTATTTGGTAGAAGCTAAAGCAAGGGAGGGAAATAGGTCACAATCAAGGGTGGAGGTAAAAACCTCCTAAAAATGAAAGGGCCTAATGCTGATAAAACAAGGGTGGAGGTTGAAAGACCTTTGAAGGGGCCTAATGCTGATGTGGCAGTAGTAAGTTGGGGGGGATGGGTGAAACTGAAATTCTAGCTTGCTCCCACAAAACTTATGAGAAGTTTCACCTTTCCCATTCAGTATTTATCCTTAATATTGATAAAAGAATTGTAGAGCTTCAATGGAGCTACTTTTAGGAATTTATTTTCAGCATCTTTAGCATGAGTATCAAGAATAATTTTTAAAATTTTAATTTTAATTTAATTTTTAAAAAATAATTAAATAGAACAAGGAAAGTTGTTCAACTGGAGTTCAATATCTTTAATAGATGCACTTAAATTGAAACATTTTAAACAAGCATTTCTAGTGCACAGCTGTCCTATAACACATTACATAGCATTACAATGTACTGGTTTTCTGCATATATTTTCAGACTTTTTGGAATGTACTGATTGATTTTGCCCATTTCTCATTTTTTTCTCCTTTTCTTTAAAAAATATTATTTGTTATACAGAGCAGCTCTCTGTGAGGGTAAAGTGAAGAAATATTGGTGGAAAATTTCATGATGTGAAAAATAAAAAAAAAAAATTTAAATAAAACAACAACAAAGTGTTGCTTTTTACTTAAGCAGATAATAGTACTAATCACCCATCACTGAAGAATATAATTCCAGATTAGGGTTTTTTTTTCCATAGTGTTGACAGATTAAGCAGATCTAACCATCTTAATTTCCTACTCCCAGTACAAACAGCAGTACAAATTTTTGAGCCAGCTGAATGGAGTTAGAGATGCAGTTTGTGACCATGGTAAAAAGTTGTTTTGTTTTGTTGGTTCTTCTTCTGCTAAACTAATTGGCTCCTACAGTAATCAGAAATATTTAAGAACATTTTCACATTTATTTTCAGGAAGTGATTCAAGCATTTTTATCTTGCAGGTGCTGGGAATTTGCTTCTTGCCCAACATTGACTGAACTGTTGGAAAAGGGTGTCAGCCTGAGGGCATACAAATGTGAGAACTGCTTTAAAAAAAAATAATTAGAAAAATTGCCCCGCCTTAGGCAGGGCTAAACTAGCAGAGACTTTTGACAAGCCTTGGATCAGTTGAATGATCCCACCCAAGTGCTTAAGAGATTTAACTGGGTTGCTTTGTTAGTTTCTAAACCTGGGCGGAGGACACTTGTATATTCTAAGTGTGTGAGTAGAGGAAAAGACATCCAGACGTGTGGTCACCACAGATATAACTGAAAGGTTAGTGGCAGTGACTCATGTAACTAGAAATATTTAATTTGAGGCCCTGCTCTAGGACAGGTGATAGACAATCCTTTTCACCTTTCTAAGAAATTCATTGTCCCACCCGTCTCAGTGGCTTTTAAAAATATTTTTATCCCTTCTCAAACCTCCCAACCCCTCCTCCCCCACCTTCTCAGCCGAAAACATTTTTTCACTTTGCACTGAAAAAGTTGAGGCCTTTCCTTGAGAGTTCCTTCCTCCCTCCTCAACTTACTTGATTTAGATGCTGCTTTGACTATCTCCTCCTTTCATTTTGCAAAGGGTAAAGATGATCCTTCACATAAAGAGGTGATTTCATGCTAAGGGACACCAGTCTACATGCACCTTCTTTCCTATTTTACCCTATCTTCTCAAACAGATTGACCCTCCTCTCATGCTCCCTCTCTACTTGTCTGCTGGCTGCTTCCCTACTGCCTACAGACAAAATAATGTCTCCCATAAAAAACCAACCAAACAAAAAACAGAACCCACTGGATATATATATATATATATGTATATATATATATATGTATATATATATATGTATATATATATGTATATATATATATATGTATATACATATACTATATATACATCCCTACTAACTCTCATCCTGTATTTCTCTTTCCTTTGAAGGTAAACTGCTTGAAAAGGACATTTATAATTGGTACTTCTACTTCCTCTTATATCACTTTTAAGTTGGTTACCCATAACCTAGTTTAGCCCATTTGCTAAGAGGGTTTACCAGGATATGGCCAGCAGTTACCCATACAACAGCTTCTTGCAGCCACAGGTGAGAGTTGAGTGTGAGGTGGACACCAAAGGTGAATGAATAACCCTGAAAAGGGCTCAGCAAAACCTAGCACCAGAGGTGCTAGTCCTGCTGCAACAACCATACACACCCAGGTTCTGACTATTGCCTCCTTTAATCTATCCTTACTTTTTTTTTTTTTATCATCTCCATATCTCTTATCCCTTTTGGTTCCTATTTCTCTATTGCGTTAAGTAGATTTCTATACCCAACTGTGTATGTGTGTATGTGTGTGTGTGTGTGTGTGTGTGTGTGTGTGTATATAGTTTTCTACATAGACTCCTTTTAATTGTCCTCCAAATGATCAAGTTCTTAGGAATAATATGTATCATCTTCCCCTATAGGAATACAAACAGTTTAACTTTATTGAGTCTCTTACAATCATTCTTTCATGTTTCCCTTTATGCTTTTCTTGAGTCTTGTGTTTCAATATCAAATATTTTATTCAGCTCTGGTATTTTCGTCAGGAATACTTGAAAGTCCTCTATTTTATTAAATATCCATTTCTACTCCTCCTCCCTTCTCCCTTCTCCCGCCCCCCAAGAATTTTACTCAGCTTTGCTGGATGGTTGTAATCCTAGCTCAACTCCCTTATATTCTAAGCCTTCTGCTCTTTTAATGTGGAAATTATTAAATTTTGTGTGATACTGACTGTGGGACCACAATATTTGAATTGTTTCTTTCTGGATGCTTGCAATATTTTCTTCTTGACCTGGTTTCTCTGGAATTTGCCTGTAATATCCCTTTTTTATTTTCAGATCTCTTTTAAGAGTTGAAGAATAGATTCTTTCCATTTCTATTTTACCTTCTCCTTCTAGAATATCAGGGCAGTTGTCCTCAATAACTACTTGAAAGATGATATGCAGGCTCTTTTTTTTTTTCTTTTTATCATGACTTTCAGGTAATCCAGTAATTCTTGAATTATTTTTCCTCAATCTACTTTCCAGGTCAGTTGCTTTTCAATGAGATATTTCAGGTTTTTTTCCATTTTTTTTTCAGTCTTTTGACTTTGTTTTCTTGTTTTTGATGTTTCATAAAGTCTTTAGCTTCTACTTGCCAAATTCTAATTTTTAAGGAATTATTTTTTTTCAGTGAGCATTTCTATTACTTTTTTCCCTTTGGCCAGTTTTGCTTTTTAAAGACATTCTTTTCCTCAGTGAATTTTTGTGACCCCTTTACCATTGAACAATTCTGTTTTTTTAAGGTGTTTTCTTCAGTTTTTTTGGTTCATCTTTCACTAAGCTGTTAATTCTCTTTTCATAGTTTTCTTGCATCATTCTCATTTCCTTCCTCAGTTTTTCCTCTACCATTCTTATCTCTTTCTTTAATTCTTCCAAAGATTCTTGTTGGACTTTGGCCTGATTAGCATTTTTCTTTGAAGGATTTGTCTGTAGCAGTTTTTACACTGTTATCTTCTTCTTTGTTGATGCCTTGCTTTCCTTTGCCACCATAGTAGCTTTTTATGATCAAGTTCATTTTTTGCTGTTTGTTCATTTTTCTAGACTATTTCTTGACCTTGTATATTATGTTAAAGTTAGGTTCTTATCACATGGAGCTTGGAAGACATTGTTGCAAATGTCAGGCCTTTATGTACTTCTATTCTCTTTCTTCACTCTCATTTCTTTTCTCAATTTTTTTCTTTTACCTCTCTTGTATGATTTTTAAGTTCCTTTTTGAATTCTTCTATAAGTTAGTTCTTGCTGAGCCTGAGACCACTTCCCATTTTTCTTTGAGGTTTTGCCCATAGGTGTTTTGGCATTGTTCTTCTCTTCTTTTGTCTTGATATTCCACATCACCATAATAGGTCAGAGTCTTTTTGTTGTTGTTGTTTTTGCTTATCTTTTTTTTTTTTGCCTCTTTCCTTTCTTTTAAATTAGAGTTCTGCTCCTAGAGTGGGAGGGACACTGTCTCAGTCTTCTTGTATAAGGTGCTGTAGGCGTTGGCTGTTTACCTGGTGCTACATGGATATTGCCCAGAGGGCCAAGGGGGACCCTCATATCTGGTCTGTGCTGAGGGAGTGAGAGATGATTGGTACTGTTGGAGGCCATAGGGATCAGACAGCCTTCCTGGTGCTAAGCTGGGGTCCTAGTGCCAGTGTCTGGCATGTCTTGTGGCCAGTGGGGTGTTTCTGCATTTCCCTAGGGTTACACTAAAGCAAGTACAGGTCTGTGCACTAGAGGCTATCTTTTTGCTTAAGTACTTGTAGGGTTGGCATTCACTTGTTTGCCATGGGCTATGCTAAAGCATATGGTGGTTCCTAGGGCTAGAATCTGCCCATTCCTCTGGCTATGTTGAGGTACGTGGGGGGTTCTGGTATTAGCATTTGCCTGTTCTACCACAATGAGGCTTAGAATTCCCCATTGTTTACTGGGGTGAGGCTTGCTACTGACTTGCCGGGACATTTACTCTCCTGGAATGCATTCTAATTTAACCTGAGACAGACCTTTCTTACTGATCTTCCAAGCTTCTTGATTCAAAAGATGGTTTCCTCACATCTTTTTGCTAGTTCTGCTGTTCCATGATTTATTTGGGGGCACTATTTTAGGGTTATTCAAGGTGAATATAGGAGATATGGCTATTTACTATGGCTATTTACTGCTAACTATGCCATCATCTATCCACTGTCATCTGGTGAATTCTTTCAATTTCTGATTTACCCTCTAGTTCTAAAATATCAGGCAGTTTTCCTTGATAATTTCTTTTTTTTTTTTAATTTTACTATAGTTTGCATCATTCATTTCCACAAGATTTTGAGTTACATATTTTCTCCCCCTCTTTTCCCCACCCACCACCCCAAAACAGCCATCCCAGTGTGTCCCCCCTCCCCCA
>CM053585.1:434121534-434141101 GCA_028646515.1 Pseudochirops corinnae
AACTCTCTCTCTAAGGCAGCAACAACTTCAGCCTTCACCTGATTCTGGTCTCAAGAAAACTCCAACTCAGTTCTCAGCCAGCTTCCAAATGCTGGGAGAGAAACACACTCTCTCTCTCTCTCTCTCTCTCTCTCTCTCTCTCTCTCTCTCTCGTCTCTGGAATTCTTCTTATATAACAGACACTGGCCTCCTGTCTCAGCCAACCCCCTCCTGTCCCTGTCAGCAACAGGAGACAGAGTTCACACCCTCTGCCTCTTTCACAGAAGTACTTAGCCCTTAGTTACTAAGGACCAAGTACCTGCTAAATTAATTATAGTTACACCCCTGTACTAGAATTAAGGAGGATCAGGAACTGGGACTTGAAGGAAGACAGAGAACCCAGGAGGCAGAGATTGAAAGGGAAGAATATTTCAAACATGAGGTACAGCCAGGGAAAATGTCCAGAGCAGAGAAACAGAGTACGTTGTTCATGGAAAAGCAAAGAGGCCAATGTCAGTGGTTTGCAGAGTATGTTGGGTTGGTATATGGGGCAGCAGTGTTACGGTGAAAGAAGTTGGAAAAGTGGGGAGGTTATGAAGTAGAAAAGTGGTTATGAAGGGCTTTGAATGCCAAAGAGGATTTGATATTTAATCCTAGTGGTAATAGAAAATCATTGAGGTTTAATGAATGTGTTTGTGGTGGTGGGAAGTGGGGCAACATGGTCTGATCTTTGAGTTAAGAAGATAACTTTGGTAGCTCTGTAGAGAATGGGCTGAAGTAGGGAGAGATTTGAGCAAAGGGATCAGTCAGGTGTGAGGTGATAAAGGCCTTGTGAATGGGGATTATTTCATTCTTTTTATTTACTTTACTCATAGCACCTACTGTAGTTCTTGGCACATTGTACATGCTTAATAAATACTAATTGAATGATTTCTACACCAGGCATAAGATCTCTATCATGGGATTAATTCTTCCCAGAATACATGTTTGCATGGTCCACTATTAGCTGCTTCAGTGCAGTTATAAGCCAAATAATCACCTGCAGCTCAACAGAGACTTAGAACATGCACTGTAACATTCTTTAAATCTCTTGTAAATACCATCCAGGTGTGGGCAGCCCTAAATACTCAGCAGCCTGGAAAAATGCACATTCTCTCTGCTGCTACCTATCTGTCTTTGAACTCTCGGACACATCTTTATTCAATCATGAGATCCTAAGACACTTGGAACTGTTAAATCTGCTGAAAGAAAAAAAAATAAGAGTAGGCATTCCGACACTCATAAAACACAGACACACACACAGACACACACACAGACACACACACGCACACACACACACACACACACAACCACCACCACCACCAAGACAATTTGATAGCTACTTTATAAAAAGAGGCCTGAACCACCTTAACCCTCTCTTCTGTTTCAGTCTTTTCTTTCTCTTCAGAATGGAAACTTCCAGAAGTGCCAGGGTTGTGGATTTATGATGTGGAAGCAGGGTTTTGGTATGGTTTTTAGGGGTAGACCACCAAACAGACTTTCTTACCTTAATCCAGCTTTGAAGCACCTCCTCTATAGAAAAGAAAGCTAAGAAGACTAATAAAATAGCTTATTAACACAGAGCAGCCCCATCTGGCCACCTCCTGCTACAGCTCTATTTTCTGTTTCTGTACTTACCTGTCAGGGTCACACTGCAGGTTCACACTCCTCAGATCTCCGTAGCCAAGGAAAAACCATTGCAGTGACCCCAGCTGCTCCATTTTGTTCCTTCAGGACTACAGTAACAAATAATAAGGTAGTGAATTTCAGTTTTCCAACTGGGCAAAAGTATTATATAATGGGGGGATTGGGGACTGTGTATTATGATCTTTTGTCTGTTTGAGGAATATAGCAAATATCTTCAACCAAACCTATTCTCTTTAGTATTTAAAGTTTTTTTCCCTTCAAAACTAAATTGGATACCATCTTCATCCTGAAACCTTCCCTGAGTTCCCAACCCACCTCACCTAAAAATGATCTTTCTCTCCTTAAATTTTCCTAGAACCTTTTGGGTCTCAATTTTGCACCACCAAATTCTACATTGTGTAAGCTTTATATTGCTTCTTTTAGATTGTGAGCTCTTTGAGGGCAAGAGGAAGCAGCATGCTGCACTTGGCAGAAATACAGACTCTAGAATCTAAGTGATGGGGCACTAATGATGGACCCCTAAAAAGCCCTGGACTTTTCCACACAGCCTAGTCCCTGGCATTCACCTAAGGCATAGGGTCATCCCAGTCAATAGTCTTTTTAACTGCCCTTTCACTGTGACTCTTTGGCCGCACTCCTCCCATTGTCTGCACCTAGCCCATCCTAGGCTACTTGTCACTCCCTAATCCCATCCAGATCTTTCCACAATCTTTCTGTATAAAATATCAGTCTTACCCTCATCAAAAGTTCAGATTCCTAAAATCTGGTCCACTTCTATTGGCATCACAACTAGAGCTGACTCACCGCGAGTCTCACCTACCCAACCCATTTCACAATAAATGGACTGAGAGACTGGAGTGGTTGAATTCTTTCAAGGCCAACCAACCCCGTCCTCTTAAATTTCTGGGTTCCTAGCACCCCTAGACTGCATTATAGGGACCTTGATTCAGATCTTCTTATTTGCTCACTATGTCTATAAACTTGAATATGTTACTTAATCTTCCTGGGTTGTAGTACCCTCATGTTAAAACTGAGCAGATTGAACTAGATGACCTGTTTAGTCCCTTCCAGTTCAAAAAGTATGATCCTCTGACTGTTTTAATTTTGCTCTTTATTTACTTATACTTATTACTTATTTATTTACTTATACAGACAATTAGCATTTAAAAGCCTTCAAGAAAGGCACCTAATAAAATGCAAAACTTGGGGGAAATTAATGGCACTTCTATATTCAGATTTATCAGTATAAACAAGTTTTCCTCTCATAACTATGAAAAAGGAAGAGTGACATTTATTCTTTGATGTAGAAGGACTTGACTTCTAATAAGGGAAATCACATGAAAAGGACTAGAGGTTAGGGAGAGGTATTTTGGACTGGGAAGTCAGAAGAAAAGAGAGTAGACTCTTTGGAACAACAGATTTACGTGATCTTTCCAATAATGTTGACTGAATTATTGCTTCCTAGGCTAAAGTGGACTTGAGATAGTGAAAATAAAATTCAAACAGCATGACAGGGAGATGCTAGGATAACAGTAGTGTGGTGGGTCTTAGTGGGGCTAGTTTTAGAGAACTCTTGCCAATCAGGAGCATAGGATCCAGGGTGGGACCAATTCAGGGCAGGAGGCTGATCTAAATAAGCTTTTTTTTTTTTTTTAAGTGCTATTGGCTATTTAAACTAGCCAAAAACCCTGCAAAAATGCTCAGACTGCCTTTTTGCTTTAGCTAGGTAAATCACTTCATCTGTACTCATGGAAACATCATTTGAAAGACCATAAAAGTGCATTTTACAGCAATTTTAAAGTAATAATTGTCATCAAAACATCATCTTATAATTCTTTTGTATCCTTGCACAGTAAGAGTTGAGCAGCAATTATGTTTTGTCAGGCAATGTTTGCATTATACAGCCTACTTACTGATAAAATCCTCAGTAATGCTATTGTAATTTTTCTAGAATTGTGGTGAAGTTTGAAGGTGGGAGAGAACATAGGCTTGAACTGTGTTGGTACCTTCATCTGGGACCTTCCTTGTACTCTGGTACTACTCCCACAGAAACTGCTGATTGAATCAACAGTTTTGCCAGGGTACTTAGTGGGTGGGGAGTGAAATTGTGCTGACAAAGAGTGGGGTGAATGCAGGGGACAGACTAATTCAGACTGGGAGCAGTGGTGCAGCTGTGGACCACCAGGGTTAGGTCCTGGATCTTTTTTTCCCTTGTGTCATCATGGTTGTAGTGTGTGTGTGTGTGTGTGTGTGTGTGTGTGTGTGTGTGTGTGTGTGCGCTCACAGATGTTTGAATTGGCTTGGGTTCATGCCACACGCTGGTCCAGAGGCTACGCACAGCATGCACCAAACTTGGAGGACCAATCCATAATGAAAGTTATAGGGAACTTCAGCTTCAAGCTACCTAATTACAGTATTCCTGTTGAGTTTGTAATGATGCCTCTTCTCTTCAAAGGCGGGGGGAGGGAACATAGCAGCAGGTATTAGGACTATATAACGGCTTTTAGAAAAGGGTAAACGTAGAATAGTCATTGATGGGACATTTAAGAAGACATTGTCCTTTGGACAATATATACTGATGGAATCACAGATCCAACTCCTATACTTTGTGTATACAGACCTATATACATTAATGCTCCTAACTATGTATACTTTCGCCTCATTATCAATTAAGTAGAGGACAAAGTCAGTTCTTTGCTGAGGAAAACAAGATATTTGAATGAAATTTCATTTAAGAAGTCAATTATTTATGCTATTATTCTTCATTAAAATGCACAATAAACATATTCAGATATTTATATATATTATGTTTTTAAACAGGGCTTCTTGGTGCCGGAGAATTCCATGACACACAAACTCAAAATATTAAGTGTCGCTTACTGATAGTTTTATCAATGACATACAGGATATCCTGCCCAGTCTCCTCCTCCTCCCCCCCAAAAAAAGCAAAAATATTCTAGAGATGGTGAAATTCTCCAAATTATCTTAATCTCAGATGGTATTGTGCTAATTACATTGAGAACTGTATTAAAAACACCTCTTCAATGAGTAATAAAATAGTATTCATTAAATGCCTTCTATGTTCCACAAAAACAAAAATGAAATGCGTGTAATGTAAAAAAAAATAGTTTAATTAGACCTAATATGGCAAAAGGCAGTGGATAAAAAATGCATATTGCTTAGACACGTGGCCAAATGGACAGCCATAAAGTTATTACATCAATACATATATCATGTATGGCCATTGCATTTGAACAAAGGACTGGATACTGTATTGAGGAGGAGGACAAAACTGAGTGAGAATTAATTTGGGGAACAGAGTTTTTACAATGTCAGGTTAGTATAAAATCCAATCCCTTTAACAATAGTCTTCTAGTGAGACTCCATTGATACAAATCAGGGGACTACATCATCTTAGAAGAATTCAAACTACAAACCTCAAATGGCAATGGAAATATATAATTTGCAACGGTGATTTTTCTGAGATTGTGGAATTACACGGTTCCTCTAATAAGCATATTTAAGTAGCAGAAGCTTTCAAATGATGACTCACATGCAAGAAGTACTTCAAAAGGTATTGTCAAGGACAGATATAGCAAGGAAAATTGATGGGTAAGTCATATAACAAGGACTAAACACAAAGAATGGACAGTTCAAGTGCCACAATGATTCCCCTGAGATACTAAAAGAATCAGAGGGAGACTCCATCTGATGGTAAATTACACCAGGAATGGATCCTCTATTTAGGATTTATGGCAATGTATTGACAAGAATTGAACTGGATGAGAATGTATGGAAGTGATGTAATCTACACTGGAAGAGGAAGAATTCACACTGATGAAACCCCAGATTTATACAATCAAAAAAGTGTTAGAGCCACAATGAACTGCAATTTATTTTTATCCACCTTGGATTTTTGTCTAAATAATACAAAAAAACAGCTAGGCAATTATTTGAAAAAAATAAATTGGGCCACTCATATATAATGTTAAGGGGAAACCATCGATTGATTTATACTGGATTCATGGATTCTATTCTAAAAGCCTTATGGGTACCAAAATCTACATCATCTTCTTTCTACTCTCATATCTTCTTTAGTTCCATGCTCATAACTTTTCAGGTGAAATTTTAACCATCAACTCAAATTCAAAATGCCAAAAACTGATCCTGTAATCCCCTTCTATTGCCCTTTGGATAATTACAATTTCAGTTCTTATGAGACCCTAGCTTTTCTTCACTTACTCTCCATTCATGCAATATTTTATCACAATGAGGTTGAAAGGCATGATGACAGAATCTCAGACTTGAAGGAGACCAACAAAATGATATAGTACAACTCATAGATGATCAAGAATCAACTCAGAAGCAAACCAGAGGAGTGGTCATACTGTGTTTCCTTGAAGGCTTCTTTGAACAGAATCCCATCGAACTCCTAAAGCCATTCTGCTACTGGTTAGATCAAACTGTTCAAAAGTTTTATTTTTTTCCCCTTAGATTGATCTGAAATCTTTCTCTCTTCAAATCAAATGATTGTTTTTAGCTCAATCCTTCTGGAACTATGCAAGACATCCCTAATGCTTCTTCTACATGACTGCCCTTCAACCACTTGCAGAGTTCTATCATGCTCTGTCCAAAACTCTTCTCTTCTTTAAAAATTCCCCATTGTTTCAACTGATCCTCTGAAATGACAGTCTCTAGTTCACTCACAATTCTGGTCACATACTAGCTTTTCAATGAACTATATCCATCTTTTTTCTTCAAAATCTCCTACCTTCAATACCTTAAGTGATTGAAGAAACAAACACCTGCCACCTATGCACCTAAAGTCATCAGTATTGTTTTGTTTTGTCTTGTTTTGTTTTGAATAGAACTCCTAAATTGTCTGCAATGTTTTAAGATTTTTCTTCTAATGGTATTATTTGTTCTCATATTAATCACTGGTAGTAGGTAGTGGTTACCTAACAAATCTTTGTAGGTTCACTATACAGTCCTGAATACAAAGAACTGGAAAACAGAAAATGTGTGTATGTTGCCAGAAGCTGCCTACATGCAACAGATAAAAGCACAAAGAGCTAGGAAGTCTAGATTCTTCCTAAACTGGCCTTCTATACTGAGTTACTATGTAATTATATTTGAGGGAGAGACAGAGAACCAGGTGAGCCCTTCATACAGCAAAGCAGGGCACCTTTGGAAATTTGATCCTTTTTAGCTTTTCCCACTTGTTTCTTTGTTCCTTTGTACTGTGTATGTTGCTAAGAAAATCATGGGCCATGTTCTAAATTATACAAGATCTTGGGAACAAATAATGCTACTGTTGCTTTGTTGTTTTTGTTAATGATGATCATAAATAGCTGGAAATTACATTTTTTTTACATTTTTCCAAGTACTGTGCATAAATTGTATCACCTAAAAATCACAATAGTCACAGTCATAGATTTAGAACTACAAGGGACCCCTAATGTCACCTGATCCAAACCCTTTATTTTATAAGAAGAAATAGAGTTAGGGGTAGTAAGTCACATGCCTAGGGTCATATAGGCAGTCAGCATCAGGGGTGAGGTTTCTCTTCTTTCCATTATCATGACATTTTATAGTTTAAGAGCTAATTGCTTTCTAATTTGTTATTTGCTATTTAAATTGTAATAACATATAATAACACATATCTAGGTCATGTTATGGTTTATAAAGCACTTTCCTCACAAAAATCCTGTGATTAAATTAGTGCAAATTTTATTAAGTTGATTTAGTGCAGTGATGATGTTAGAGTTCATCCCTTTGTCTCTCATACTTAGGAAATTGCCTTATGTGTAGTAGATAATTAAGCAAGTTTGTTAAATTGTGTTGAACAGAATTATATAGGTTTTCACATCTTTGACAGTGTCAAACATAATTCTGGTGGTTAGTAATGGCAGGTAAGTGAGAAAGTACATAGAATGTTGGGCTCGGAGTCAAGAAGACCTGGTTTAAAATTCCAATTGGACACTATGTGTTATCCAGGGCAAGGCACTTCACTTCACTTCAGTTTCCTCACATGTAAAATAGGGAGTAAAAATAGAACTGACCTCTGACATTTGTGAGGAAAAAAAATAAAATAATATTTGTAAAGTGCTTTGCAAACCTTCAAGCATTATATACATGTTAGCTATTAGTATTGATAATAAAGTACTTTATATTAACTTGATTATTCAATCATATAAACTGACACTAATTTTTGTTTATTTTATATATTCATTTTTCAATAATTTCCTCATCATTTCTATCTTCAATTTATATATATGTGTATATGTGTGTGTATGTGTGTCTGTGTGTGTGTGTGTGTGTGTATATATATATATATATATATATGAGTAGGGAAGGGGAAGAGCTTGCAATAATAAGAAGTAGACCAAATCTTTCATGAGTCTATCTCAGCACTGTACAAAAGTCTCCATACTGTTGTTGCTATACTAAAGATAAATAAATTTATTTTAATTGTTTTTGTTTTATGTCCATCCTCTATGTAGAGACTATGCTTTCTGGTGATAACCAGAAACTTCTTAGAAAGTAACAAAAAAAAAAAGTGTGTATCTGAACACTAAGTAATAAACCTGATTTTGATTGAACATTCATGGTTTCCCAATTAAAATAGTTTGAGGTGTTTTCAATATGGACACCTGCAATTTGGAGACTATAATTGCAAAGTGACCCATTGTCTGTAGGTGTGTCAACCTGCATCATGGTAATAATTTGTCTAAGAATTACCTTTTATTGTCTGCAGGAGCAGGGGACCAATAAAATTGATACTTCAGATCCTGCCACTGTCTACAGATCAGCAGCCAGCACTGCTCTAACCAAAACTTATGGTTGGAAGAATTCTTCTTTTTTCCTTTTTTTTTTACTATTAGTCTAGACATAGCTTGCCTACAACCGTAAAACAGGCACTTTGTCTGAATTATTTGGGAAAGAAATGGTGCTAACGTCTGCCTTATTGCTGGAATGGGAAATAATTTGTTCTGTGTACTCAGAGCATCTGGCTCTGTTATATAGCATCAGCTTTTCCTCTCTCACTCAAGAAAGTGTGATAATTCTAGAAATACAAGAAATGGTAATAGTGGAACAAGAGTGAACTAAGAGGCAAGTTTGAGAAGGGCAGACAAATGGCCACTCTTACAACTAAAGAGAGCAGTCATTTCTGGTGACCAACTGGACAGAAAATGTTTAAACACACACATAAACACAGTAAACTCTGATCATTTGTATTATAGATAATCTGCTCTAAACCTTGCTTTTAAATTGTTACTAACATTGTCCTTCCTTCTACTTAATTTCATTGAGGAGATAGCATGCTCCAATGGAAAGGATGCTTAATCTGAAGACAGAGTATCTGAGCTCAAATTTGGGCTTTTTGATTTACTACCTCAAAACCTTAGACGAGTTACAAAGGGGGCCTTTGGGCCTCAGTTTCCTCATCTGTAAAATAAGAGACTTGGACTGTGTAGTTTCTAAGTCTCCTTCTTTTTCTAAATCTATCATCCCTGTGATAATAAAATTAAATTAAAAAAAAACATTTTGAGCATTAATTCGCAGAAAACTTCTTTTTACTATATATATTTTCCCCCCTCCCCCCAAGGACTTTGCTATATTTTCTTTTTCATTCAGGAGGGATCATGTCAGAGGGGGAGAAAAATGGTTATTAATTGAAATTAATTTAATTAAAAAATTAAAGATACCTTTCTTAAAATGCTATTTTGTCCCCTCTGGAAATATGTGGGCTTGAAGTTTTCTCACTTCAGCAAGAATTGCAAAGAGCTATTAAAAGAAAACAATTATCTGCTTCCTCTAGGAATTACCTATATAAAACTCCTAATATGATGGATGCCTTATCATGCCATGGAGGTTTCTTGAAAGCTATGCCAGTTGAACATAAGCTCTGGCAAATCCTTTCAAGCTAGAAATGCTTTAAATATGGTTCTGGTGACAGATTTGGCCTACTGTTCAAGGACCAGCTTAGCTAAGCAAAGAGAGGCTTATCACTCATAGGTGATGAATTATTTGCCCATGGCAACCCATAAAACAAGGGAAAATAGAAAGTGATCCTCAGACATGCGTGACTCTTTGCTGATGTACAAAAGCAGAAAAAGGTCAAAGAATACAATAATGGAACTGGTTTTTAGACGATCTATATGCAACACTTTAAATGTTGATTTTCTCAAACTGAGATTCTTGTCAAATGGCCAATGAGTTAGCTCATAGAATGTTAAAAATCTTAAAGGAAGATTTCGAGCATGTTAAGGAGAGCCATTATGGAAGATTTATGAGGGAAAAAAAACCCCATAAACATGAATCACACAGAATGACAAGGTTACAACTGTTCCATCAGGTTCTTGACCCAGAATCTATGAACTTTCTTTAAAAATGTATTTTCATAACTATTTCAATATACTTGATTTTTGTTCATAATGCTATTTATTTTATATTATATATTTAAAAATAACATTGTAAGAAGGAGTTCTCCAGGTCTCATCGGACTGCCAAAGGAATAAACGATGCAGAAAAGTTTCAGCATTCTTGCATTAAGCAGAATAGTTACACTAAAGAGATATTTGGTCCATTGTGTATTAAAGTTTATTATGAGAATCTAGTTCCATTTTAGTCTGGCTCTTCCCTCAGCTAAAGAAGTAATGGAATCCATTCTTAGTATAAAATGTTAACTAGGTCAAAAGGATGAAAAACCTACATAAGGCATGACTTCAGAATTATTATTATCTCCTTTGTAGGTCTTTTTGGAGGGGGAGGGAGTGGGAAGGTTGGAACATGGGAAAGGGTTGTTCATTCCCAAATTGGATATTTTACTCTAAGTTAAAGAGACCATTTTCCCAAGTTACATACAGTTGGTCTCATATATTATACTCATATCTTATATTTGTATTCATTAGACAGGAATATAAAACATTAAACAAAAGAAAATATAATGTGTTTTTACATTACTTTCATTTGTACTATACAGCTTTGGGGCTCCTTTTCTGGTTTTTGTACCAACCTTGAGATTTCATTGGTCTAGGGAATTCCTGGTGAGAAAACTCTGCCAATGGAGATCTGTGATGTCTAGTCTTCAAGAGCTCCCTGGGGCAGTGAAAAGTTAAGTGACTTTTCCAGAGCCACAAATTCAATGTGTGTCAAAGATATGATATGAACTCAGATGTTCTAGTTCCTAAGGATTGCACTATCTACTGCTTCCTCTCAAACTTTTCAAAGTACTTTCATAACTCTGATTTCATTTGGTTCTCAAAACAGTTTTGTGGAAGAGTAGTGCCAGTTCAGTTTTATAAGAGAAGTCAAAATGATATAAGGGAAAGAGAGCTGACCTCCAAGTGTGGAAAACCTAGGTTGAAATCTTATCTTTTATGCTTACTGTCTTTGTCACTTTGGACAAATCACCTAACCTCTCAATACTCCAAGTAAACTCTTGGTAAATTACAGTATAGTTCCCAGTATAGTCTGAACTGATAAAATTTCCTTAGCAAGAATTCCAGAGACCAATAAAATTACAAATTCAACCTCCCTCCCCTCCAAAAGAAATAGGGAAACTGACACATTTATTTGATTTGCCCAAGCCTAGACAAATCATTAGCAAGAAAATCAGGACTAAAATTCATTTTTTTTCTTGTGCTGCAGTCTACTTTTCTCTTCATGACCATCATAGTAGTACTTATGTCATCACCACCTAAGGAAAGAAGACAGATGAGCGTGAATACAGTTCCTGGTGTGCTTTGGTTTGTAAGAGAAAGAAATATTATTAACTCTCAGATTCCAGGTTGAGGGTGGATGGAATTAGCCACATTCTTAGTGTATTTAAATAAGGTCAGAAATTTTCTGACTCTGAATGTCCATATACACATTTAGTTTCTTCTTTAGAAACGTCCAATTTAAACTTTTTGGAAAGCCTTAAATTTTTTTTGTCCCAGGACACGTTAAAATCTGTCTAAGTTTACACATGAACTTGGCTGGCTCCTAACTCCTTTGTGAACAATTTGTTAAGAGCAAGAACTTCTATGATTTGAAGTGAATTTGGTTCCTTGGACATGTACTAGAACAGCAGGGCGTGTTTCAGGTCAGAGCTAATATGGTCTGGCACAGTTACTTGGGGAGTTTGGGGAGCATCTGTTTGGGCTATGCTTTGATCTGGACTATTTTTCACTTTTATGTTCACTTGCAGGAAACCTGACCAATAAATTTTAAAAAAAATACTTATCTACTATCACATCATGCAAAAGGGATGGATCTATGGAAACTTTCAGGCTGAACACTGCATTGAGTTAGGTGCTGGAAAAAAATAACTTTCAATGATTTCCTATATTGCCCTATTAAAGACAGGAGTGAGCACATAGCACTTCAACACATTTTCAAAGGGAGTTAAATCAGCATCAGGCAATGTTCTGATCTGAAATTTCAGAGAAACAGGAAATTCTTCCAACAGCTGATCCATATCAAAAGTGGTTAAAACTTCATGTTTGTTTGAAAGCTTGGAATCTCTCACTGGAATAATGTAGCAAGGCAAAAGTCAGTCCTGATAGTAACCCTAATTTGATTGCTTGACTTTTTTTATAAAACTATAGTCAAATTCTCATCAAAGAACAAAAGGAATTGCACCATATTTTGTGTGATATTTGACTTCATAGGGTATGTTTTAAAACCAATGCCCTAGTATTGTTACTACTTGTCCATTTTGTTTCTTTAGCTAGATATTCATTCCTATCATCAGGCTAATTTTAACCAAAAATATGAAATTTAATAATAATTTGCATGTTTGATGAATGACTGTGAGAGATTTAGCAATGTAGCTGCCTTGTTCTTTGCCTCTGTGACACAGTCTATATCTTCTTGGTCTGTTTCCTCTGATGAGGAACATAGTTCAGGCTTCAACTTGGTGAGACATTATCCTAGATAGAGGCTCCTGTGTGGGGACTAATACTATTATTGGCTTCTATATGTATTTATTTTTGGGGTATATTTGACTAGCTCAATATGAAGAGATACAGACAAATGGACTTTCATGAGGAAGGATTATCTCCCAGGAAAAGACAAAAGACTCTGTGATGAAGGAACACAAATACTCTCTTTCCCTCTCCCAGTTCCTTCCCTCTCCCCATCTTCTCTGTTCACCTCCTCTCCTTTTTATATTTTTCTCTTCTTTCTCTGTCTCTCTCTCTCCTCTGTCTCTGTCTCTTTTATTCTGTATCTACCTATCTCTGTATCTGTCAATATCTCTCTGTTTCTGTCTCTATATCTTTCTCTCTGTCTCTTTTCTCCGTCCCTATCTCACTGTTTCTGTCTCTATTCATCATCTCATTCTGTCTTTCTCCATCTCTGTGTCTCTGTCTCTGTCCCTCTCTCTGTCTCTGTCTTTCTGCCTCTGTCTTCTTCTCCATCTCTGTGTATGTGTTTCTATCTCTCTCTTTTTCTCTCTCTGTGTGCCTCTGTCTCTATCTCTCTGTGTCTCTGTCTCTGTCTCTCTCTCTCTCACACACATACACACACACACACACACACAAATACACAAACACACAAAGTGATGTGACAAACCAATCATCAAATAACACTAAGCAGCCACCAAGTTCAGCTCTGGAGATGAGCTCCCAGAATCCTCTCTGAGAAACCTTTCAGTGAACTTGGATGAGGAGGCTAGTGTGGAAATAAGGAGCAGTAGCTCTTTGCTCCTGACTGTCTTTTATAGAAATGGCCCTGCAGCCATTTCTGCAGTGGATGAGGATGTGGCTCCCTTAATTAGCTGCAGCTGCGAAGGTAGTAACCCCTTTTTCCTCACTGCCAACAGTATGTATGTAGTTTCAAGATGTGAGAAGTACCTTTTGGCTTTTCCTGAATTGAAATGACAGTCAGCTCCTGATTACTTTAATCCTGCAAGTGAAGATTAAGGTATTATCAATTCATGTCCATAGGATCAATAATTTTTTCATTCAATTTGGTTTAGAATCAGCAATATAGTGGTCCTATTTCATCACTAATGACAATATAATAGTGCAAATAAACTATGCATTTGCTAAAAGGCTTATTAAGTTTTCATTATATATGTTACTTGTAGTTCCTTATAGATCTTAGGTACCTGGAAAATCACACATTTCTTCACTGCAGAAAAACCCAGAAGCACTCTATACAGACTGCTGCTGCTACAATAGCCATAGTTTACACAGATTACAGAGACTGAAACAATATTTCATTTAATACAATTATTAAGATAAATAACCTCTGGCCTAACTTGCCTTTATATAGTGGACTATGCAGTCGATTTAGAAAGGCTTTCTAGTCATTTCTTAAATACCTTAAGCAAGAGACAATACACAACTTCCCTAAGTAGCCCATTCCAGTCTTTTACCACCTTGTCCATCAATATTCTTCCTTATTTTTATCTGAGATCTCAAGATCTCGCATACTTTGTCTGAGGGGAGACAGTAGCAAAACAGATTGAGTGGTAGACTTAAAATCCGAGTGATCTCCATTAAAATTCTGCTGATATACTTACTAGCTACATGACAATGAGCTAATCAATTAACCTCTCTCTTCCTCAGTTTCTTCATCTGTCAAATGATCATTATAGGACCATATAGTTCACGGCAGTATTTAGAAGATCAAATGGGATGTTTTCAAAATGTCTTGCAAACATTATTTTTCATTATCTTGTTAAAATCAATTTCAGAATAGTATTTTTTTGTTTAGAGTCATTTTTTTTTACTGGCATTTGGAAGGTTTGCAGGGAGAGCTCAAGCAAGTCCCTACTCTTACTCTGCCATCCTCTCAGAATAATATTTTTTTAAAGATTAGATCTTTAACAGACTTTAGAGATCATATTACAGATGTGGAAACTGAGGCCTGGAGGATTCAAGTGAGTTACCCAAAAAATACACCATTAATTTAGTGGTACCATGAGGAGAAGAACGTAGGTCCTCCCAGAGTAATACTATCTCTAAAACCACACTGCCTCTTAATTAAATGCAAAACTTAGTCTTGACTGGGAGCCTGCTAGGTGCATGAAAACTCTTTATACTCAGCTAAGGAGCTGGCATCATGGTGATTTGTCCTGAACAGTTTGGAATGCCACCATGTTTGTCTTTCTACCCAGTAGAGATAGCATTTACTTGCTGTTATTTAAATGGAAGTTATTGGAACGTTTGATTTTTATGTATGTGAGAATAAAAGTGAGAACTTAATATTTTTCTCTAAGGATTAAGTCAAAGAATATTTCAGAAAGAAGGCTTTAATTACAAATCCATTTTTCTTTGCCCTTTAGGCTTGAAGAATGGGCATTTTTGCCTGCATATAAGCTTTATCTTTCTTAGAAATTAGATCCTTTCCATCTGTTTTTCCTCTGAAATCATTCTTCTTTCCCAAACACAGGACTAGTATTTTTTAAAGTTTAGAGATGCTATGCTTTATTAATTAATTTCCAATTTTTACATGCCTAATTCAGGATAATCTTCAATTACCCTTAATGTCAAATGACTCCCTCTTACCCCTTCTAAAAGATGTGAAAAACTTAAAATGAGTTTTGGAAAGAAATTAATGTATTCTGCAAATCATCGAAATATCTTGAAAAGAAGGTCAATTAAAACCGTCCTCTTTTTGTCCAAATTAGTTTCAGTCTAATGAATCTTATATATGCTAGTATGGGGTAGAAAAATGCATGATAGTTGGGCTGTTTATACTTGCAAAATAAGAGGAGAAATGAGGTGATTGCCAAAACATTGCTAACCAAAAAATTAAAATAATTATTCTTCCTTCAGTTATTTGTATTTTTCAGGCCAAAGTATTTTACACACTGAATCACCAGCTAATTTTTTTTAAAGTAAAAAAAAATTTAGAATTTTGTAAATACAACTTAACTTGTATTAATTTAATATAAAAATCAAGACACCAAAACTTAGGGATGTTTTTCCTCTACAATTAAACTAATAAAACTGATGAAAATTAAACTGAAGGACTGACAAAGTTTTGAATTTGACCAGTCTCACACTATTCTACTTTATTTATAATTTATAATTTTGTTGGAACTTTTTCTGCCTTCTCTTATTTTATCACATGCATCGATTTTTTTTTTTCATTCGCTTCAATTCCATACCTAGAAATTCTTTTTCCATATAAAATACTTTGGAAGGAATTTGTTGAGAAAAAGTCAGAAAATTTTTAAAAATAATGATCCAAAAATATGCAGAAAAGCAAAAATTTGCCCTTGTCGTTCTTGATGCTTGAAATGTTCTCCCTTCCCAATTCTCTTGAAAAGCTACCCATCCTTCAAGGCTTAGTTTAAAGGCTCCCCCTTCAATGGAGTCTTCCCTGATCTCCATATTTGCTAATAACCACTCCCTTATTTGATCTCAGAGTATTTTGCTTGGGCTTTTCTTGGGGACTTATCATGTTATCATATTCTTACTAGTATTATAATTAAAGTATGTGTGAATGTGTACAATTGCACCAATAAGATTGGAAACTCCTCGAGAAGGACTAAATCTTAATTATCTTTGGCTCAATCCACCTACTCCAGAAGCTAGAATGCTTCATTGCTCGTAGAAAGTGAAAATTAATGTTTGTTTTATGAATAGTATTTTTCATTTACCAAAATATAGTTGTAAAAGCATTTTTACTTGTTATTTTCCATTTATGAAAAAGAGATATGTTACTTTGTTCTCTATTCCAAAAAATCAGTTATGATGAGTTGTTCTTTTCCATTTCATCTAAACCGATTATTTAAATGACAACAATTGGTACAATCCCTTTAAAAGTGAATATATCTTTAAAAAAGCAACACCTTTAACATTTATCTATCCATCCATAAATACATACATAAATACATACATACCTACATGCTGTGCTGTCCAGGGAGCAGAGATTTAAGTCAAGCAGTAGAACCTTTAAAAAAAAATGCTGGAAAGATTTACGAAGAAAGATTATCTTTGCAGTCAACATAGAAACCTTTTCAAGCAATGCATCACAACCTTGCCATAGTCATTCATGCAGATGGTAACGTTTCTTACTTTAAGTATGAAAGCAGTCAGCCTGATTCTTTCCTGGCTCTGCAGCGAACAACAAATCATCCCCTCAAAGACACAAAATCTAGAAAACCCATTGAAGGCTTCCTTTTGAACCTTTGCAATAGGCCCTATGAAGCTCTGGGCTCATACCATTCCCTCTTCTGGAATCATCCCATGCCTTACACTTTACCAGGTAAATCCTACTCATCTTTGAAGGCTGAATTTTTGTTTAATTTCCAAAAATAAATTTAGCAAAGTCTAACATTGTTGATGACTTATAAGACCCTACAAAATAGTAATATACAATGTTAGTTTATATTTTCTTATAAAAATATTTTTTTAATTATGATTTCTGACAGACCAAAATTAACAAATAAAATTATATGGAATTACTTAGTTTTCCCTAGGCCTTATGAGAGTCAAAAAGCCCTCAGGAAAGACAAAACTCAGATGTTATTTTATCTTTTCTTGTTTGATATCAAAAGAAATTGATTCATTTAACAGCCCCACTCATAGACTATTAATCAAGTTTGATAGGTTCATAAGGATATTATTGTTCATGACAGAAGGCAAAACCTCTAAATCAATTAATCATCAAACACTTAGTTAAGCACCTACTATGTGTCAAACACAATACTACGGATACAATACCAAAAATGAAATTGTCCCTGCCCTCAAGAAATTTCTGTTCTCTCAGGGGAGGCAGTGTATACACTGAAACAAAATAAATTGGTCATTTTGGGAAGGAGCCATTAGCAGTTAGGAGAGAGATTGGGAAGGAACAAGCATTTGCCAAACACCCAGATTGTATCAGACACCGTACTAAGGGCTTTTAATAAATTTTACATTCTATCTCTCTACTCCTGGCTTTTGCTTTGGCTGTCCCCCACATCTGGAATGCTCTTCTTCCTTGGCTCAGATGACTGACCTCCTGGGCTTCTTTAAGTGGCAACTAAAATCTCACTTTCCGCAGAAAGACTTTCCTATCCCTCTTAATACCAGTGTCTCCTCTCTGTTAATTATTTCTATTTATCCTTGCTTTGTATTCATTTGTTTGTGCATTGTCTCCCCCTTTAGAATGTAAGCTCCTTGAGGCCAGAGATTGTCTTTTGCCTTTTTTTGTATCCCTAGCTCATCACACAGTGTTTAGCTAATAGTAAGAACTTAATAAACATTGAATGATTGAGCAAATATCAAAATATTTCAGGAGAGAGATCATTCATCTTTTCTTTCTGGGTTTGTATTTTTTATTCCCATTGGTTTATTTTCCTTCCAGTTTGCTGTTGTATAATTACAAAGCATTTCCCCTACAGGAAGCATATTAACAAGTCAGGGACACTGTCATTTGCAACAGGAAAAGTGCTGGCCTCCTGAACTGTAGACATTATTCATAGAAATCTCCAAGGTTGGTCTATGAATCCTTGGAGCCTGATTGTCCTCCCTTTTATTCTCATGTTTGTTATCCTTCCAAATCATGTTGCTTGAGTCAAACTGCATTTGAACTTCTCCTAACTCTTGATATTTTACTGCCACATATTTTCAACCTTCCAATCTTCTGTGTTTTTCTTCATGACAAAAGAACCGAAAGAATCATTCTCCATGCTGACTTCTGAAGTTTCTCATTGATTCAAACGAAAGACAAAGCATCATTTTGGAATAATTTCTCCCTTAGGCATCTTTTACCTAGGCATTCATAGTAGTGATATTTCCTCCTTTGAAGGAAAACTATAAGACATAATTTTCACCAAGACTGATAGTAGTACTTTCTTCTGGCAATTGCTATTTTTCAAATATTCATTTATATTACTTATATATGGAAGGAAAGGTTAAAATGTTAGATGCATTGAAATATTGTATTATCCATATACCAGGGGCTAAATCTTTCAGGTGTCATCTCATCCATGGACAGAGGTGCTGATGCATTGACAAGGCTCTCCCCTAAATCACTCATATCTCCAGTTCTTTACTAAACCAAATTATTTAGCAGCTGACAAATCCAGGAGCCTGTAAGTTATAAGAGAGTCAAAGATTGTGTCTACTAATTTTAAGAAATTTTCATATTTATAAGTATTATTAATACTTTATGACCATTATTAAATGTTGTGTTCATCATAAATGGAGGCTGCACATATAAGCAGGCAATACAGGGAAAAGTCTCATTTATTTAATGAAAATTATCCATGCAGAAAATCATTTAATTGCCAAGCTAAAGAGGATTCCACTAAAACATTCTTCTTTATTTCTATTAACATTTCTATTGATACAACCGTTTGCCTTAAACATTTAACAACTGCTATAAACTACTAGGTTATTTATATATGGTTCATTCATTTTTAAACTCATTTTGAAGTTTTATGCTTACAAGAGAGATAACATAGCATAGTGGCTAGGCAGCCTCAAAATCATCAAGACTTTGTTTCAAGTACTGCCCCTGACATATATTATTTTTGTGACCACGGTCACATAACCTCTCAATGTTCTAGGAAACTCTCTGAATTTATAAATTGTAAAGTGCTGCTGATTTGTATTGGTAAACAAGATTTACCTACTGAGAGTTCCCTTACCAGATGAGAATGCTGGTCCCCATTGGAATGAGGCATGTGTACATACACAAAGGTATACTGGTAAATGTTTAACAACTGGTTCTCAGGAAACACAACACACTTTAAAATTTAATCTGCATTTATAGCTTCTGTTCTATCATTTTCTTGAGTCTCACGTGATCATTGAAAGAATAAATCAAACCCTGATTTAGAGTACTATTTCCCAAGATATAAATATTCACTGAAAATATTATATTCAATTTAAGCTGGGTCCAGCACACCCTTGTGATATCAAACATACACATGCGCACACGCGCACACACACACACACACACACAC
>CM053585.1:434141601-434183978 GCA_028646515.1 Pseudochirops corinnae
TGGCTGTTTTGGGGCGGTGGGTGGGGGAAAGAGGGGGAGAAAATATGTAACTCAAAATCTTGTGGAAATGAATGATGCAATGTATAATAAAATTAAAAAAAAAAGAAAATAAACATGGTATGAATGAACTATATTTAGAGGCAGGGAATATTTGCTTATCTGTTCACTCATAGTACATGAGTACCTAATCAGACCTATATACCTCAGATTTCCTGGGGAATCTGGTAAGTGGTGGTGGTTTTCGAAAGTTCAACAGTAATATTTTATTGAAGCATGTATAATCTTTGAAATCTCTTCAATCAAATCTAATGGGCAACCATCTAGTCTGTCTTGGACACTTACATAATCACTATTTTCTAATGCAAGACATTCTGTCACATAAAAATGTGTGAATCCAAGTTTATATGCCCAGTAAAGAAAGAATTCAGTTTTATTACATATCAGCTACTAATAAGTGACATTCTAAGGAGAAGAGAATGAAAGGATCTTAGAGGTCATACCTTTTAATTTTCTACACAAGTTAACTTAAGGTCCAGAGATAAAATTTCACATAACCATGTAATTGCAGATCTGCAATTAAAATCTGGTGCTAAAACCCAGATCTTCTGACTCAATTGAAAGTCCTTTCCACTACAGCATCCTACCGCATAGCTGAATATGAATACAACTGGTCTGAATAACCTCTACTTCCTTAAAAAATAAACTTTTTATAAAAAATTAATGGAATTGGTTTTAATTTATAATATTTATTCTGATTTAAACACTAATTAAACTGAAATCATTGTTGACTCTTACGAAAAGAAAAACTAGCTATACAATAGTATATAATTTCTGAAAGAAGGATTATCTGTTATTTCTTCCAAGAAATAAGTTCATGGAACTGTTGCTTAAGGAAATAAAAACTGATGTTTTCTCAGTCCCCACCCAAAAGATTAGGCAAGGAGAGTTTTAAAGATCACATAATAGAAATACCTAATTAGGTAAGGAAGATTTGGTTGCTAGTAAAGATTAACAAAATTATACCCTGTCACATAATCATTTTTATTTTGTAAAAGAGTTCCCAAAACTGAAAGGTAGGAAATCTGAAAAAATATGACAACTACTGAAAAATATTTTATTTTGTAGCATTCTATTTCACTTCTGAAACACAGTAAAATGAATATAAGGTCAAAATAAAAATGAAAGCTTTTTTATCATTAAATAAACATTTCAACTACAAAGAACTTTTGTGAGAATGGTAAAAATAAATGTTCTTTCTAGAACAGTTAAAATTTTAAGTTCAAATGTACTTTTAATTATCTTCTAATGATCGTATTTCCTTTTTTAAAATAAAGAAACTACAAAATCCATCACATCAAATGTATAACTTTTATTCAAAAATATGGACTGATTCAGTGCATGGTAGACAATATAGCCATCATGTGTTCATGCTCTTGGTTTGATCCCAGCTACATTTGTTGGCTTAGAATGATAGAATCATAGATACACCAAACAGCATCCAGTAATCTTGTCAGATTTCTGGCATATGTGCAGCTAGACCATTTGGGAAGTGGGGATTTTATTTACAGGTACTTTGAAAATAGATAGCTTGGTGCAATAGAATAAATGTTAAATTTGAAGTCAAAAGAATTGGCTTCAAATCTCAGCTCTGTTATTGAACATTTCTTTCATCTTCACTAAAGCTACTTAAATTCTCTGGTCCATTCTTTAATTTTTTTAAGACCAAAGAGCTTTTGCTCTGATCTGTTTCCTACATGGGTCAGTTGGCTCCTACCTGGGCCAGTTGGCCCCTCCCTGGCCAACCCAGTGTCCCTCACTCTGAAGAGCCATATTAATATCAACTGTGAGGCAAACACCTGATCAGCTCAGCCCACTACATACAGCTCACAAGTCCTGAGTCCAAGAAATCTGCAAGTCTGAACTTTCCAGGTACCTAGGATAACTGGGTTATGATATAGTATAGTATACTCTCAGACAGTAGAGTCAGATACCTGCTTTTCATATTTTCAACTTCTAAAAAATAATGGGGTTCATCTACATGAACTCTCAAATATTCCAATTCTAAATATATGAACCTAAATAAATAAACATAGGCATCGAGATGCTTATTGCATAGGAGATATTACAACCCAGAATTTGGTCAGTCTGTGTCATGTGGAATGCAAAAACAGATATTTGGAATCTATCATGTCCCAAGTTCTGTACTTTATGAGTTAAAGACACAAATAGAAAAGCAAAATGGTCTCTACTGTCTAGGAAGTCATACAGTAATAGGGGTAGATGGTTAACACATAAAAAAGTTGCGAGTATCAGTGAAGTGGACTTTAAGTTTATTCCTGACAGAGGTGAGAACAACAGATCAGATCAAGCTCAGAGTAGATATCTGGTTAACTGGGCTATGGGATTGGATAGGGTAAGTTGAGGGACCTCACAGACTATTTATGGTACAACTCTGACTGTTGTTGTTGGGGGAACAACTCCCCTCCCCACTAAAGTGTTATCTAGCAGTAATTACATCTGGTTTGTGTCATTTCCACAATGATTCAACAAGTGTTTAATAAAGACCTACTACATGTCATTCACTGTAGGTGCTGGACATACAAAACAAAAAAATTTACTGTTCCCAAAGAGTTTACATTCTCTTTGGGGAAGAAGAGGAGAGAATATCCATGAGAAATTAAATGCAATATGTATGCAAAGTATTTGAGGTGGGTAACACCAACTGATAGGAATCATGAAAGACTTTCTTTAAAAGTTGGCCCTTGAGATAAATTTTGGAAGAAGATAGAGCTTCATTAATGTAGAGAGGAGGAGAGAGTGATTTTCAGATATGGGCAATAGATAGCTTATGCAGAGGCATGAAAACTGGTAACAGTATGTTGTGTATAGGTAATAAGATGGATAGGATTAAAAATCAATCAGAATTAGTGTGAAGAAAGCATGGCTTTGCCAACTGATGATGTGTGGCAGGCACTACTTCTTCCCTCTTGTGGTTTAGCACCAACCAAACTATGCCTTTTGCTCCTTAGTCCAACACCATCATATGTGGAGAGGAGGCACTGGGAGCAGGCAAGAGAATAGAGTCATTAAAAGTAAAAATCACGGAGGTGAATAGCAAGATAGGGTCGCCTGAGAACAAGACTATGCTTCTCTTAGAAGAAAGGGCTACTCTCAGCCAGGTCAACCACTTAACAGATGAGGAAACTGAAACTCAGTAAGGTTAAGTTACTTGCCAGTGGTTCCCCATTTAGCAAGCATCAAAACTTGGATTCAAACCAGGTCTCTCTTGACTGTAGTCCATTATAATTTTATTCATGTATTCATGAAGCAGACCCTGTTTCCAAAGATCCAGCTTTACTCTGTAGCATTGTTAGGATGTCCATTTGGATAAGGTAATTGAACATTTCTGCTCAATCACAAGGGTTCACATTGCATGAACACCCCTAAAAAGCAAGAAGTCATGGACTCCTGGGACCAAAATACACTACTCATATTGGGAGGGTTTTTTTCCCACCCTTACTGCCAATTTCACGGTGGGAGGTTTGGCACATTGGCCAGGTCCAAAAGGCATTCAAACCCAATCTTCATGGGGATGGAAGTCTTCATTGTTGCTATTCCAAAAATGCATGCTTGAAATGCTCATGGTATGTTCTGTAAATACTTTTCAGAGCAATAAATGTTTATAACTCTGCTACTGAAAATTGATATTCCTTTTTGCTTCCTTTTAGTAAATGCAGAAACTTTCTTCAGTGACCTTCTACAGGAGGACAAGCATTTATGTCTGACAGGCCAGGCCTGCCTGTAGACACAGCTGAGCTGCCCTTTAGGTTGTTTTAGCTTTTTTTTCTTTATATGATACTTCAACAGCTGCTCTCTTAAGGGGAGGGACAAGTCCAGTTTCTTTTTAGGCCAGAACACTTTTCAAAGAATTTGTCAAGCACTTTGCCAATCCAGTATTTCTTTAAATCCCTGTGCTTTTGGAAGAAAAAAATATAATCCACATGTTTCTGATTCATTTGCCTTTACCTCACCCTTCCCATTCCCAACTCCACCCAAGGAAAAACTGGTATCCAAAATAGCTTACAGCACACTCTTCATATTATTTACTAAAGTCGTAGCCTCAAAGGGCACGTGTTTCAAGTGAGTGCTAAGGTTGGCAATAAGACATCGTCCTTTAAAGGCTTTTACATTTTTTTGGTCTGTATTAAACAGTTGTTGTATTCAGATAAAAATGGATACTACTGTACAGGTGGTACGTCTTTTATCTGAAACGTCTCTTTTTCACATTCCAAATGACAACTTTACTACTTTGTGGACAAGTCTACAAGAAAATCCTAAAAGAAACAAAACAAGAGTCTTTGCCAGGTCTGTTTACACAAGAACCCAAAACAGCACAGACAGAAGTAACATGGATGAGATTTGAATGGTATATTAATTGATGAAAATCTTTGATTAATAATGTTAAAAATCTGAGAAGACAAAGGAAACCTAGAGTCAAAGCATATACAATGACCTTATCTCTTTGGTTTGAGGGCATTAGATGATGAAGTTTGTGACCTAAATTCTAGGAAAATAGAAAAAGGGAAAAGAAAGAATCTTGAACAGCAATCTCCTTTGGTTTCTAGTGAGTCAGGAGCTGTTTTTGTAAGCTCTTCAAAATATAGCTAGAGAGATTAACAGAAGCCTGGGTATGTGGCCAAATAGCAACACAGAATCCTTTGTGATCAATATTTTGCGGACTAGCAGAATCAGCTTAGATCATTTTAAAATGATTGTCACATGATGACCTCCAATGGAGGGTTCTCTGTGAGGTCTGGTCATCTAGTCCTCTCAGTAATGAGGCAAAGAAACAATCCCAGGAATACTAAGTGACATTCTCAGAGTCACATAGGTAGAAAATGGAAGAGATTGGGGTTAAAACCAGGGTTCTCTGACCCCAAATCCCAGCACTCTGCACTTCAGTAGTGAAGACACAGGGATCAAATATTGAGAGGCAAGTTTCTAGTTACATCGTGGTGTTTTACTCTTGTTTGTTTTCCTTGGTGGGCCATGCATAGCTTCTTGTGGAAAATAAATCTCTGAGGTCATGTTTATCTTTCCTGTATGTGTGTGGGACACACTACTATGTGGCTACAAGTTCAGGCCAACTTAATAGTACCAAGAAGTGAGCAATAATATGTAGCCTTGACCAAAGCAGGCCGGAAACCTCTCTTTTTCCAAATTTTAAAAGTGCTCAGTTAATTAGGCCAATTTGTATGATTAGCAGATGAGAGATTTGGCAGTGGATGGAACCTTAGAAGCTCTTGAGTTTAAGATCTATATTTTCTAAATAAGGCAAATGAGGCACAGAAGAGTTTAGTGCAATGCCCTGACTCACATGGCTCAGAAAATCTGAGGCGGTATTTGAACCCAGGTATTCAATATTCAATGATACCACATATAGAAGTGAAAAAATGGATGAAGACACCACTTCATTTGATAGGGATCCTTTCCCAAGATTCCTTCAACCTAAATAGATTAGAAAAATCTTATTTCTAGAAATTCAGTCTTCAATGTGATTTGATATGTTAAAGTTGGTAAAGGTAAAAAAGAAGAGATGGAAAAATCAAGCTTCACATTCAGTTGCCTTGATATACTTTCCCTAAGCTTATGACTTTACTTCAAAGTGATGTTGTTTCAAGTACTAAAATGAAAAAAAAAATCATTTCCAGAACCAATAAGTGATCTAAAGAGCTCTGAAAATAATCAGGCTATTGATTGGAACCTAGCATAATGAAAAGTGCTGGAATTGGACTCAGGAAGACTGAGTTTTAAATTATGCCTTTTTCATTTAGCTGTGTGATGTTGAACAAGTCACTTACTATATCAGTTTCAGTTCCTTCATCTGTAAAACTGCAGTAACAATACCTGTGGTACCAGATCTCACAAATGTATGGTAGGGCTCAAACAAAATGAATGATATGTGGAAAATATTTTCTGAATTTTCTCAGGCTGCTACATAAAAGTTATTAATATTAATGAAAAGGACATAAATGTAAATAAAAATTTAGGTTAAAGAATTCAGTTTTCACTCCAGAATAGGGACTAGACCTCTGATTTCATTGGTATAAGGATGACACGAAGCAGATAACTCTTACTACATCTTCTGGTTATCATTTTGTCTGCAATTCATAGTTTTAGAGAAGGGCTAGAGCACCGAGAAACTAAATAGTCAACGTCAAACAGGCAGCTATGTTTTAAAGGCCCGTGTCTTCCGGCTCCGCACCAGTTCTCTGCCCACTTTGACATACTATCTATTTCACTTCAAACTAAATAAATGTTGATCTGAATGTGAAAATGGATAATCAGAAATGTGATTATGATAAAAGGAAGTAACTGGGAGCAGGGACAGTGATAATTTGTATAGCGCTGCAAAAACAAACTCTCAGTGAGGCAACTCTTCCAAATGCAGATAGAAAAGTAGACAACTGCCCTATATATTATAATCTCATGTTGCCTGGAGCACTAAGATTAATTGAATTGTTTGGGATTATTCCGCTGTTTAAAAGAACGATGAAGTCAGAGAACTTCATCCAGATCCTAGGCCTACACTTCCATCAGTCAATTTATTTTATTTCTATTTTTATTGATGCATTTAGTTTTTTAATTACAATATTTACAGATTACTCCCACTTTATGAGAAATCTCCTATAACAAATAAAACTCTTAAGTCAGATTAATAATGCACGACCTCCTCTGAAGGTTCCTGTAACACTTCCCATCTGTAACTCTCTCCTATATTTAAAAAAAAAAATTAACGTTCATCTGTTTTCTTTCCCTCATACCACACTTTCTTATAACACATATGCATAGTTAAGCAAAATAAATTTCTTCAATATGAAAACATGTTACATTCTGCCCCCAAATACATAACCTTTTTGTAATGGATAACCTTTCATGATTGGCCCTCTGGAATAAGTGGTCGTCATTGTTTGGTCTTTTTTTTAAAACAAGGTTCAAGGGGTTTTTTATTGTTTATTTTTATTTTTAACCATGTTGTTATCATTGTATAAATGGTTCTTCTGGTTCTTCTTATTTCATTTTTCATCAGTTCCTAGAAGTCCTCAAAATCGTTCATTTTTATACTATTGATGCCACAGTAAAAATATTCGGATTCTGCTTACCTCACTCTGTATCAGTTCATATAACTGTGGTACCAGATCTCACAAATGTATGTCAGGGCTCAAACAAGATGAATGATATGTGGAAAGTCTTTCCATGTCCTTTTGAAATGATCTCTTTCCTCATTTCTTATACCAAAATAGTACTGCATCACGTTGACATCTTACAAATTATTCAGCCCTTCCTGCACTGACTGGTATTCCTTTACTTTCCACTCTTAGTTATTTCACCACCACGAAAGAATGGTTATAAATAGTTTTGACATAAAGGATCTTTTCCTCTTTGAGCTTTTTTTGTGTATAGGTCTAGTAGTGTCATTACTGGGTCAAAGGGCAAATACTGTTTAATAACTTTTATTGTATTAATCCCAATTGCTTTCCTAGGTGGTTGTACTCGTTCACAAGTTCAACATTATGTCGCTGTACCTGTTTCTCCATAACCCTTCCAATATTTATTATTTTCCCTTCTTGTCTTTTTTACCACTTTGATGGGTTTGAGATAGAATGTCAAAATTGCCTTAATTTGCATTTCTCCAATCAGTAGTGATTTAGAGCATTTTTTTTTTCCCATATAACTAAAGAGAGCCTAGGTTTCTTCCTTTGAGAACAGTATGTTCAAATCTCTAGACCATTTAATAGAAAATGGTTCTTTTTCTTACAAATTTGAATTATTTCATTATATAATCTTGGAAATGAGACCTTTATCAGAGAAACTAGTTCAATATATTTCCCCTGACTAATTGTTCTCCTTTTAATTTTAGCTTTCTTAGTGCGGGGGTTTGTGTGTGTATATGTACAAACATTTTAAAAAATTTTACACAATCAAGATTATCAATTTTATTTTCCAGTATCCTCTCTATTCCTTATTTCATTATTGCATTTTAATAATATTTATTAAGTGCCTATTACTTGTCAGACAAGCTGCTAGGGGTGGGAGTATAGATGCAAAAAATTAAACAATCTCTGTTCTTTAGGCCCTTACATTTTATTGTTGGAAACCACAAATACATAAGTATACAAAAATTAACACAAGGTGGTTAAATGTAATTGCACTAACAATTAATTGGGTAAGGAAAGATTTCATATGGAAGGTGGTGCTTGAGTTGTATCTTGGGAAAAAGCAGGCATTCTCTGAAGTGGAGTTGAGGAAGAAATAAACATCAAATGTGTATGATTATAGTAAAAGCACAGGAAAAAGGAGTGGAATACTATGTTTGAGGATTAATTTGACTCAACTCTAGCATCAAGAAAGAGGAACAATGTATAATAAGATTGGAAAGCTTGGTCGGGGTCAGGTTGTGAAAGCCTTTCACAGTGCGAGTTTATATGGGATCCTAGAGACAATAGAGATGGAATGACTATTTATTGAGGAGGGAAATAACATAGTAAAATTCAGGTTTAAGGAAAATCAATTTGGCAGTTATGTGGAAGATAGATTAAAGGGAAAAGAAACTTGAGGCACAGAAATCAATTAGAAGCCCATTGTAATAGTCTGGAGAAGAAGTGATGAGGTATTTATCTACAGTGGTGAATGCCTTGGACAAGACACTTCAACTCTTGGGGTCTTGGCTTTCTCATCTGCAAAATGATAGGAATGGAAAAGATCACCTTTTCCAATTTAAAATACTGGACTGACCTATAACTCCAGACAACCACAACTTCTGTATTATGAATCCTTTGTGTAATTTTATAGAGATAGAAAGTGGGAAGGAGGATGAAGTCAAAATACTAGTAATAATGACTAATGCATGACTCATAAAACACTTAATATAGGCATAATACAAAAACACAAATAATAGTTAAACTGAATCCATACCTCTGGTTCAGGAAAATATTATTTTATATAGTTGGGATGGCTTGCAATATATAACAAGCCAGCAGGGAAAAGCATGTATGTTCTTCATTAGTATCTACTATATACAAAATAAGATAAGAAACAAAACAACCTGTCTTAAATATAAATTGGCTACAATTGGATTGTTGGAAGTCATGTTTCTTGTTAAAATGTTTATGTTAGAAACGGTGAAAATTATCTCTTTGTTTTTGAATGGGATACTGGGTATTATAGTGATTAATCTTCTCTCATTTTCATAGGAAATAAAATTTTCAAATTTATAATCCTGTCATTTTTTTAATATTTAAGGAGAAGAAACAGTTAATAAATCTTCCCTTCATAAACTTTATAAATATAGGTATTTGAGGTTTTTTCTTTTTTGTATATGGTTTTTTGTTTTGGTTTTTGCCGTATATGCTTTGGCCTTCTTAGCAGTGGGTCACCAGTGTCTCTGTTTTGCATTTTTACAAAATCCATCTGATAACTAAAAGAGAAAGAAATTTTGGGTGGCATGCTGTCATAAAGAAAGACAATAGGAAACAAGGGTTAAAAAAGGTAATTCTATTGGAATTGACAGAGAGAACCCCCAGATGTCAATGAGTCTTTGTAGAATTAGGTTCCTTTTAGCTGTGGTGTATCAAAAACTTGTCTTTTGAATGGCCTTCAAATTATCTTTTCCTTCCATAAATCTCCTCCTTTTGGTTGTTCCCCAGATGAAAATACCATTGATGTCTTAAACAGTAAATGCCCATATCACTTTTAGTGTCCTCCTTAACTCTCTTTTGGCTTTCCTGAGTCTTTCTATTCCTTTAATCAGACAATTTCATAAAAAAAAAAACTCAGTGTCTATTTGCTTGAATTTGAGTAGAGATATAAATAATTATGGAAATAATGTTTCTTTTTCTTTTTTATTTATTTTGATAATTATTTCCCAACTGCATGTAAAAAGATTAACATGCTTTTTAAAAACTTTTGAGTCCCAAATACTCTTGGTCGCTTCTCCACCTCCCCCCTCCTTGGTAAGACAAGCAATTTGATATTGATTATACACATGAAGGCATGCACAATATATATTCATATTAGCCATGTTGCAAAAGAAAATATAGGGGGAAAAAAGAGAGTAAATTAAAGTAAAAAAAAAAAAGTCATCTTCAATCTGCATTCAGAGTGTATCACATTTTTCATCATGAGTCCTTCAGAAGTGTCTTGAATTGTTGTCTTGATCAGAGTAGCTAAGTTTTTCATGGTTGCATCCTTACAATATTGCTGTTGCTGTCTATAGTGTTCTCCTGGTTCTGTTCACTTCACCTCACTTAAGTTCATGTAAGTTTCCTCAGGTTTTTTCTGAAATCATCCTGTTCTTTATAACACAATAGTATTATAATGTATTATAGTATAACACAATAGTATTATATCACAATCATATACCACAACTTGTTCAGTCATTCCCCTGTTCCCTGGATTTTCAATTCTTTGTCACTACAAAAAGATCTCTACAAATAATTTGGTCCTTTTAGCTTTTCTTTGATTTCTTTGGGATACAGACCTAGTAGTGTTACTTCTGGGTCAAAGAGTATGCATGGTTGTACAGCCCTTTAAGTGTGGTTTCACATTCTTCAGAATGGTTGAACTAGTTCACAACTCCATCAACAAAGCACTGGAGTCCCAATTTTACCATGACCCCTCAAGCATTTGTTATTTCCTTTGTCTGTCATATTACCCAGTCTGATAGTTGTGAGGTGATATCTGAGTTATTTTAATTTGTATTTTTCTAAATAGTAGTGATTTAGAATTTTTTTAATGTGACTATTAATAGCTTTGATTTCTTCCTTTAAAATCTGCCTCTTAATATCCCTTGATCATTTATCAACTTGGGAATGACTTTTATTTTTATAAGTTTGAATCAGATCTATATGTATTTCAGAAATTAAGCCTTTATCAGAAAAAAAAAATGTGCTATAATTTCTTTTCCAGTTTCCTTTATTTGTTCAGATTTTGACTATAGTAGTTTTATTCACACAAAAGCTTTTTAAATTCATGTCATCAAAGTTATGCATTTCATATCCTACAACGCTCTCTATCTCTTATTCGATTACAAAGTTTTTATCTATCCATAGGTCTGAAAGGTTCATTTTCCCATGCTCCCCCAATTCACTTATAATGTCATCCTTTATGTCTAAATTATTTATCCATTTTGACTTTACCCTGAAATGTGGTATAAAGTGTTGGTCTACACCTAGTTTCTGTCAAATTGCTTTCTAGTTTCCTCTGTAATTTTTGTCAAATGGTGAGTCCTTACACAAAAGCTTGGATCTTTGGATTTATCAAACATTAGATTACTATGGTCACTTATCGCCATGTATTGTGCACCTAATCTATTCCATTGATCGACCACTTCATTTCTTAGGGAGTACCAGATTGTTCTGATGGTTACTACTTTGAAATATTGTTTGAAATCTGATACTACTAGGCAACTTTCCTTCATACTTTCTGTGATTCTATTGATAGTCTTGACCTTTTGTTCTTCCAATGAACTTCATTATTTTTTTCCTAGTTCTGCAAAATAATTCTTTGGTAATTTGATTGGCATAGCAATGAACAAGCAAATTAACTTAGGTTAGAGTTGTCATTTTTATTATATTTGCATAGCCTTTTAATGAGCAATGAATATTTTTCCAACTGCTGAAATATCTTTTCATGAAAAGCATTTTGCAATTGTATTATCTTGGTAGGTAAACTCCCAACTATATTATTTTGTCTGCTATGATTTTAAATGGAATTTCGCCTTCTATCTCTTCATGCTGTGTTTTATTGGTAGTGTGTAGAAATAATGATGATTTATATGAATTTATTTTATAGTTTCAACTGTTCTGAAGTTGCAAATTATTTTGACTAGATTTTTAGTTGAGTCTTTATGGTTCTCAAAGTATACTATCATATCATTTGCAAAGAGTGATAGTTTTGTTTCCTCATTGTCTATTTTTATTCCTTCAATTTCTTTTTCTTGTCTTATTGCTATAGCTAGCATTTCAATTACAATATTGAATAATAGTGGTGATAATGGACATCCTTACTTCATCCCTGATTATACTCAGAAGCTTCAAGCTTATCCACATTATGGATTATGCTTGCTTTTGGTTTTAGACAGGTACGACTTAGCATTTTAAGAAAAGCTCCATTGATTCCTGTTTTCTAGTGTTTTGAATAGGAATAAGTGTTCATTTTGTGAAAGGCTTTTTCTGCATCTATTGATATAATCACACAATTTTCTTATTTGTGAATTGATATGGTAAATTATATTAATAATTTTCTTAGTATTGAACCAGCCCTATATTTTTGGTATAAAATCCACTTGGTCATAGTGTATGGTTTTTGTGATATATGTTCTCCTTGCTAGTATTTTATTTAAATTTTTTTCATCAATATTCAACTGACACCTAGGTAATACAGTAGATAGGATACTCCAGTCAGGATGACTCATCTTCCTGAGTTCAAATCTGGCTTCAGATACTTACTTACTAGCTGTGTGATCCTGGGCAAGTCACTTAACCCTATTTGCCTCAGTTTAGCTATCTATAAAAATGATCTGGAAGAGGAAATGACAAATCATTCCAATATATTTGCTAAGAAAATCCCAAGTGAGTCCATGAAAAAGCAAACACAATTTATATGTATATATATATATATATATCCATTAAGGAAATTAGTCTATAGTTTTCTTTCTCTGTTTTGCTCTCTTTGATTTCTTGTATCAAAATCATATTTGTATCATAAATAGAATTTGATATGACTTGTTTAACCTTTTTACGAAAAATTTTATATAATATCAGAATTAACTGTTCCTTAAATGTTTCATAAAATTCGCCTGTAAATACATATGGTCCTCAGGATTTGTTATTAGTGAGCTCATTTATTGCTTGTTCAATTTATTTTTCTAAGATAGGGTTGTTTCAGTATTCTATTTCCTCTTCTATTAATCTGGGCAGTTTATATTTTTGTAATATTTATTTTCACTTATAGTGTCAGCTTTACTCATATAATTGGGCAAAATAACTTCTAATATTTGCTTTTATTTAATTTTCATTGATGGTTCATCACAGAATTTTTGATACTGGTAATCTGGTTTTCTTCTTTCTTTTTAAAAACATCAAATTAACCGATGCTTTATCTATTGTATTAGTTGTTTCATAAAACCAGTTTCTGATTTTATTCATTAGGGATTGTTTTATATTTTCAATTTTTTTAATCTCCCCTTTGATTTTAAGGATTTCTATTTTTGTTGTTTCATTGGAGATTTTTAATTTGTCCTTTTTCAATTTTTAAAGATAATATCTCAAAATGACTAATTCCACAAAAAATTCAAATATTTTCTTATTGGGCTTTTATACTCCTAATCTTATTTTCAAATATTAATGTTTCTTTTAATGAGCACAGTTCTTGACATATAGCAAGCATTTAATGTATGATTGCTGACTGAAGGATTATACTTTTGAAGAATTTAAATAGAAATTTCCAGTTTATTCCCAAAGTATAAGTACGTGTAAATATTTTTCTCCTTACTTTACACATATGTATTTAATGTGTCCTTGTTTCTTATAGATTAAAGTCCCAGTTGGGCTGACACCTCTAACACTGGGGAGAGGGACCCATAAGAGGATTATGGGATCATAGATTTAGAGGTGGAAGTGACCTTAGTGAAGGTCTTTGTCAAAAGTACTAGACAATAGAAGCATTTGGCCCTCTCTATATATCTTTAAACAAGAAACTCTTAGTTATTCTTTGGTTAATATAGAACAGTTTTGAAGTAAATAATTTCAAATATATGTTGAGTTCCAAGTATATACTATACTGTTTTACATAAATATGTTGCTCTATAAAACTTTATAAAGTAAAAATGATCATCTCCCTCATCTAAATATGTGAAAGTATTCACCAAAATTGTCTAATGTTGCATTAAAACACTCTGAAGATAGAGCCCTAAATGATAAGGGTAACAGTCTTAAAACTGAGGAAAAACAATACATGCAATTGAGACTCAAAGAGGAAGAAGTTGGCTTTAAAAATGTTAAGCTATTTGTAAACTACTGAGAGACTAAGAACTTTATCAGGAATAAGATCAATGGGCATGGGAGATACATCACCAATTTCTCCAATATTTGGAGCCACAAGCCAGCCTAGGGAGGTCATCTCTCTGGGCCACAATTTTCTCATCTGTAAAACCATTGGGGTTGTATTTTGAAATTTAAGATCTCCAAGTATACCAGCCAAAAAACATAACTAGAAATTTACAAACTTGGGGTGAGTGGATAAGTGGGTACAAAAGAAATTCACCTGAGACAAGGCCATTTGGAGGCTGTATGGAAGCATGCCCCAGTACATAGTAATTTTCTATGCCACTGAATGACTGGCCACTGCTGGAAAGATGATGTGGGTAGGGATGCAAAGGGAAATGGTTTTTATAGGTTTAGGCTATAGTTCATGACCTGCAGTTATGGGTAAGGGAATTTACTCTAAGATGAGGCCACATAGGGAGGACATCACCTGGAAAGCTTGCCCTGGAACCATGCATGGAGAATTGTTGTCATTTTTGTGTAACTAGGTGGGAAAATGTATAGAATACTGGGCCCAGGGTGAGGAATATTCATCTTCCTGAATTCAAATCTGGCCTCAGACATTTAATAGCTGTGTGACCCTAGGCAAGTCACTTAGCTTTGTTTGCCTCAGTTTTCTCATTTGTAAAATGAGCTGTAGAAAGAAATGGCAAACCGCTCTAGTATCTTTGTCAAGAAAACCCCAAACGAGGTCATGAAGAGTCAGGTGTGATTGAAAATGACTGAATACTGCCTATATTCAGGAAACAAAGGAACATGCAAAAACAAAACCCCCTTTTTTTTACCCTTAACCTGGACTGGGGACAAATATAAGTTGAAAAGGGAATGGAAAGAAGGAAGTGATAGGAGAAAAAGAAAAGGTAATATCACTTTACTGTCTACAGCAGCTATGCAATCATGTGTCTGTGATGCCTCCTTTAGCTGCTGAGTCATAGATATGTCACACAGAGGTTTCACTGGAATAAAAGTTGGAAGGAATCATAGAAATCATTCAGTCGAACCCCTATTATGAACTGTCTTTGAAGACTCCAGCAGCTGATTCATTTCTGTTTTAACTAGGGAAGAAGAATGCTCAGGAAAAAACATTTCTGGAGTCATCTGCCCATTGGAAATTGTTCCTTGGGGATGTGGCCCCTGGGCTTGTGGTTAAAGAACACCTGTTATTAGGAAAATGTGCTCTCACACCAATCACACCAATGCCTCATGAAATCCGTCAAACTGTTTAAACCTTTTTTTCTCTTATACACAATGTGATAACAAAATAATGTAGGCTGTTTAACCTGAGGTGTTGGGGGGAAGGGCTGAGGTATGATTTGGCAGTACCATGGAACAGGCCACACGTATTCAGAAGTTAGCACTCCCATTGGCTAGTTGCCCATTGCAGTAGTGTGAGATAGTGATATACTTCAAGATCTTAAAGTTCAAGTACAACCCTAGTGGTTTTACAGATGAGGAAATTGTGGCCCAGAGAGATGACTTGTCTAGGGCTCACACAACTAGTGTCTGAGGCAGGACTTGAACCCAGGTCTTCCTAAATCCAAGGCCAGTGCATTATCCACTATAGCAGTGGTTCTCAACCTGTGGGTCGCGAGCCTTTGGGGGTTGAACAACCCTTTTATAGGGGCCACCTAAGACCATCGGAAAACACATATTTCTGATGTTCTTAGGAACCAAGACACCACTTCTCTATCTGTCTCCAGGCATGTCCACCAACATGCAGATATGCCCACATACTAGTATTAAAGGATCGCGGCATTAGGAAGGTTGAGAACCACTGCACTATAGGATCCTACTTAACAATGTACACACAGACATGTAAAAATGATAGAGGAGATGTGAATGAGTGGCTAACCAGTTAATTAGCAGTCCAAGGGAGTGGCTACTATTCTGACAATCCAAGTGAGGAGCAGAATGGGCAGGGTTGCTGCAAGTAGACTTTACCTCATTAATACTAATCTCAGACTCTGATCAATCCCTCTTTTACTTCTACAAGTCTCTTTTTGTAGATGTAGTGCCAATGGGCACTAAAATCAATGGGTAATATTCATAGTGCCCACAATCACTATAAATATATCTGCATGGTGCTTGATTGCAAAATATAAGAGACTCTCTATATAGAAGACAGAAGCAAAACATTTATTCAGACACCAGAAAACCAAACCCCAAAACCAGTAATCCAATTCTATCATAGTAGCAAAGAAATTAACAAACAACAACAGCACAGAGAGCCATACCATCCATTAGCCTTCCCATAAACCAATATTTAGTTCCAAGCCTGACTGACTTCCAGGAAGATGTCTTCTCCTTGTCCCAGTCTAGCTAGCTCTGACTCCCAGCTTCCTGTGGGCTCTGCTCCACCCTTCAGTAAACTCTTCCCGCCACAGGCTCCACATAATTACATTCAGCCTATTGGGTGCAGGGCTTATTTTCAAAGCAGGGAAGGTCTTCAAAACCCCTTAGGCTTATTAAAGGTTAGGGAAGATCTTCAAATTCCCATTCCTATTACAGCAGAATGAGATCTTATTCACTCTTCGCTTCTCTCTCCCCTCCTTTTTCCCTGCTTCTTTTTCTCTTCCTCTTTTTCTCTATTTCTCTCAATTTCCTCCTATTTGTTCTCACTCTTCTTCTCTATCCATATCTACTTTTTTTCTTATTCAATCTTCTTTCTTACCTTGTCATTCAGCAAATTTTTAAAGTATTTGTTATGGCTTTTTACTTTTTTAATAAATAGAGGATTTTTTTGCTGTCTGTTCTTAATTTAAAGTCCCATAAAAGTTGAATTTTTAAAATATTTATTCTCTCAAAGACAATATAACTCCTGGTCAAACTAGATTAAGGAAGGCCCTTGATTAATCTTATTGAAGGTCAGTGTTGTTTAACAGAAAACTAAGTTTGTCAATGTAGGATTTCAAAACTTTTTTTGTAATGATAGGTAATGAATTCTTCAACGACCTCATTCTAAGTCAGGGGAGGGGGAATATTTTAAAGGAGTGAGTATTTCAAGTATGATTCATAAGGAAAAAATATGTAATGTTTAGTCATTTCCTACCACACCTTCGTGTTTCATAAGCAAGTATATTCATTAAGATCATAGAATCATTATATGGTAAGCTAAAGTAGAAGAGGCTTGATGAAATCATCTGGTGAGAACCCTTACCTTTATTCAGATAAGATAATATCAATCCCATTTTATAGATGAGATTACTAAAATCAAATAGATCATGATATTGACTTTTTAAATTAAATGTGAGCACACTCAACACAGTCAGGATATTCTGGAATATAAGCATGAGAGAAGTCATTTGTGAAGGTATCATGAGGTAGTAGAAAGAATTGTGAAATTGGTGACACAGGACTTGAGTTCAAATATTGTCTGTCACTTACTACATGTATAAGCTTAAGTAAGTCACTCAACCTACGTGAGCCCTGTTTCCTTATTTGTAAACTAAGTAGGTTGGACTAGCTGACCACTAAGGCCCTTTCCAGTCCTAAATCTATGTTTCTATGATCATTGTGTATAAATATTTATTGAAACATATCTCTTGTTATTTCATGGAATTAATATTTCCCTAGCTCTCTTTGATTATTGCTCTGAAGATATAGCATTTTAAGGACTTATTAAGCTAAAATCATTAAGACACATCAAAGCAACCATATAACACAAAGTTTTCTATGCAGAAAGTCATTGACAGTGCAAGAACACTAGTGTGAACTAGACACTGGACCATGATTTGGAGGTTGGAGTTTGGAGTTCATAGTTGAAAAGGAAGACTCTTAAGGAGCTGAGCTGTCCATCAATGCATAAATTATGAATGAAGTGTTGTGTTTGCCCAGAGCAATGCAATTTTGGTTTTATTGATGATGTCCTTTTATACACTGTGGTTTCCTTTGTTTAATTAGGCATGAGAAAATGTGTGGAATTGAGTCTACATATATTTCCCAAGTACAGTTTTGATCATCATTTGTTTATTCATTTGACACACAGTCAATGGTTTCAAGTGTATGTGTCTTTAATTAAGACCCAATACTACTACTCTGGCCAGGAGGAGATGAGTAATAGTGATGCCTGATGCTCTCAGCCAAAAGTGATCTCTTCCTCTGTCTAAATCCTGTAGCACTTAGTGTATACATTACTCATATGGTACTTATCATACTGTCTTTCATTATAATTATTTGTGTACATGAACTTAAGCCATCTATAAATATGAATTTAACTCTTGATATTCTTAACATGTTATCTCTCTTGTGGCTAAAAAGTGAACACTGGAGAGAACACTGAAGTGAACAATAAAGAACACAACGAAGAAATCACACACACACATACACACATATTTACATATTCATAATTTTAGAGTCCTAAGGGACATCAGAGGTCATCTACTTGACTCTCCATTTTACAGGAATAAATTGAAGTCTAGACGGGTGTTGTGACTTGGCCAAGATCAAACTTCATCTAATTCACCATCCCTCTGCACATTTTACAATTGAGAAGTGAAGTGACTTGACCAAAGTCATTCAAGAAGTGATAGAGAGGAGGTTCAAACCTGTTTTTTATGTCATAAATAAAGCCTAAAGACAAAGAATGTGTACTTTTTAGTTACTTCAAGAAGCATGACATAGCAAAGACAAAGCTGGATTCAGATAAAGAGGGCTTGAGTTAATTCCAGTTCTATTGCTGTCTATGTGTAATTAGGTCACATAAGATCTCTGGGCTTCAGTTTCTGCATATGTAGAATGAAAGGATTCTGAACTCATTTTCTTTTTTGGCAGGGCAATTGGGGTTAAGTGACTTGCCCGAGGTCACACGGCTAGTAAGTATTAAGTGTCTGAGGCTACATTTGAACTCAGGTCTTCCTGACTCCAGGGCCTGGGATCTATTCACTGAACCACCTACCCACCCCAAACTAGGTGATTTCTAAATTTCTAAATTAAATCTGTGATCAGCTGAGGGACCCAATGGCTCAGGTGCTGGACTTGGAGTCAGGAATACTTGAGTCTCAGTCACATGCTTGTGACCCTGAGCAAGACACTCAACTTCTGTCTGTTTCCTTATCTGTAAATCAGGGATAATCATAGCGCTCGTCTCACAAATCATCTGTTACAAGTATCAAATAGGATAATGTATATAAATGCTTTGCAAGATGTAAAACTCTATATAGCTATTATTATTGTTTTAATTCCTGGTGTGTAAACCCTATGCAGATGAACAAATTATCTATAATGTATTGTTTATTATTAGAGAGCTGGTTGGGATTCTTAAGAGTTAAGTGACTTGATCATGGTCCCACAAATAGTTTGTTTCAGATGCAGCACTTGAACCTGTGTTTTTCTGACTCTAATGCCTTCCCTCTATGCATTGTTATATATTGTGGTCATTTGTTTCAGTTGTGTCTGACTCTGTGACCCTATTTGGGATTTTCTTGGCAAAGATACTGGAGTAGTTAATCATTTACTTCTCCAGTTCCTTTTTACAGATGAGGAAACTGAGGCAAACAGGTTAAGTAACTTGTCCAAGATCACATAGCTAGTATCTGAGGCTGCATTTTAACTCAGGTCTTCCTAATTCTAGGCCCAGCACTTTATCCACTAAACCACCCAAATGCCCTCAGGAACTGACCTGAAAATTGAGTTGACAGATGATATTCATGGGGTGCCAAAGTAATATGGAAATTGACTGGTGTACACAGTGTCATTAAGCAGGTTAACCTAGAAAGTTCCAGATTTCCATCAAGTTTTAGCTAAAGTCCTACATTTTGTAGTAAGTCTCTAACAGTTCTCCATTATCTTAATATTTTGCTCCAAGACTAATCTCAATGTATTTTGTATATCTTGTTTTGGACACTTACTAGCTGTATGACCAAGGACAAGCCACTGAACCCCTGTCTCCTTCATTTTGCTCATCTGTAAAGTGAGGGTATTAAGAGCACCTACCTAGCTGGGTTGTGGTGAGGATCAAATGAGATAATTATTGTAAAATGATTAGCATAATGCCTGGCCCACTATGAAAATGTTATCTACACATTTACGCATACACACATTATCTCCCCCAATAGACTCTGTGCTCTTTGAGAGCAAAGACTGTATTTGGTTGATTTTATTGGATTTGCCTTTGTATCTTCTTTGCATAGAACAGTCCCTGGCATATAGTAGGTCCCTAATAAATCCTGCATGACTGACTGGCCTATTCTGACTAGACTAGGGATATCTTTCAAGAAGGTTCCCACATTATGCAACTTAGTAATTCCATAATATGTAAGTCATTTCTAGTCATTTCTCTTTTATCTTCTTTCCCTTTAGCTTCTAGTAAAAACCTTTTGAAAACTCCACTGTATTTTAGGTTGATTAAAGAGAACAAACCAGGGTTTGTTGTTCTAGTATCCAGTAAGTGCTACAAGACAGATTTAAAAAAAAAAACCCTTCAAACTGTTGGATGTATTTTCTATGGTGAATTTATGGGAAGATATGGACAAAAATTTCACAAGATCAGTTTTAGACAGATTGAAATTTGTGTCTTTGGAAGGAATATGCACATGGATGACATCACAACTCCATCAAAATATCAAAGTAAATATATGTGTAAACCTAATGTTTTTATGGAAGGACAGAAATTCCAGAACAGAAAGTTAAAACACTGCAGCCACATAAATAAAGCAACATAGAAGAAAGAAAGGAATTGTTATCATCTGAGACAAGAATGAAACCATGGATTTTATGGATAGTCTTCCATGATTTCAAATGCACTTAATGTTGGAAAGAAGTTTTCTGTATATATAAGACAGAAAATATGGCAGTCAGCAGAGGGCAGATAAGCACCTTCCACTTGGTTCCATATGTGCCTAAAGAAACTCTTTCCAACTAGAAATTTGTAGGTATATTAAGTCATTTAGTAAAGGCCTTTTAATTTTTTCTTAGATTTTATAGTTTAATATTACTATTGTTGCTATTACAGAAAATAGAATTTAAAGAAAAACTAAAAAATAAATTAGCCTTGGAGGCACCTTTTGTATTTATTCATCGTTTATAAATGCTGCCATTTTACTTTTTATTGATCTCTTGCAATTTCTTTCAAGATTGATAGATGAGGAGGGTTATGGTTATTGAAATCACATCTGTTATGTCTGGAAACAGTATCTTTTTAATTATGACTACACATATGCACCTAATAAAAAAGAGAGATCAGTAACTGGTCCTGAATTTTGGTTTTTCTCCTCTCAAAAGATTTATCCATTACGTTAGGGAAGGAACTCCAATAACTAGTCACTTTCCCTAAGTATAGAAATGTTTCCCTGTCTCAAGATATTGAATTAAATGTACAGTATGTCAAAATAAAAAGGACTTTTATCTTCTTTGATTCTTAATGAAGACAATATGCCATCTGGTGATGAGTGAACGATTTCTAAGAGCAAAACAGAGATTGAACTTGTAAAAGCAGCATACATACATCTTGCTGCCATTTTCTTTTCTTTCTGAAATCTGTTTCTAGTCTATGCAGAACATCAACAAGAAGAGCAAAATTTTAAATATGATTAGTTTTGCAATATGCTAGAAGATAAGAAAGATGAAAATTTTATAAGAAATCCTATTTTTGGTTTGCCTCCATGTTCTCATGATTTAGCTAGGATTCTAAAACATCAATCAGAGTGGTGCTTTGGTAAAATGTCTTACTCTCGTAAGCCTTATTCATCATGCATCTGCAAGACACTCTACTACTCTGGTGTTTCTCCAGTCCACAGCAGTGAAGCATCATTGACCTTCCTTAGAAGTCCCATCCTAATTGGTGCAGGTGTTCAGAGATAGGCAATATTAGGAGACATCAAGTACCTATGGTGCAAACAGCTACCTAGTAGAGATGGTGGTGTTGAGTGACACCCCTTCCCATCTCCCCCAAAACGGAAAAAAATATTGAGTTACGGCAAAGAGTAATAATGGTCTTAAGGTGTAGGACTACAACACCAGGAAATAAAATTTTGTCTCACAGAGCCTCCAGCTCTGAAGATTAATAGACCAAAGAATTTGTTGTTGTTCATCATTCATTTCAAAAGCACCAGTGACCTCATGGGGTGACGTCTTGACTTGTGTGTGAATCAGATTTAAGTGAAGCAGAGTTGCTCAAAGTCATTAGTCTTACTCTCTCTTCCAGAGTCATTGAAGTCCATTGGCAAGACCAAAGAATTACTGGTATGCCTGACAAAGGAGAGGAGGTTGGGAGGAGGCTGTGGAAAAAAAACACTGACTTTGAAGTTGAAAGAATGGAGCTTAGATTGATTATAAATTCAAAGATGATCACATCTCGGTTACTTAATAACTTATGTGTGTATATATCTACTTATCTATATACATGTAAGTTATATATAAGAAAAGCACTTCATAAAAAGTGATATATTTTTACTAATATCACTTTTAAAAGGAATTTACCCTTTGAGATATTAGAATATATGTATTTATTTTCCACGGTTTCTTTTGAATCAGTCAACATATTTCTTCATCAAAAACAACTAATCATGTTTATTTTTTTTAACAAAACAAATTATGAACACTGGAGATGTTATTTTTGCAAATATATTTAACAAATATGATCCTATTATACAATGAATGAATTTCATTGAAGTCCTCAGAGAAGATGCCAGCAACCAGGTCTGGAAAGATTAGATTGCTTCAAGCTGACTCTATTTTCTCTAGCTAATACTTGAAAAAAAAAAAAAAAGACTTTAAATTGCTTTAAACCCCATAAACTTTCAATAACTTAAGTAGTAAAAATAACTTTCTTCCTCCTTTCTACATATACCTTTCAACTTGACTTTTGTCCCCTTCTCCTTTCAGATTGATCTTGATGTTTAGGTGTTTATTTTAACCTGCTTTTTTTTCCTGCAGACATGTTGATTCAAGAGAGGCAATCAATAGTGTGATTTACACATGCTCTTACCACCAATGGCCCCCAGAATGTTAAGAATGGAACTCTTTATATTAATTCCCACAATGATAAGTATTAGGAGACAGACAGACCAAATTCTTCAGTATAGACTGAAAATTTAAAATTCAGATCCGTTCTAGCACTTAGCCTTAAGTGTTGATTAATATTCTTATATTTGTACCTAAATAAGAAAACAGACATTGAACCTATGATTTTGTTGCAATAGGAAAGTCTGTATGAGGAAAATGCCTCTGCTAATGCAAACTGGTACCTTCTTTACAACTTATATTGTTACCTAGAGCCCTGAGAGATTAAATGATTTGTCCAAGGTTACACAGTTAGTATGTGTCAGAGATGAGGCTTGAAAATAGGTTTAAAGGTTGACTCTTTATCCACCATGCTTCTCTAATTGGTTAACATAAAAGAAAAATTATTTTATTTGTTTTTTAATAGTAAAAGTGAGAGAAAGTAAAGACTTAAAATGATACAACCCTCTTAAATTATATCAGCATATCAAGGATGTTTAATTTTATCAGTATGAGTTTTCCATCCTTTTATGGAACATTAATAGATGTATGTTGAGAGCTACTTCAATTAAAGTTTTCATCATCCTTTAATCAACCTCATGATTACTCTTTTGAGTTAGGGTAGTTCGCTCAACAAATGAACAGTCCATCACTAGATCTATTCTTGAAAGCTTTCTGAATAGGTAGAACCTTTCACTCTGTCAACTACACTCCAAAATAAACCGTTGGAGTAAAATGTTAGTAAAACTTATTATAATCTCGGACCTTACCTATTATTTCATTAATATACGGAACATCTGATGAGGAAATTATCTTCATCACTGCAGATTAGTTCCTATTCTATATCTTAAAAGGCTTGGTACACTTTTTAGAGACATTGAAAAGTTCAGTGACTTTCCAAGGCCATACAGCCAATATATGACAGTCAGAACTTGAACCTGGGTCCCTCTAACTTCTAGGTCTTCTCTTTATTCAGTATGTCATGTTGCCTCTTATTACTAATTTATTATACTAAATACATTAAAAGTGTTTTTTTAATTGTTCACATCTTTACATAATTTTTTGCTGTTTTTTCAGTTATGAGGGCGAGGAAAATGAATTCAAGTGGTTCTTTATATATAATGGAGTTTTGATGCCTAGATCATCTAAGATGAAAACACCCATATGAAAGACAGAAGGGATCTGCTCTGGGGAGAAGACCTTCTGGGTTTCCCTATTGCACTGGTAGGAACAACCTCTTTCCATTGAAACTCTTTAAATTTATCTGATGGAGGCATAGGCATTCTCTCTAGTCAATGATATTTCTGGGTGAGAGGCTTTATCACCTGAAGCAGGAGTACCAAACACTAGGCTGGGTAGGGAAAGAGATGCATCATCCCCCTTATATCTCTGGTCCTCAAAATGAGATTAGTCTGATTTATTCTTCCTCTTCAGTTCTAATTGCAGGAAGGGTTGTCCCAGACTCAATAGCTTGAGTCATCATGATCTAGGATCCAGAACTCCCGAGCAGATATTGCTACTGAACCATCAGGGGAGTCCTGAGAAGCCAAGGTACGAGGACAGGGATTGGGATGGGCTGATTGGGACTTGGAACAACTTTATAGGAATCGAGCTAGGCTGTGAACCTAATTTTCATTCTTTCCTCATAGACTGAGGTGACTTAGAGAGGAGAAGATTTGCCACGATGATGAAGTGAAATGGCCCTTTAAAATGGCGATGACACTGAGAAAGAATGGTCAGAAAAGTAGATGGAGAATAAGGAAAGAGCAGTTACTGTTTGTTTTGTTTTGTTTTTTGCAAAGGGAAGAGTGAGTGTATAGGAGGAAGAAGTACATAGTATGAAATTCTTTAGAAAAGTCAATTGTAATGACAATTTTTACATACCAAGTGCATTTTTGACAATGTAATAAGGAGGGATCAGGTGATCAGGCAGGTTTTTGCGAACTGTGACCTATAGAAGATTACAGTTTTACAATCACACAACTGACAGAAAGATACAGAGAATATAAAACCCTACTCTGCTTATTGTTTGTTAATTCCATGGGGAAAAAATTAGATCCAGTAGAGCAAAATACTGCCTGAAGATCTTTTTTTCTAATAAATAGTTTTTCATGCAAATTAAAATTAAATGAGAGTCCTTGAAATATCAGATAATTTTGTTTGATGACTCTGATTATAAATATGAAATTAAGCATTCTTTTGTGAATTTAATTTAAATTTCTCCCTGAAAGGTCAATCTTTTTTAACATCAGTATGCTCTGTAAATGCTGTATGGTTTTAAGTCTTGGAATATCAGTATTCAAAGGATTAGTTATAATTTACCCAGAGGGCAGTAGATATACACATATTAGTTTCAGTTGACTCTAGTAGATTACGATCCTTAGGGTACCATCTGGCCTCTGGAGTGGGTGAAGGGGATTGCCTCCCAGGAAGATTAATGGTGGAGGGGCCTGGAATGGGAGCAAAATAAGTACTAGTGATGCGATACTGCCACTACCAGTTAGTCAGCACTTAGTGGTTGTGGTGATAGTGAGGCAAGTTGACTCTTTTTCCACAGAGATTGTTTTCCTCAATAATGGTTCTGGAGCCCTGACCTGGAGCAGATTCTGTGGTTTTGGGGACTCTGCTATTCCCAAAGAGTGCTCGACTATCTCCATCATTCTCTAAGATAAGGTGGTCATCAAGACAGTACTGATGGTGGCACAAACTACTTCCCACTACTCCTTCTGAGTGATTTTCTCTTCTAGCTAGTAGTGATTATATGTGTATTGATCTGATATCTGTATGCTGAGCTTGTGAGCAGGCAGGCAGAGATGCCAGTCACTCTTTCTCCCCATCTCAACCCCTCCCCCCCATTTTAAAGGGCTAGGCTACTTCTCTCCTTGGGCTATGATTTTTTTCTAGCCCAACTCCTTCTGTCTCCTCCTCCCCCCACACTCAGTGCATTTTCTTTCAAACCAAACTGCCATAATTTATTTTCTTTATTTAGTCTTTTTCTTTCCATTTTGCAGGGTTGAAGGAGAACACTCATTCAGCCATCTTATCAAGAAGTCATAGGATCATAGGTTTAGAGGTAATGGGACAGGAAATACTTTGAAATATTTTTGATTGGAAAAAAGATTTCATTTTAATTTCCTAGAAAAGGCAGATTGGCATATTTGCTAAAAATCTTATCAGGTGCTATTCCTCTTGGAATTAAGTAATTGCTTTTTAGGCAAGTGATCTGCCTTCTATTTATTCATGTATCTATTTATCTATATATTTATTTATTTTCAGGCTTTGAAACCAAAAAGTAAGTCACCTACTAATGAAAATCAGAATATATTAAGCTTAGCTAAGCAATGGTATGAGCAAATAGCAAATATTCAGAGAAAACAGTCTGGGAAATATTTTAAATGTGAATATAGTATGAATACAAATTCACGGCACTGGCTTTAGCTTGTTTGCTTTTTCTGAAAACTACTTTTTCTATTTTTAGCAATATAGTAAAATTTTATATCATGCAAATGAAAGTATTTTAATCAATTCAAAATAATTTCTCAAACTTTGCTGTGTCTAGTGTATAGATTTGTATGTGTGTTTTAACTAATACATAACCAAGTCCTTCTTTCACTTCTGGAAGAATTAAGTTATTTGGGGAATGGAATCTTGCAGTATATATCTTTCTGTACACTCCATGTCACCATGATTTTACTTAAGAATAAAGCTCAAAATGGGTCAGCCCTAGGTATTTGCTACAGGTAATTATTTTGTCTTTGCTGCTTCAGGACCACATTTATTGCTTGTCACTTGCTTTGTTCTGTCTCTACAGGATATTACAGGTACTTTTTTCCTCCCAGTTCTGCTCAAGATTCAATATATTAAGTATTCTTTCTTGGGTCAAAGGTCTATAATTTTGCAATTGCTATGTATTGCACATCCTTAGTATAAATTCACATGAGACCAAAATAAGTTTGCCTTTAGAATCCTAATGACAGAAAGTAGTGTTTTGAATTAGTAGTGGGACCCTGGTATTCTAGTCTTGCTGCTTTTTTTTTTTTTTTCCAGGAGAGCTTATAGCCATATGTGACTGAATTCATTCAGGTTAGGTCTTTTTACATTCTTCAAGTAAGCAGAATGGGGCAGCTCAATTCTATTTTCTTTTGAAGGATGATCTTTGTAACTTTATCTTTAGAAACTAATCTCAGGCACATTGCTCTGTTCAGTCACCTTTTGGATCTAGTGACACCCAGATTTTGACAACCATGGAAGATGGGTCACCTGTTATGGAAGTGAATGCTTTTTCCCATGAGATAACATCACACTCCTCATGTCCAGTGGCCCAGGTCAGGACCCAATGATATCTACAGAACAAAGCTTTTCAAAAACCACTACCTCTGTGCTTCACTGGTTCAGAAAAGCCTCTTTGCAAATGTGCAAATGTTTTCAAGTCATCTGTATCGAGATGAAGAGCAGAAAAGTACTTGACTGCTCAATGTATTGCTAAATGGAGGACATATGTACATATAACATTTGTGTAGCTCTTCAACAGCCTCATCTTTGAGCAGCTGAAACAAAGATCCTTTTGAAGCATTTTCTGTACTAGGTGGGAAGAGCACCATAGTAACATGAAGAAAGTACAATGGCCTTAAATGCTCTTGGATTCCCCACTTTCATTTGAGAAGTAATGGTACTATAATGTTTTAATCTCCCTTCCCCCTTCTCCCACTCATTGTTAACACCATTCCTTTCTCCCAATTACTTTTTGCAAAGATTACTTCCCCCTTGAGGGTAGGGACTATTTTTTATTTTTGGTTTTTCTATCTCCAACATCTAACACAGTACCTTGAAGATAGCCAAATAGAGGGATAGACAGATCAATGGAGCATCTATAAATTGTTTACTACATGCAAGATTCTTTGCTACATTTCAGAGATATGAACTCAAGCAAGTAAGACAGGTACTGCCTTCAAAGGACTTATGTTCTAATGGAGGAAGGAAACATATAAAGGGGAGTTGTAAAAAGCAGGAAAAGAGGCAGCAAGGAATGAAATTGGCAGCAGTGGTGTAGAGTCCTGGTTCTGGGCAAGATAAAACAAAAATTTATCTGTCAGTACTTCGATCCCAGGAGGCAGGGTCTAAAATTCCAACATAGAAAAAAATGGGGCTTATGGCCTCAATGGAAGTATTATGATGGGGAGGTTGCCAGTAATTATTCAAATGCATGGAGAAAGGGAAAGAGTCAATGGTGATGCTTATCTTAGGATACGTTGCACACTTAACCCACGTTAGACATTTGATAAATGTATCTTGAATTAGATTGAATCCTTTTCAAAGATATAAAATAGAAGTCAAATTTGAAAAATTCATAGTGAAAAATAAAATCAATGTGGGAATGTGGTTGTCAAAAGAAGTGGGATTTTCATATATTTCGTTAGATGTTGGGATTTCTCAATAGGTGTATTTCACTAAATCTTAATGTTTTATTTCTAAAATTTTTGTTTGGAAATGTTGCAAGCAGTGTGGTCAGGACTTCATTATTTCTTCTGGAAATCTGTGAGGTGATTGTCCTAACTTTTATTATTGTCAAATAGCTCTAGAAAAGATGGGAAGAAACTGAATCATTATAGTACAATCCTTCTGCTGTCTAAGCAAAGGTTGCACTTAGAATCTGGGTCATATTGCCTTTGAAAATTCTCAGTGTGGAAAAACAACCAATTAAAGTTAATCCAGTAATTAAATATAAATTAACAAGCACTTAAAGCCTTTACTCAATTTTCTAAGTGAGTAGATAGTTTGGGGGTGCCATACAAACTGATCTGCAAAATGTTTAGGGAATACAAGATTGTAAATTTTCAGGAGAGATTAAATTTAAGGAAAAAAGATTGATGACCTACTTGCTAATGTGGGAGTAAAGTTTACAGGGCATATTGAGTTACCTTAGCTCAGTTAGTTTGATGTGTGGCATTATGTTCGAACCACCCTCCCTGACATGTTCTCAGGGTTGTATTATAAATGTGAGACCCAGACCTTCCTTACAAAGCAGATTCAAGACATTTCAACCTGATAGTGGCTGCTATCCAAACCAGTAAGGAGAAATTATACCTATCTCTTGGTTTTAAAGATGGAAACATAAAACACTTTTTCAAGGAATACTATCTCCTGTTCTATTCTCACAGTAAGACCAATAAAAATTCAGTAGAGCTTTGTTAGGAAGTTGAAAAGAAACTTTTAATGTCCTTTTTGGGCCATGAACAAGATTAGGACAACTAAACAAGGTCTTAGAGGGCTATCTGGGCTTTTTAAAAAGAGAATTTTCCAGGCACATGAGACTACAATAAGTTTGTGAACTGAAAAAAGCAAGTAAGTAGGCATTTCAGGGGCTTTTTCATTATTTTGTCACTTTCATTACTAAATACATATTAATTTATGCTAATAATATTTTTTATTTGTAGCTCTAAAGCAATAAATAGTTCTTTTTCATACATTAAGTTTAAGAAATAGCTGTAATTCGGTGCTAATTTTACTTATCACAGAAATTAACCAACAAATAAAATGGTCACATGGAAAGCCCATTACATCTCTAAAAACATACCCATGCTTTGTGGCTCAGATAGAATTCTACTCTGGAGATAGAACTCTACTCTAGAACAAAGCCTCTGATTGATTTCTATATATCTCTGGCTGTATATGTGTGCATGCATGTGTGCATGAGAGAGAGACACACACACAGAAAGAGACAGAGAAACAGAGACAGAAAGTGCAAGCAAGGAGTCAGCCAGTTAGCCAAGTTTAGGTGATAATTTCTCAGGTTTTTTATTAGGGACTACAAAAATTACTGTTAGCACCTCATCCCTCATCTCTAGAAACTTGACCATGTTATAATTTGGCTGTTTGTTTGTTTTTGGCCACAGCCTCTCAGGAGACATGGTTATTAAGGTATGAAGTTGTTGCCGTCTGAAGCCCTGAAGGAATCACCTATACTGATAAAATATGAAGAATTGAACTGTTAAGACTGAGATATGCCTCTCCCATGTAATAGTAATGGTAGTAGCAGTTATAATAATAATAATGATAGCAACAATGTTCATAGCTGTTATATTATATTTAATACTATATTATATCAATTATATTGCTAATAATTATTATACAAATATATACTTATGACATTAAAATTTCATATTCAGTTTATTTCATTCCATTTTTATATTAATTTAGAATAAATTCTACTTGTTATATATTTAGTTATAATTATGTAATAGATAAATATAGTTAAATAGATAATAGATAAATAAAGTTAAATATTTATATTTAACAATAAATATTTGTAATATAATATTAAGCTAGAATTTATATAGTGTTTTAATGTTTGCAAAATTATTTACATGGATTCTCTAATCTTTACAATAGCAATTGGAGACAGGTTCTGTTATTTTGTACATTTTACAGAGGAGAAAATAGACTAAGAGAGATTAAATGACTTGCCCCCAGTTACACAGGTATGAATGTTTGAGGCAGGACTTGAACTTAATTCTTTCTAACTTTAAGACATGTACTATGCCACCTAGATGATTATTCTTTTTTTTTTTTAACATTTATTTAATATTTTATTTTCCCCAATTTCATGTAATAACAATTTTTAACATTTAAAAAAAAATTGAGTTCCAAATTTTCTCTTCCCCCCCCCCCCCCATTGAGAAGGCAAGCAATTTGACATGGGTTAGACATGTTCCGTCACTGAAAACATTTCCATGTTAGTCATGTGAAAAACACAGGAAAAAAAGAAAGTTTAAAAAATGGAGGCTTCAATCTGGATTCAGACTCCATCAGTTCTTTTTCTGAATCTGGACAGCATTTTTCATCTTAAGACATTTGGAATTGTCTTGGATCACTGTATTGCTGAGAATAGTTAAGATAGTCATAGTTGATCATCCTCATAATATTGCTGTTGTTGTGTACAATGTTCTCTTGGTTCTGCCCAATTCATTTTGCATCAGTTCATTTAAGTCTTTCCAGGTTTTTTCTGAGAGCATCCTACTCATCATTTCTCATAGCATAATCATATTCCATCATGATCATATAACACAGCTTGTTCAGCCATTCCCCAATTTATAGGCATCCCTTTAATTTCTGATTCTTTGCTACTACTAAAAAAGAGTTGCTATAAACATTTTGGTAAATAGAAGTATATTTCTTCTCTCTCTCTCTCTCTCTCTCTGGGAAACAAACATAGATGACTATTCTTATAAAGAAGTGTTTTGTGTTTTCACCTTCAAATAACCTTATAAAATCTATAACATCTTTCAAGTTAAATATGTAAGTCCAAGTGTTTCTATTATTTATCAGAGCTATTTGAAGAAATAAATGGAAGAATCTTTCCAAGATTTGACAATTGAGTGTAATATTGAGGAGAGAATATAATAATAATAAAATAATATATTTTTAAAAATATATTTTATGTTAAAATATATTTTAAAAAATAAAATATAATAAAGAGAAAAATAACAATCAGGATATTCTCAGGTAACCTGGAAAAAGAAGCTAAAGTATATTTTGTATTAAAGAATCATAAGATTGTGGAAATAATATTAGAAGAGAAATTAGAGACCATCTACTCCAACACCCTCAGTTTCCAGAGGAGGCACAGAAAACTTAAGTGGTTTATCCAAAGTCACTTAGATACTAAGTGTCAGAGACAGTATATGGACAGTTTGTCTTTTTCCTCAAAATGACCCTAGTCTAGTGTGATTAACGAGAACCCAGATTTTTCCAGTTGCCACATCATTTCTGATGAATCCATATTATGGGTATAGATTAAAGAAACTGTAGCTTTTACCTGAAGAAGAAAAGTTCAGAGAAAATATGGGAACTGTGGTTTAGTACTTGAAGTACTTATCCTATGTAAGAATTAAACTTGATCTGTTTGGCCCTAGAAAGCAAAATAAGGGGAAATGGGTTGTAAAGGGGCAAGTTTAGGTCTGATGTCAGAAAAAATACTAATAATTACAGTTAACTAAAAAGAGAATGGGCTGTCTATGGGTGGTGTTGAGTCTTCCTCATTGGAGGAGTTTCAGCATGACCACTGGATGTCCATTATATAGAGATTATTTTTGAGGATGAGTTAGATAATATGGCTTCTTCCACTGCTCTAATTCTATTATTGTGTGTTAGTTAATAATTCCAGGCTAGCACATATTATTACTATGTTCAGAGAGAAAGGAATATGGGGCAACAAGGCTATGTATGTGTAATGCTGTATAATGCTTTTCCTTGTCTTTCTAGATGCCATAAGAAAGTAACTGACTTTTTATATTGTTTGTCCTTGTCCTCAGTGGCCGTTATTGTTGTCACTAATATAATCAAGCATACCAAAGTACTATGGCATGTTATCAAAAAGGTTCTATAATCCCAAAACACTTTGATGTTTTTATCTTATCTTCTGCATTTATTTATTGATTCTCTTTCTTATCTCTTGTAATGATTCCCTCACCAATAAAAGAAAATGCTTAGACTGGAATGGCTACACTATCATATTTAAAATATTTCAATTTCTCACTTCTTTATGATCCTAGATTTGTTCATCTTCAATTTTCCTGCCATCTTGAAAGATTAAATTTTAACAAATCCTTGAGGCTGACAGTTGAGTTTAAGTATAAAGGACACATTCAAGTTTCACATATCCACTCAATCCACTCCTGAAGCTCACAGAGTGTCCAGGCTAAGTACTACAAGCATTGGGTTTATCTGAAATTCTAAGCATTATAAATATTTAAGCATAGAGAAATATGAGAATACCTGAGAATTGAGGTAGGATCTGATAACAATGAAATTATTGTTTTGACTGTTGTGAGTGTACGAAGACTAATTGGGGATCTGGTTTTATTTTTTTCAAGAAATATATTGACAACATAATGCTAAATTTGTTAAAGAAAAGCAGAAAGAAAAAAATTAAAAATAAATATGGATCCCCAATCAATAAATGCTCAAAGCATATGAATAGGTAGTTTTCAGAAGAAGAAATCAAAGCTATCTACAGTCATGTAAAAATAAAAAGCTCTAAATCACTGTTGATTAGAGAAATGCATATTAAAATAACTCTGTGCTACCACCTTACACCTATCAGATTGGCTAATGTGATAGAAAAGGAAAATGACAAATGTTGAAGGGGATATAGATAATAGGTACATTAATGCATTGCTGGTAGAGTTGTGAACTGATTCAACCATTTTCATGAATATTATGGAATTATACCCAAAGGACCATAAAACTGTGCGTACCCTTTGATCCAGAAATACCACTACTTGGTCTGTATCCCAAAGAGATCAAAGAAAAGGGAAAAGGACCTATATGTACAAAACATTTATAGCAGCTCTGTGGCAGCAAAGAATTGGAAATTGAGGGGATGTCCATCAATTGCAGAACGGTTGAACAACCTGTGGTATATGATTGTGATGGAAAACTATTGCGCTATAAGAAATGTGCTGTAAGAAAGCAAGATGTTTTCAGGAAAAAAAAGCTGAGAAGATTTACATGAACTGATGCAAAGTGAAAGGACAGAACCAGGGGAACACTGTACAAAGTAATAGCAATAGGATGATCAGCTATCAAAATATTAGCTACTTTGATCAAGATAATGATCCAAGATAATTCCAAAGTATTCATGATGAAAAATTCTATCTACCTCCAGAAAGAGGACTGATAAACTCTGAATTCAGATTTAAGCCTTTTTTTTTTTAACTTTATTACTCTTGCGGCAGTTTTTTTTGGGGGGCTATCTGTTTTCTTTTGCAACATTGCTAATGTGGAAATGTTTGTATGACTGCATATAATCTATATCAAATTGTTGTATTCTCAAGGAATGGGGGAAGGGAATGAGGGAAGGAGAGAATTTTGACTGAAAATTTTAAAAATCAAAATTTAAATTTTTTTATATTTACATATAATGAGAAAAAAATGAAATTAAGTATACAAATCTGGAGCTTAAAATTTGTTGCATCTTTGCTTTTATATCACCTTCATTTCTACATATATCCTTCCTCCCTCCCCTTCCCAGACAGACATCTCTTACACCAAAGAATATCAAAGAGGAAAAAGATTGAACATTGAAACAAACCAACAATACTAATAGACTCTAATGTTATATGCAATGCTTCTTACCCACAGTCCTTTCTTTCTGCAAAGAAGGAAAGAAAGTATGTATTCTTATCTATTTTTCCAAACTCAATTTGGTTATAATTATACAGTATTTAGTTCCTGCTGTTCTCTTCATTTATGTTATTATAGACAATGTGTTAGTGTTTTCCTAGTTCAACTTATTTCACTTGGCATTAGTTCACAAAAATCTTACTATTTTTCTCTCTATTCTTCACATTTATCATTTCTAATGGCACTATAATATTTTATTACATTCATATATTGCAATGTGTTTAGCTATTTCCCAAATGATGAGCATCTACACATATTTGTGATCCTTTGCAACTGACTGTTCAGTGCCTTAATCACTGGTCCTGGGGTCGGGAAGACCTGAGTTCAAATTTGTCCTTGGACATATACTAGCCGTGTGATCCTGAGCAAGTCACTTAACCTCTGTCTGCCTTAGTTTCTTTTTTCTTTTTTGGTTTTTGGAGGGCAGTTGGGGATTAAGTGACTTGCCCAAAGTCACTCGGCTAGTAAGTGTGTCAAGTGTCTGAGGCCAGATTTAAACTCAGGTCCTCCTGACTCCAGGGCCAGTGGTCTGTCCCACCTAGCTGCCCTCAATGCCTTAGTTTCTTTAACTATAAAATGGGAATAATAACAGTCCCAACATCTCAGGTTTGTTCTGAGATAATATTTATACAAACACAGCACAGTGCCTAGAACATAGTAAACACTATACAAATGCTTATTCCCTTTTCTTCCCTTTCCTCTTTGCTACCATAAAAGTGTCACTATAAATATTTTGATGTTTATTGGATGTCTTTAACCTTCATTGATATGTGACTGGTGAGGGGATCTCTGGGTGAAAGGTTATAGATATTTGAATCATTGTCTTAGCACAATTCCAAATTGCTTTACCAAATACTTTGGCCACTTACCAGCTCCACCCATCAGTGTTCCTGGCTTCCATGGTCTCTTGTAAGAGGCAGGCCTGATGTAAGCACCCTGTTATTTCAGTTTCCCTATTTGAATGAAATAAGGTGCTTAAAGATCAATGGCATTTAACAAAAAGAGGTTTACTTAGTCCTAAAATATCAAGAATATGCAATAAGAATGCAGTAACACAGCCTCTATAGAGGCCACCCACCCCGCCTCCATACCCTTTCCATATGGAAATATGTCTGTTCAGCAGCTGACATCCACAAAGCCTGAATGGCACCCACACGGATGACACCTGTTATGCTCCTTGGTGAACAAAAAAAACCCATATCAATAAAGTCAGAGGACATCAAGAAACCACATCTCAGGAGGCACGGCTTGGCTTTTACCCTACCCCCAGGTCAGTTTTGGCTTTACTGTCTTCTACAGAAAACGTAGCCTAACATATTGGAGGAGAAGGAAACTCTTGTAGATATTGGTCTTATCTCACCCTTACAATGACTGTTTCCATCTTTTATCATCTTTGGCAATTTTCTGGGAGCAAGGTGGAACTTCAGGATACTTGTTTCTTTTTTAAATTTTTCATTTTTCTCATTAGTTACAATTTGGAACAATCTTTCATGTGGATGTTAGTGATATGCAAATATCCTTTTGAAAAATATTTGTTCACATTCTGTGGCCCTTTACCTTTTGGAGAATAGCTCTTAAATGGGGCATTGTTAAAAATAATGCCTCAAATAAATCAACTAGAATCATGGCCTTACGTGAAGTAAACACTGTACAAGTACAAGGAGGATCTCTGATTTTATCTCAACCTTAAATTCATGTGTAAAAACTCCTACCAAGGCAGACTGCAAACTGTCTATGATTTAAATAAGTCCTAGGGAATTGCCTGAGGCACCCAGAGGGCAGGTGACTTGCACAGAATCCTCACAATAAGCATAAGAAACACATATGAACCCATGTCTTCATAAGCCCTGTCATAGTATTCTTTCCATTATGCCAGATCTACATCTATTAAATAGTTATTAAATCATGCCATTTAACATCTTCTGAAGAAGACCCACAGACATTGCATTTTAATGGAAATAGAATTAAAACTGGAATCAGAGACTGGGATTTTAATTTTGATTCTGCTCTATGACCTGAAGTAAATCTCTTAGATCTTATGTGTCTGTTTCCTTGTGCATAAAATGTGGGGGTCTGCATAAGTGACTTCCCATACAATTCCTTACTCTAAATTTTATTACCCTATAATGTAAGTCTTTGAGTCCAGAAGATGTTATTATAAGTAGGAAAGAAGATCTGAAGGCTTAAACAGATAAAGAAAGAAATAATACAATGACCAAAAAGGTATTGTAAAGAAAAAAAAAAATAGAAGCCTATAGGTTCTATTTTTAAAAAGATGAAAGAACTATTTTTCACATATAAAAAAGACCAAAACTTAGTCATTTATAATCTGCTGCTGTAGGTGAGGAGGTACACTAACTAAGATGACCAGATCTTTCACGAATCTTGCCACTCTAGGACCCCAAATGTCTCATGCTGTGATGAATCTGTTTCTATAATTACATCAATCATGCTTGTGTGTGTAAGGAAACAGAGGAAAGATAATGTCAACTCTTTGGAAATTAAGATTTGAACTCATGACTCAGGCTTTTAATCTGCTACTAAGTAAAATAATTCATAAGGCTTTTCATTATGAAAATAAGCTTTTCTTTCTTTCCCCTACACTCTCCCCCTTTCTCCCTTGGCTCTAGACCATTCCACTTGTGGTCAACTTCTCTTTCCTCATTCCTTCCCATTTCCTAACTATTCTCTTTGGTCTAAGTTCATTACCTAAGTACTCCCTGGCTGCCCTGTTCTTTGGGGGCAGATCTGGAATATTTGACTTTTCAGGAAAAAAAAAAAAGGGTAACCTTTGCGTAAAAAAAGTAACTACAGAAAAGCTCTCTGTTTGCATTTATGGAAGGCATTCAATAGTTGTTATTCATTAACCAGTTCTTCCTCTAGAGTAGCTTATTTATTGTGAACTTTTGAAGAAGGCAGCTTTTGTTCCCTTCTCCTTTTATCTTTAGTCTCTCCATCCCCAGGCCCAACCCCAAACAGTCCAAGTGCTTGAATCAGTCAGTGTTCTTTATGTCAAGCTCCTACAATTACTTCAACATTCAGCTGGTAAAGTCATCACTCACAGACTCCTGCCCAACGTCTATATATCATCAGGCAGTACCATCATGTATACTGATCTCCCCACCAAGGAGCATTTTGGTCAGAAGTATAACATGACAAATGTTTAAAATTCCAGATTTGATCCAATTCCTGCTGAAAAATTCAAGCCTTTGGGTTTGTAGTCTTTACTTGTTTAGCCTTGAGAATTTCAAATGTTCTCAATCCTTAAAACAAAGAAGGGGAAACATATAAGAAATGATTGTGACAATATTACCAATATCTCAAGTCTCTAAGTTTCTCTGGAACCATCTAACAGGTATATGAAGTAATTTGTTTTAAATGCTAAGAAATTTTAAAGCAACATACAAAAGTTGTTTTTTTCACCTGCCTCTTCCACTTTCTGCTTCCCATCTGCCTACAGACTTGCTCAGGTTCCCCAATCCAAAAAAAAAGACTTCACTTGACTCTTTCATCCTATCTATTCTGTTATCGCCAAACTTTTTTGGGGGGAAAAAGTTGTCTGTACTCACTGCCTTTAGTAACACGTTATTATTTCATTTCTGTCTACATTGCTCAACTGAAATTTCTTTCTTAAAGCTCACCTATGATATTGAATACACTAAATTCACAAATATTTTCTAAACACTCATCTTCCTTCACCTCTCTTCAGCTTTTTGCACTGTGGACCACCCCTTCCTGCATCTTCCTTTGCTGACCTTAGAGATCCTATAATCTCCTGTACTCCTACCTTTCTGATGGTGCCTTCACTATCCCTTTTTTCATGGTCCTCATTCTCTTCACAATTAATCAACAAATATTTGTTATGTACTTTCTGAGTGCAAGTCATTATATTAGGTTCTGAGAATATGGTTATATTTGAGATGAAAAATACCCCTCATCCTTAATTTAGTGAAAAAATAAACATAGAGATCTCTTAGGATAAGAACAGGAGTTCATTCTCTTCCCTAGGAGAAGAGGAAAGTCTTGTCCATGATTCATCATGGAGAAGAGGCAAGTTACAAAAGACAGGCCAAGAATTTATAACTTAACTTAGTCAAGCCCCCTTCCCGACTGTCTCCTCTCTCATTGGTGGAGAGGCATATATCACCAAATTCTTCTCCAACTGGGACAGCAAGAAAGGAACGGGGGAAGGGTCCCGCCAAGGCAGGAAAACAGACAAAGGAAGATAAAAGTGATTGATGGAAGCAATGGAGGAGGAGGGAAGGAAGGGAAAGTTAACAACCCCAAAATTAGAAGTTTTCACTCATCCCATACAGTTACAAAGAATGAAGTAGTCCCTACTTTCAAGGAACTTACATTCAAAAATTCTGAAACATTTAAGGTAGACAATACCCTAAGATTTTTTCTCCCTTAATCCTATTCTATCTGCTCTATATGCTCTCTTCCTGGGTGTGTGAGATGAAAGAGGTTAGAGTCAAATCTGAGGTCAGATAAGGTCTTTATTCTTTCTCATGAGAAAGGACTCTGCCCCTGTCGCCCAAATGGCATCTGCCAGGGAGAGAGCAACAGATAGAAGCCAGCCCATGGTTATATAACCTTCTAATGCAGAAATCCAACTCCCTAACTGGCCTTGGTAGGGAGGCTGGCCCACAACCTAAGTACAGGAATCTGTCTCTGAGACAATGGACCCAGAAGCATATGGGTGTTCAATGCAAGGCCAGGAAAGCGGTTTTATCTTTATTTGGCATATCTTGTGCTGAGGTGGCACTGGGGAGGGTCTCCATTGCTCTAAGTCCCAGATTCCTGTAAGGTCAGGTGACCTCTAAACTTGGGCCTAGTAGATACTGAAGCCACTGTAGATTTGATTTTTTAGAATGGGGAAACTTCACTGCAAATTATCCCTCACATGGGTGACCTCATTCATTCTCAAGATTTCAACTTCAATGATGAAGATAGGCACTAAAAGTCCTTATATTTATGTAGCACTTCAAAACTTATAAAATGCTTTGTTATGCTTTTGTTGTTGTCATTTTACAATAAATCTCTGATGCAAGTAGTAGAAGTTGTATCACTACCATTTAAAGATAAAGAATGTATGGCCCAAAGAGATTAAGTATGCCCACATCTTCAGAGTCTAAGTCCAGTACTCTTTAGAATCCATACACAGGGTTCCAAAAGTCTTATTACATTCTTTAAGCTATTAAAGCCAATCTTGACCTCTGATCTGAGCTACAGACTCACATTATCAACTTCTAATGGGCCATCTCTACTTGACAACTGGGCATAGTTGAAAAAAATGTTGGAATTGGATTTTTTTCTTTTAAATTTGGATTCAAATCCTGGTTCAGTTACTACTTAGTTTGTAAAACCACTTAAGCTGCATGGGGTTCAATTTGCTCATTTGTAAGCCTGGGGATAGTACTAGGTAACTTCTAAGGTCCCATCCACTTCTAAACCCTACCCTGTTTTGTTTCACCAACACGTAGGACTCAAATTGTCCATTAAACTTAAACTCTGTCTCCCAAACCATGCCTGTTTTTCTAATTTCCATATTCCTATTAGTGATAATGTCATATACCATGTCCACCATGTTCAAAACCTGGGCATAATCTCTGAGTCTTCTCTCTCACTTTTCATTTCTCAAAAATTCCTGTCATTCTGCCTCTTCCATAATTCCATAGATCAGTCTCTTTTCTCTATTTCTGTTGCCACCAGTCTATAATCAACTAACGAATAGGCATTTATAGGTGGCACTGTGGATAAAGTGCCAGGCCTGAAGTCAGGAAAACTCTTCTTCCTGAGTTCAAATCTGACCTCAGACACTTACAAGCTGTATTACCCAGGGCAAGTCATTTAATCCTGTTTGCTCCAGTTTCCTCATCTGTAACATGATGTGGAGAAGGAAATGGCAAACCACTCCAGAATCATTGCCAAGAAAACCTCAAATTGGATCATGAAGAGTAGAAAACAACTGAACAACCATAACTTGTGGGGACCCAAAGAGATGAGTGGAAAGCTCTTAACACAGTGTCTATCATGTAGTGCTGTAGACATGTTAACTCTTATTAGCTATAATTTTTTTAATTAAAGGCCTACTATGTGTCAGGATTGCAAAGGTAAACATGAAACAATCCTTGCTCTAGAAGATCTTATATTCTATTGGGGAAATTACATGTACACACATGTAGGTACTAAACATATATAAAATAATCAAAAGGTAATTTCAGAGATGTGGGAAGCATGAACTAGCAGCTACGAGGACGGGATAGCATTCAGGGAAGGCCCTCATTACCCCCACCTGAACAATTTGAATTGATTTACCATCCCCCATTCTCTTCAATCCACTTTTGGCCCTCCAACTTGTCCAGCAGTCATGAAAAGTTATTTTTGGCCACGTACATTATGAAATCAAGGAATACAACTAGGCAGAGGAAAAACAACACCCTCACTTTTACACTTGTTTGGGGGTTTGATTAGATTCATTTTCAGAGCACACTCAATGCATTTTGGCTCCCCCAAATTGCAGAGTGGTCCCACGGTTCTGTTGGCTTTCTTTGGCAAAGCCAGGACAAATTAAGCAACAAGTTATAGGGACCATTTGGTCCTAAACCATATGGAGACTCTTAACAAAGGCATAGCCCTTGGAACCAAGAAACAGAGGCTTTGACTGAGGGTACAAGTTAACTTGCACAGCTCTGCTCTGTGTTCCAAAGAGTTTAAGGTGAGTGATAAGGAATCTTCTTCTAGACAAGAGTTGTCCTTTTTGGTCAAGATTGAGAAAAACAAATAGCTCCTATATCATAAGAGAAAAGCTGCTTCCCCCCCCCAAAAAAAATAATTCACACTCAGTTCAATGACTCAAGTTCTAAAAGAACTGTATTTTAAATTCATACAATATGCATTGGGGACACAAAGATAAAATGATAGTCCTTGACACCAAGGAGTTTCATCCTCTTGGGGAAATACAACATTTAAAAAGTTAATTATGTAACCTACGAACACACAAAGATTTGTTTCTATTCTGGAGGCTAATTCTCAAGGGGATTAGTTTTTCTCTTTGGCTTTTGCTCAACACAGAGTACCCTAAGAAAAGCTCCAAAATAAAAGATTAGGTATAGCTTGTGCCTTGGTTTCTTCAAGGGCAGCTGGGTGGCACAGTGGATAGGGTGCTGGGCCTAGAATCTAGAAGACCGAATTTCAAATCTGGCCTCAGGCACATAAAAGCTGTGTGACCTTGGGTAAGTCACTTAACCCTGTTTACTTCAGTTTCCTCATCTGTAAAATGATGTGGAGAAGGAAATGGCAAACCAATATCTATACCAAAAAAAAAAAAACTAACATGAGTGAAGAACTATCACAAAGTTTCTCCATCTGGTTTTGCTGGGTTGCTGACACACAGACACACAGATGTGGTTCATATAGGATATGGGGCAATCTTTGTTTCACCCCATAGAAAATTCATAAAACAATGATAAAATTCATATGACAATAATGACTGATATCTTATGAAAAAGATCCCATAACAAATATGGTAAATAAAGTAAATAAAAATAGATCAGCTCTGCCCAGAAAGGAAATAAATTTGAAGATGATTTGAAACAACCTTTTATCATTCCAATGAGGCCCTTTCCCCCACCTTCCTACATAACTTCCCCATGACTCATAATGCCAACTTTGAACTAGAAATGAAAATTTGCATTTTGCTGAAAAATTAAATCCATTCTCATTAGACCTGCACTTCTCCAAATAAATCACTAACTTTGCTTTCTAATTAGGATACTACCCAGGAACAATGTGGAATGTTCTCTTTTCTCAATCTCTGTCTAATAAATCTTGAGCCCAAACTCGTGAACTCAGGGACTTTTGAATGTGGGGAGGTAATGCAAAAGCTGGTGCTACTCAGGAAGTCTCCTTTCTCTGGCTAGAAGACTAGATTGGGGAAATCACTCTGCCCAATGAATTCAAAATGTGTTTTTTCCCTTACGAAGTCTAGTCAGCAAATGATCTTGCACTTTCCTATCAGGCTGAATGCAAGCACATGTCAACCACTGCCATGTGCTTCTAATGTAATGGTGTCAAACTCAAATACAAATAAAGGCCCCTAATCTGTATCTCAGTGGGTCACATGTTGACTTAGTTTTTTTTTTTTTT
>CM053585.1:434184478-434215957 GCA_028646515.1 Pseudochirops corinnae
TGGCATTAGGAAGGTTGAGAAAGACTGCTCTAAGCTAAAGGGAATACACGCCTGAAAAAAAGCAGCTTAGCTCTCAGGTGGGAGTATTCCCCCTCCCCCCAAGCCAGTCACGTGGCCAATTTCCCGTGGGTTTTTTTTTTTTAACTTCCACTCATGTTCAAACATATTTTTTGGGGTGGGAGGGGAGCCAAAGGCAGGGGCTACTGGGAGAAGATAAAGGCTAGCTGGAAAAGAGTGGAGACAGCCATAATCCAAGTCCTGGGGTGAAAAGAGGGAGTGAGGACCCCCTCCTATCCCTTCAGCAGCCCACCAGGTAAATTTTATTTTCCCGTCTTCAACCAAAGACAATCCCCATTCTCTAGACACCTGACTACACTATTAATTTTCCAAAGACAATACTACAAGCCTATACGGTTAGAATTTGGGTTGCTGGAATCTCTGATTTTTTTCCCCCATATCATCTTAGGCAGACAGAGTAATCATATCCCTCTTTATAACACAGCAAAGTCAATCAGGTAGATTTTTAAAAAAAGTGTGTATGTATATATATATACAAATGTGTGTGTGTGTGTGTGTGTGTATTACAGATATTATAGATATAGATAGATAAATAGATTGATAATTGCTATGTACCAGGCCTTGTGCTAATTGCTGGGCATAACAAGAAGGGCAAAAAGAATTCTTGCTGTCAAGGAGTTCACATTTTAATAGAAGAGATAACTTGGAAATGACTGTGTACAAACAAGATAAATACAGGATAAAACGGGAACAAGTGTTCATATGTACGCTTACCATGTGTCAAGGCATTGTGCTAAGTTCTTTTTACAAATATTATCTCATTTGTTCCTCACAACCTTCAAGGGTGTTTTTTGGAAGCAAGAGAATGGTTCTAAGAAACTGATGATGTAATAAGTTGAGATTATTACATTAAAAAAAATTATTTAGTAATCTCAGCATCCCCTGTTTTCAGTGCTGTAAAGCAAAAGAAGTGATGAAACCGAAAAGCTTTGTGCAAGCATTTCCATTTAGAGTTGGTAATAATAAGAGACTTACTGTCAACCTCCCTAAGACAGTTTGTCCCCAGCCATATGTTGAACTTGGCCACATGTTGACCTTTGAAAAGTTGGGTCAAAGGACAATTGATTTCAGACTTGGGTGTTGAGTGCTTTTCCACCCTCCTGCAGCTCATACTTCTCACTTGTAGATGAAGAAGAGCAGACACGGCAGCTGCATGATTTTTTTTCCCCTTTTCACTAGTATGAAGGTACTAACAGCTGCACAAATGAACATTGGCAGCAAGAGATAGTTATCTAGTAAAATGATCAAATAAGGCCATCAATGCTTATTTATTTTAGTTGACAGGCCAACACTCAAATTGTAGTGACAAAGTAAGAAATTGGTCTTATCTTCCCATGCCATTCTTTGAGTACAAATTACACAACTTCAGGAAGGCTCAATTCAGCAGCTAGATACAAAATTTCATACCAGATAACAACAGGAGGTCACTCATAATGTATTTCTAGATCACAGTTACACTATCAGCATCAATCTGTCTTTTTATCTGAATTCATTTTGGTGCTGCTCATCATGCAGACACATTTTAGGATCTGAATGACACTCAGTATTACCACTAAATGGATTAAAGTAGAATTAAGAGGCCTTTGGAAAAGTGAACAAGAGGCAAAATAAGGATTTTGAAAAAAAAGGATCATAACTCTTTCTGACGTCTAAAAAACAGTCTCTCAAGTTGTTCATTTATGTCTGCCTTGGCAAAAAGTAGGTTAATTTGAGAGGGAAAAAAATAGTTTTTGCTGCCAGTGAGGTAAAAAAAAAATATTTGCAGTTTTCGCAGGAGTAGGATTATAAGTTCATATATCTAGAAGCAGAAGGGATCTCACAGGTCATCTAGTGACGGTGACATGAATTTTTCCAAATGCACATTATTTCATAATTACTTGTTTTTCTCTATCTCCATCTCCACTGAAAATCAGTATAATTGTGGAAATTAAGAAGTGCTCACACTATAGGGTGCTATACAAAGGATTTAATTGCTATTGTTACTTGGGTTGCATACTTACCAAGTTATAGCTGATGAAGCTACCTGTTCAAATGTTATGACTAACTCCATAACAAAAGCTTAGGACATTTTCTATCCTAAGGCTGAACAACTATTTCTTTTGTTCCCCCTTCATCCAACCTCCCCCAACCTCACTTAAAGGTCTTGGTATTTTAATGGACCAGACCCCAGGTTCTGGAAATTAAAAAAATAAAATAAAACACTCATATTTTTAAGAAGCCTATTATATCTTGAGCACCTCTGGTATTCTCCAGAGAACCACCCAGTGACACCTAAAACAACACCTTTTTATTCATGACTATGAGTGAGGGTGGTGGTGGTAAATAATTGATGCTGCATAAATTGATCAATTGAAGTAATAAAAAACTGATAGGTGTGTTCTAATAGTATGTTCCAAAATTTCCGATCAGAATAAGAGCAGTATTTCTCTAACTTGCTCTCCACTCCATACATCAAAATCCTTTAGGAAACATTCAAATTAATTTTATTCAGATGCCTAAAAATAAACCAAACACAGAAGCATAGTAATTGGTAAGCCCAAAGACTCCAGCTAATGGTGGTAAGAATTTTTTTTTTTTTTTTTTACAAAATCTGCTGGAAAATTTAGAAAGAAGGGTAACAGAAATGAGGGATAGGCTAAGATCTCACACCATACACCAAGATTAGCTCCAAATGAATTATAAATAAAGGGTGACATCATAAATAAGAGGAAGTGCCTTTAACATTTATGGGTAGGGAAAGATTTCTTGACCAAACAAGGGACAGGAAGATTCTGAATGAGACCCCTTAGGCTTACGTACAACACACACACAGACACACACACAGACACACACACACACACACACACAGAGTGCTTTGGTGAAATGAACAACCAATGCTATGTTCTTGTTTAATGTCCTTTTCATTCTATGGCAAGGTTAACTTTTATTATTATTATTAATTGATAAATAGTCTACAAATGTCTTTCATGCCATTCTAATCCTGGATCTGAAGCATCAGACCTTGATCAAATGGCCTTGCTCAGGCCATCCCTACGACAACATGGCGCCATTTCAAGTACTTGAGCAGCTATCATAATTCCTTAAATCTTCTCTTATCCAGACTTAACATGGCTACTTCCTTCAACCACTCCTCATATGACATGGATTCAACTCCTCCTTTGCTGTCTTCCATACACTCTCCAGTTTACCAATAGTCTTCTTAATCTGTAGTACTCAGACTTGAACATAGTACAGATAGTTCTCACTTTATGCAAGTAGACCATTCTGTAGGCCTCTACATAAAGCAAATTTTATGTAATGCAAATTTGTACCTAATGATCTACTTCACTCAGCCTATATACAAAGGGGGATCCAAAATAATACTTTTAAACAAGTCATAAAATTTGCTAAAATGCAGATACATTAAATATTGTACCATGAGAATTTGAAATGAAGGTAAAGTTACTAGTAATATACCCACAATACTGTACTAGTAATATACCCACTAATAGATGTGCAATATATTGTTCCTTCCCCATCATTGCACCTGGCCTTTATCACTGGTATTTGGCTGCACAATTTTATTCATTCATTCATTCATTCATTCATTCATTCATTATTTTTATGAAGCTATCATGAGATGTTTAGACAGCGACTCTTCCTTTATTTTTTCCCCTTGTATATCTGATGATAGCAAGCAATATTATCTTCAACTAGTTTTTAAACTTCCAAAATCTTGAAGTATTTGGTTTCATCCTTTCAATACAAGAAAAAAAAAATCACTCATATGATGACATGCTTCTTGCTACTGTTTTGTTGTGGACTTTTTTTTTTGACTTGATCTTGGTTTCTGAAGCTTTCCTTTCTTCTTTTGAAATTTTTTCAGCCTGTAGCCTAACCAGATTCTCATTCACCAGTTTTCTCCATGAGACTCAATTCCTTCACATCATTCTCATCCACTTTTAACTCCAATTCCTGGGCTAATTTTATAATTTTGTTACTCACTTCTTCAAAAGTTTCATTTTTGTCAGATTCACAAAAATTGAGAATGAACTATGAGTATACTTTTTTTTCCAAATTCTTTTCATATATGTTACATCTGCCCATGCCTTCAAGCATCCTTTAAGTAAAGTCAAATTTGCTTAATGTGAATTTACCTAAAGTGACAATCGTATGGACTTCGAATGGCTTTTGAGTAGAGAAAAATGTAAAGGGACTAACATCTCCTTATTTCTAAAAACTATGCTTCTCTTAATGAAGGCCAAAATCACATTAACTTTTTTGATTGTCACAAAATACTGCTAGCTTTAGACTGAATGTGACAGTCAATAAAACTCTAAGATTTTTTTTTCAGACAAGCTTCTATCCTCCATCTACCAAAATTTATTTTAAAACAATCTAAGAGGGGAGGCTAGGTGACACAGTGAATAGAGTAATAGCCCTGGAGTCAGGAGGACCTGAGTTCAAGTCCTGCCTCAGACACTTAACACTTACTAGCTGTGTGACCTTGGGCAAGTCACTTAACTCCAATTGCCCTGCCTTCTCCCCACAAAAAAAAAAAAAGCAAAAGAAAAATCCAAGAATTTATATTGCATTTCATCTTACCAGATTTGACCTGATTCTTTATACTGTTAAATTTAAACATCTGATTTCATAAATGAGGAAACCAGTAATCAAAGAAACTTATGTGACTTAAATTGGTATTTCTGCTAGGTCTAGAACCCGGCAATCCCCAGGTCAGTAATAGTAGTAGTAGTTGTTGTTCAGTTGTTCAGTTCTGTCTGACATTTCATGACAAGTTCTCAACCTGTGGGTTATGTTCAATTTGTAACAATGAAAATACATCCTGCATATCAGATATTTACATTACGATTCATAACAGTAGCAAAATTACAGTTATGAAGTAGCAACGAAAATAATGTTATGGTTGGAATACATGAGGAACTGTATCAAAGGGTCACGGCATTAGGAAGGTTGAGAACCACTGTGTGTAGGAGGTTTTCTTGGCAAAGACAGTGGAGTGGTTTGACATTCGCTTCTCCAGTAAATTAGGCAAACAGAGGTTAAGTAACTTGACCACAGTCACACAGGTAGTGAATATCTGAAGCTGGATTTGAATGCAAATCTTCCTGACTCCAGGTGCAGCACTCCATCCACTGAATCACCTAGTTGCCTCCACCAGTGGCATTATATACCAATGATCTACCATATAATGTTCTAAAATATAATGCTATAGGAATTTCATTACAAAAAAAAATATTTTGTGGTCCAAAAAATTTTTGGGAAGCAGACCTATAATGTTATTCTTGTAGGAAGCTCCCAGGAATTTGCTCTGCAAATGCAAATCAGGACCTTTTTCTTTAATTTATAGTCTTGGAGAATTGTCTGGTGGCACTGAGAAGTTAAGTGACTTGCCCAGGATCATACAACCAGTATGTGTCAAGGCAGGATTTAAATCCAGATATTCCTCATTGAGGCTAGCTTTCTAACCTCTCTTCACTGCTGCCTCACTGACTTAGTTCTTGAGACAAGTTTAGAGAGAATTATAGGAAATTGTCAGAAAGGAGGAGGGAGGGCATTTCTGTCAGGGTAAATAGCATGAACAAAAATGCAAAAGCAAGCATGAACATACTACACCCAGAGAAAAGTAAGGAAGCTACTCTCATCTGATGTCAATCAGTTTATAGTGTCAGCCATAATTATAATTTTCCTTAGGAAATTTTCCTGAATATTCCATAATAATTGTTCACATTTCCATAGTGCTTTAAGTTTTGCAAAGTACTTACCTTTCAATAACCCTCGATTGGATAATCCAATTATTATCCCCATTTTAGAGATGAAGAAAATAAGACTCAGAAAAAAAGAATAAATTGCATTTGGTCACACGGCTAAAAATATATGCATTCAAATGGAAAGACATGGTTTATTAGTCTATTTGGGCTAAGATCAAGTGAATAAATATAAATGAAGGGTGAATTTTTTTCCAATTAATTTAGTAGAAATAATTATTTTTTATCTTTTTTTATCCAAGAAGCAGGTGACATTTTTTCCTTTTATAGAATCATTGTAAATATTTCTCATTTTTATGTTGTACAGATAATTGACTTCATGTATGTTGAGTTTGTGTTACTTTTCATAGATTATTACTACTACCTATTTATTCAGAAAAAAAATTTGAACCAGCATGATGTGATAATTGTTTTAAGTCTATTTGTTCCATGTTGCTGAAAGATATCATGCTCTGTTAATGATCTCTAAATTTTTATTCTCTGAGCCAAAGCCCTGATTGCTCCAGCCAAGTTATTGACTTTTGCCTTTAATGTCTTTCATAGTTTACCTCCAGCCTCCCTTTCCAAACATCTCACATTTCTGCATTTCACACTGTATTTCAGCCAAATTCTCTGTCTTATTCTTCCCAGAACTCAGCATTGCATCTCCATTTATTCCTATAGGTTGTTCCCCATGCCAGGAACACCTTTCCTCCTCACCTTCCTTTTGAAAATCTTCAGCTTCTTTCAAGGCGACCTTCAGTTGAGACCTTACTATGAGAAGTTCTTCTTTATCCCCATTTCGAGTGCCCTGTCCCTCTTCAAATCACCATGTGTTTTATCATGAGTACATAGGACTTTTTCCTTTTTGTATATAATAGTTGTTCAAGTATTTTTCAGTCACATGCAACTCTTTGTGACCATATTTGGAGTTTTCTTGGCCAAGATACTGGAGTGGTTTCCCATTTTCTTCTCCAACTCATTTTCAGATGAGAAAATTGAGGCAAACAGGGTTCAGTAACACATCCAGGGTCACCCTGCTGGAAGTGTCTGAGGCCAGATTTGAACTCAGGAAAGCCCTCCTGACTCCAGGCCTGGCACTCTATCCACTATCCTCCCTAGATGCTCATAATAATAGCTTAATAAATTTTTATTGAAATAGAATTAAAATTTCTGCTCATATCCTTTCTGATATTGACATCATACTTTTGCTTTTTTCTAAAATGCACACATCTTCAGACTCCTACCTTCTAATTCGGGCATGAAGTAGGGAGAAAATGATGGTTCCCGAAATGCTTATGTAAATATGTCAATAAAGTTTTGTTACAATGGCTATCCTTGCAATAATAATCTCTATTTAATAAAAAAAATATTTCCATACCCTGTTTTATGGACTTTATAATACTACTCTGTTGATTTGATTACAAAATGCAGACAAAAGTGGTCTCCAGTATTGAATTTCAGGCAAAGAAGAGAAATATTACACCAGGAATTTTGTGGAAACAGGAGGTTGGGAACCAGAATGGGAAGCTGGTCTAGAGACAAAAAAGAACTAACTTTTGTGTATGCTAGCAAAGAACTGCATTTGGGCAAAGAGTCAGTAGAAATCTAGAACCAAGAATAACACCCTAGAAACCAAAGTCAGGGAACTAGCAGAAGTTCTGGAAAATAAAGTATCCAGAGCTCAAGGCAAAGAGTTTATGCAGTAAGAGGATCTAGGAAAAGAGTTTTGAGTTCCACAGAGGGCATGAACAACCAAGGACTTTGAAAGAACTCATGGGAAGTCTGTGTATGTCTATATATGTCTTTTGAGAAGGAGGGAAGGAGAAAGGGATGGAGGGGGGGAGACAGAGACAGAGAGAAAGAGAGAAAGAGAGAGGACCATAGCTTATTTTTGAATGATTGATGTCCTGAGGTCACATATGAGGCAAAAAGCAGTATCTCATTGGGGTGCAAAGGCAAGTTCATGAAAGCAAACTCATCCTTTTTTTCTTTTCTCTTTTGTCTATCAGTTTACTACTTGATTCACAAATTGTCTTTTCCTTCCCCTTTTATAACTAATTTTTATTATATATAATTTTTATAATATAATTTTTCTTCCCACAAATATTTTATTAAACTCAAATGTTTTTGTTCAGAAAAAAAACTGATTAAAAAAATATTTAGAGTCTTTCCAACAGGCTTTCTTCTTAGACATACTCTATTCATGCCTCACTGTAGCCCTGGTTTGTTTGTTTGTTTGTTTTCTGGAAAACCTAATATCTGAAATTTTTTAAATCTATAATTTTACCAACTAGGAACTTCTAACTTCCTAGCTACCTAGAATTCTCTGCCTGTGACATCAGAGATAGGAAGCCAATCAGACATGCTTGAGAGGAATACCAACTATTTTTTTAGAGCACCTAGCCTGTCTTATCTTCCTCCAGCCACCAGGATGAATGGAGTGATGACCCACCCAGGGGAGAGAGCTTTATAGAACAATGTGAGAGGTCCAAGGGGCAGGGCTATCATAGCCTACACCCTTAGCCTAGCCTATTCCTTACATAGGGTCTTATAAGGAATTCCACTCATAGGACCTAGCAAGTTGTAGAAATTGTACTGCAACCTATATACATTGATAATTTACAGAGTTCATCCTAATGGGATTTTATCTGCAACTGAAATGGTCACATTCATTGCATTCACTATTTGAAAGAACTCATTGAGAAGTCTTGGTATGTCTATGGATGCAAAGAGATCATTGTGTAGCGTATGTGTGCAACTGTCCTCTAATGTTTGAAACTAGGCGTATAGTCATTGCTCACAGGCCACCTAACAGCTGCTTACAGGCCAATAACAATTTGCATTAGATTTAAATCTTCTTCTGGAGAAGAAAAGTTCAGCATCATCCCACAATACAGTTTTCAGGGACAGTTTCATTTTGGACTGGTTGAAAGAAAGAGAAGGTAATGAAAATTTAAGAGCATATATTCTGTGTCAGGTATTTTAAATGTTTCCTCTGCACAGACAGCTAGAGAATACAGTATAAGATAAGAAAATAAAAGTACATGAATACACTATAGTTTGCATTCATATGTAGATTTTCATTGATTGTATCTTTTGTGAGAGGTTCTATTTTATTTCATAGAGAAATTACTCTAACAAATTATTGTGATAAACTAAGCTAGAATTGAAAACAACTCTAGTTTCTTCTATGTATAGTAAGTAGGCATTTGAAACATGCAATAAAGCAATAGTTTTCTCTGCATGTAATTTAAAAACTAGGTCCATAAATTTGATACAAAAATGCATGTTACTTTAATTAATTTTTCATTGATCATTGCTCTCATGACTATGAGCGTAAATCTCTATTACAGCTGTATATCAGGTTTCCAGTTTAGAACTTAGTACATTTTTCCTTTTTTTCCCCTTATTTTATTGTTATTTTCCCTGTCCTTTCCTTTCCCTTCTCCTTCCTTCCTCCCTCCCTCCCTTCTTTCCTTCCTTCCTTCCTTCCTTCCTTCCTTCCTTCCTTCCTTCCTTCCTTCCTTCCTTCCTTCCTTCCTTCCTTCCTTTCTTCCTTCCTTCCTTTCTTCCTTCCTTCCTTCCTTTCTTTCTTTCTTTCTTTCTTTCTTTCTTTCTTTCTTTCTTTCTTTCTTTCTTCTTTCTAAAACTGGAATGCAGCCAATTTGGCTGTTGGCACTGAAGAACATGGCATGATGATTATAGCACCAGCAGTTCCTTTGGTGACAGTGTACTAGGAGACTGTTATCTGTCTGGTAATGCATGAAATCCAACAGCTGCTGTAGTTTTCTGTCATTATATAAATATGATATCATAGATGAAGTTACATGCATTATTATAACATGAATATTTGAGTTTGGTTATATAAAGAAATCAATGCATTATATTTGTAATAATTATGAACTCTGATATTGCTCTCCTTTATGAAAATAAATGTGATCTCTCTTTGGAGAATAGCACATATTGACAAATTCACTGATCACTGACTGGCAAACAAGCTTCATTATCCTTTTAAAAAAGATCATATGAAACAAACAATAATGTGTATTCCAGGAGTTATTGTTTTTAAGGAGTTTTATGTCTAAATAAGGAGTATATGTAACATATTCCAGAATCACTCAGATTCAGTGGAATTGCCAAAGATGTTGTTAATGTCAAAGTTGGATTTGGCATTTATTCTGGTTTACTTCAGAGTATTCAGAGTGTTGGATATTTCAGAATAGATAGAATTTTGATAGATTTGAACTGCAGAGAGGACACTAACACAATTAACTGGGATAATTACAATGAGATTCTGATATTGGAAAAAACACAGGAGTATTCTTTTTTTTTTTTCCCTATGTGAGTGGGTTATAACCATTTATATATTTGAGTGATGCATGCTAATATTCATTTGGATGAGCTGAGAATAAAACTTTGGTGGCAAACTTGATTCATTAGTGTGCTTTTAAATATCCAGCCAATAATTTCTCTGTATATATTAAGTAATGGCAGTTTACACAACCTTACATGGGATCAAATAAACCATTTGATACATTTATTGAACACCTACTATGTACAATATTCATGACACTGTGGTTTTGAGATTAAAAGAAACATAAAAATGAATTTCTTCCATTATGGAACTTACTGGCTTCTGCTTTTGAACAGATAATGAAGAATGCAATTCAATATGCAATTAAAAAAAAGTTTGATAGGAACTTCAAATAATAAGTGCTGAGGTCATTCAAAGCTGAGGATGGTCCCTGCGGTGTACTTATTATTTATTTCTCTTTGTGTTGACTCTATTAGTAAGTAAGCTTTCTTTTTTTTTTCATTCTATTTATTTCATTTAAATTTATTTACTTATAGTTTACAACATTCAGTTCCACAAGTCTTCGAGTTCCAAATTTTCTCCCCATCCCCTCCAACCCAAGGTGGCATGCAATCCAGTATAGGTTCTACATATACCTTCATATTAAGCAGCAGTCAAGTTGTAAAGAAGAATTATAACCAATGAAATGAACAATGAGAAAGAAGAAACAAAACAGAACAAAAAAGAGAGAGAACAAGTGCAACAATAATGCAATATTCACAACACCCATGGTGGTTATGAATATGCTGGTATAGTTGTGAATCACAAAATGTAGTAGACTCTCTACACAAAGAGCAGAACAAAGCCTTTATTCAAATACCAGAAAACTGAGTCCCGCACCCAGAAAGCCAAAGTCATTACAACAGTCACGAAGTTGATACCCGTGGTTAATGTAGTGAACACCCACATTCCCAAGCCTTCACAACAGAACAAGCTCCCTCAAGCAGGGATCCTTCTCTCTCACTCACAATAGCTCCTCAGCCTGGTTCTTGGAAGTTCTCAGCAAAAGTTCTCTGAAGGAGGGTTTTGGCAAAAGTTGCAGCCTCCAGGTGCTCACTGAGAGAGAATCTGACTCTACTGCTATTTCTCTTCATTATATACAGTATAGCTCCTCCCCATTCTGCCCCTTCCTGTTACATCAGCAACTTCCTCCCAAGGTGTTAACTACTTCTGTGTTAATTAAGTAGCTAAAACAAAGTGTTAGCTTGAAACAAGGTGCTAAGTACCTGCTTATTCACCAATACAAAGGGGCATGGAAGATCTTCAGATCCCATTAACATTACAACAAGTAATTTGCTTCAATCTGCATTCAGACACTATATTTCTTTTTCTGAATGTGTATTGCCTTTTCCATCATGAGTCTTTTGGAGTTGTCTTATAGTCTTGCATTGCTGAGAGGAGCCCAGTCCATCAAGGTTAGTCATCACAGATATGATGTGTCTGTAATTGTGTACAAAGTTTTCCTGGTTCTGCTCCCCTCACTCAGCATCAGTTTATATAAGTCTCTCCAGCCTGTCTGCTCTTCATTTCTTATAGCACAACACTATTCCATTACATTCATATACCACAACTTGTTTAGCCATTTCCCAGTTATTTCCAATTCTTTGCCATGTACTGTACTTATTTGTGACCGTGTGTGTGTAAGATTATGTTCTGTGTATTTATTACACACATGTGCACAAACATATGTATGCACTTCTGTTTGACATAACCATATGTATATTTATGTATGTGTGCACATACATATGTATATTATTGGATTCAAACCTGTGATAGCATGGGTATGAGAAATCCTTGAGATTGATGCTCCCTCAAACAATGTAGATCAGTGGTTCTCAACCTTCCTAATGCCGTGACCCTTTAATACTCATATGTAGGCGTATCTGCATGTGGGTGGACCTGCCTGGAGATGGATAGAGGAGCGGTGTCTTGGTTCCTAAGACCATTGGAAATATGTGTTTTCCAATGGTCTTAGGCAACCCCTGTGAAAGAGTTGTTTGATCCCTAAAGGGGTTGCAACCCACAGGTTGAGAACCACTGATGTAGATTGACATTTTATCTATAACTTAAAATCTTAGGTAGGAACAGTTCATCTTTAATGTTTAGTGTTAGAGAATTTCTGGGGTTGAGAGCTTTGATGACTTGCCCATGGTCAAACAAGCTATAAATGCTGGAGGTGGGGATCGAACTTGGGTTTTCCTAATCCCAGGGCCAGCCTCTATCCACTATAATATTTAAAAAATCAGCTTTAATTTTTGGTGGTCACAACTTAAAAATATAACCAACATTCACACTCCAGGTTTGGTTTTTCTCCCAAATTATTTGCATGAAAGACAAGTTAAAATAACAAAAATTTCCCAGATTCTCCAGTCTTCCTTGCTCCTTCCTCAGTCTGTTCCTTTTCCGTCTCCTTCCCCTGTCCTATAACTACAGGAAACATTATCTTGAATTTTGATTTTTTTAAAGATGTATTTAGTATAAAGTTACATGTAAAAAAAAATCTTTTGACCTTTCTCAATATGAACATGCCTTTTCATATTCTACATTGATTAAGAATAGTATCAAGCTAATTGAATTCATGTATATTAACACAATGTTTGGAATGACATATTAGGCTCAAAAAGTAAAGTATATCTTTAATTTCAAATATAATACAGGGATACAAGGATTTTTTTTTTAAACCCTTTCTGAGGGGTGGCTAGGTGGCACAGTGAATAGAGCCCTGGAGTCAGGAGGACCTGAATTCAAATCTGGCCTCAGATACTTAACACAAAAAACTAGCCTTGGGCAAGTTGCTTAACCCCAATTGCCCTCCAAAAAAGCAAAAAACAAAAACAAAAACAAAATCCAAAAAACAAAAACAAAAACAAAAAAACCCTTTCTGAAGTTATGAACTTGAAAAATTCTTGGCAATTGTGAACGTACAATGTTATCTTCTTGTTTAGTGATGTCTCTGGGAAATACAAGTATTAGTGGAAGATTACAATCAAAATGCTTATAACAATATATATTTTTAAATAATCATTTAAGCATCTATGTTTTTATAAGGCCAGTGCAATATTTACAGTGCCCATGGTGGCTATGAATATGCTGGTATACTTCTGAATCACATAATATAACAGACTCTCTACATGGAAGACAGAACCAAAACATTTATCTTTAACACCAGAAAGCCTAATTCCAACACCAGAAAGCCAAATCCATCATAGCAACCAAGAAGTTGGTACACATAACCAATGCAGTGAGACCAACATCCCCATGCCTTCTCCTTGTCATGCCTTCAAAACAAAACAGGCTCCTTTAAGCAAAAATGCCCCTCTCTCACTCACACTAGCTTCTCTGCCTTCACAATGCTTGCTCCCAGCTCTGCTCAGGCTTTCCTCTGCTCCTTCCTGCTCCACCCTTCCTGTTCCACCCTTTCAGCAAGCTCCTCCCCCTTTGAGCTCCATGTGATTAGATTTGGCCTATTAAGGGGCAGGAGATCTTCAAATTACCATTACCAATACAGTTTTCTACTAACAACCATAGAATTACTAGATCTAGGGCAATAATAGTTGGTGAAGGAACAAGGGCAGTGTAGTGGAATAGCAAAGAAAATAGAGAAACTGTGGATGAACTCTGAGTGTATTCATGTAAAAAGGAGTTTGCACTTGAAAGTCCAGTATCTAATAACAGAAAATTTGTAGAAAATGAGGTGCTGAACTAAGTGAAAAAAATGTGGCCACGATAGTTTATGCTTTTAAAAAGATGAGCTAAGTCCCTTTGGTAAGTCATATGGAGACATCATTGGATAAACAATCATTGGGCACACCCCTAGGCAGCCCTTAAAAATTATAGTCCAGTTATTTCAAGGTTGCAAAACCTCCAAGAGGAACACCTCATAGCCATGTGGTGTAGCTATAGAGATAACTCTCCCAGAAGGGGCATTCCTAAAAAAGAAAGAATAATAGACCCAACACTAGATGTTTTGCCAGAGGGATACCTCTGGACAGGTATTCAGAGCTTAAAAATAAGTTAGAGAGAAATATATGTTCATTAATACAACTTATTAGATCAGGGAAGGAGCATTTATCTCACTCAACTTATCTAGCTAATAAATCAATGGTTAAGTGAGGCAGTGAACATGATTATTGAAGCATGCTTTTTGTTCTCTTTACCCCTATATTACCTAGATGGGTTTTTCAATATGAAACTCTTTCTCTACTCTTGAAAATTGAATTAGAGGATTTTTTTTTTCATTTCATTTTCTCTTCAGTGTTGTGGCTTTCCCTTTCACAGAAACTCACTCTCCCATCCTTCAGGAGAAGGTGTTGCATTCTTTTAAAATCCCAGCACACCAACAACTATAGCAATTGCCAGGGATTTGAAAGGGAGAGTTTAAAAAAATCTTGTGTTTTATCTGCTTTCAGCCTGGGGCTTATTATTGGCTGTGTCTCAGAAGGAAACTGGCCTTGAATATTTTCTTTTTCTCCCCCTCCTCCCCAATTCACTTTAATTTTAGTTAAATATGGCTCAAACCCCCAGCCAGTTTTCACTGGCAAGTCCAAATTTGGGTATAAAAACTCAATAATTTTTTTTTGAGAGACCTTCCAAAGACACTTCTGCTTGTTGTTTTTTTCTGTCTTTGTTTTCTTCTCATGCTTTGGGGAGGCATTGCAGGGTTTTAGGACATAAGAAGTCTCATATACCCACATTAAAGAAATTACATATTTTTAAGTCAATATACTCTATAATTACAGATCCCCAAGACATCAACCCTTCTGTCCCTCCTTTATGGCAGTTATATTTGTGATAGCAACACATTGGAAACAAAGTAGGTCCCCACTGATAGGGGAATAACTGAAAGAAAATGGTATGTACTTAGGTAACAATGCCGTAAAGCATATACTACAGATGGGAGAGGAAGACACAAAGAATTGCCAGAAATGAGAAAAAAAGGAGATTACTTCCAATTGGAAGAATGAAGGGAGACTTAATAAAGGAGGTGGTAGCTGAGATAGATGAAAAATATTTCATGAGGAGCATTGGAGTGTGTGTTATAGCTATGGGTCACTAGAGGCACAGCAAAAAGAAATGATGAGTAACCCTGTGTGGCTGCAACATAGATAGAGTATATGACAGGAACAGTGTGAAATAAGGCGGGAAATGTAATTGGAAGAAAGTTTGTGGAAGGTGTTAAATACTAGGATAAAGAGATTAAGGGACAACATAAGGCTTATGAGCCATGTAACGATATATTTAGGACTTGTACGGTGTTGCAGATATAGAACTGGAATGGGTAAAAACTGGGGGAAGGAAGAACAGTCATGAAGATAATACAGTAGTCCAGAGGAGCAATAACAAAGATGTGAACTAAAGTTTTATTTGTGGGAATAAAAAGGTAGTGATTGCTATAGGAAATCTATAGTAATTTTGTGATTCTGCTTCCATAAATGTGTGATGGAGAGACTGGGTCTCTTTCTTCCTGATTCTAAACATGGACAGGTATTATATGAAAGTTTCTTGCTGCCTTACTGAAGTATGACAAAAAGCCTTTTTAATTGGCTCTTGATCTAAAACCAAATGTGTGTAGACAAAAGAAATCTCTTTTTCCTAGTGGCAAGAAAAGCAGAAACTGCTAGGAGGCTCTGGGTAGGGGAGGGTCTTTGGATGTCTCTCTCAGCCCATTACCATCTGCCCACGAGTGCACAAATTCTCTGTTTTCTAGCTTCCCTTCTTTTGTGATTTCCTAATCTTGGGAGAATAAGTATAGGAGACAGAACAGACCAAATTATGAATTTGAGAGATTCAGTAGATAAGGAGATCTTCCAGATGTCTACCACCTGAAAGCTAAGTCTACCATTAGCTACAACAGACAAGCCTAGTGATGAGATAGCCCCAAAGAGCAAGTATACAATGTAAAGCCAGCAATCAGGATTGAAAGCTTTGGAGTGACTCATCCCTTATTTATGCCACCCCCACCCAAGGTGAAATTGTAGGACTGTTCATAGTTACCTTTCTCAGGGACTAACATATTAGAGAAAAGTAGCCTCCCTGTTTTAGAGGAAGATATACTCAATACTTTTTTTCTTGCAATATCATCTCAGTAAATGAGAAGATTTATAAAAGCTTGTTGATATACTTGGTTAATTTACTGGTGGGGTTATGTTAACTAGTTAAATGATTTGGGGGAGGTATTAACTGGTAACTCATACTGGGGCTAACCCATTGTATGAGAACTCAGGAGTAAAAGTACCAGAGGAACCTTTCAGGGCTTGTTGTTGAGTTGTGTCTGACTCTTTGTAACCCTGTGTGGGGTTTTCTTGGAAAAGACACTGGAGTAGTTTACCATTTCCTTCTCTAGTGGATTAATACAAACAGAGGTTAAGTGACTTGCCCAGGGTCACACAATTAATGAGTGTCTGAGGATGGATTTTAACTTAGATCTTCCTGACTCCTGACCCAACACTTTATCCATTGAGCTACTTTGTTGCCCCTTCAGGGCTAGCTACCCACTGAAGTAGATACTGAGCTCTGGGGATCCCACTTGTCAAGAGTTAAGGTTTGGGGAATGACTTCAGAGTCTATCTCCTGCAAATATCAGAGATTCAGAAATCAACAAGATTGAGCAATGGGTTAGCTGTAGAGTATGAAGATTTAAAGATAAATGTTGTTTCAAAGCAGAGTATTGTGAAAATACTACCCTATTCATTGAAATTGGGAGGTTAAGAAAAGAAGACTTTTAGGCTAAATGTAATTACTTTATCTTGGTCCTTATTGAGTTGATGCTCTGTGCTAATCTATCATTAGGGAGGAGATCATCAGGAAACAGTCAAAAGTGAGAGTGCAGACCTCAGAAAGGAAGTCAAGGTTGGAAAAAATAGATTTAATAATGTTTCACAGACAACACACAGGAAGTTCTGGAGTTTTCAGACTCCAGCCTCTTATAGGTTCACTCTTGATTTGGTCAGACAGGCAGACACATTTGGAGGATTTAATAATCAGATTTTTTTCTAGTCTAATCTTCTCAAAGGGCCACTGATAACAAGAGTGCCAGCTCCTACAGCATTCCCTAATTACCAATCTCACAAGGGTTGGCAGAAAGGATGGGGGGAAACTATCCACACTTCTTCATTGGGTCAGTCAAGACAGGTACAGCTTGTGCACTCTCCTAAATCCTCTCAAGCCTTGATAGCAGCTGCTCAAGGCACACACAGACTCCCCTATAGGTTCCTTGTGGTTTTCCCCCACTCACTGACCAGTGCCCGCTTGCTTTGTAGGGCAACAGACAAAGAAGGCATCTTGCCAACATTAACCTCCCAAGTTAACTTTAGCAATATAGTCATTCTGTGCAAGCATAGTACATGTCAATTATGTCATCCCTATTATCTCACAGCACAGTCTCAGTAGGACTGCCTGTCACTATGATTCTAAGAATTATTTTCTAGGATCCTGGGGCTATACTGGGAGTTATTATCTAACACTTGGAAATTAGACTTTTCCATGGCCATTGATCCTGGGAAATTTAACTAAAAAGGGTGACAAAATCTTTCATACTTACAAGTAGTCAACTTAATAGATTTGATAACTGAAATCATAGAAATGGATGACATTAAGGAAAAAAAAGAGAATAAGCCTGAAGAAAGGGCCTTAACAGAGGTCCACATTTAAGAGGCAAAGGAGGTATAAGATGAAAGAAAATTTTTTTTAAAAGAGTGAGGAAGGCCTCAGAGGTATTAAATTCAAATCAACAAACATTTATCAAGAGCTTAATGTATACAAAAAAAGATATAAATCAATAGAATAAAAATTTAAAAAACAAGGCATGAAGCAATTTTTTAAAAAGAGGAAGTAGTTAAACAGTAACAAGTGCTGCAAATAGATCAATGATCAGGAAACTGGAAAAGTGTTCATGGGTCAGAGGAAAAGGAAGTTATTGGTCACCTTACAAAGAGCATATAATATAGAGAGCTGGAGATAAAAGCTAGATTTCAAGGGGTTATAGGCTCATGAAGAAGGAGAGTTAAGGAATATAAACTTTCCAGAATTTTTGGAAATAAAAAGAAGAAAGAATACTTAACAACATAAGGGTACATCAGCATTCTGTTGTTGAATTGTGTGTGTGTGTGTGTGCGTGTGTGTGTGTGTGTGTGTGTGTGTGTGTTTATATTAGGATTAGGTAGCCATGAGTATATTTGTAGAAAGAGAGAAGTCAGGAGAGAAGGGATGATGAAGGGGACAAAATTTCAGATGAGAAAGGAGATGGCATCTGATCATAAGCAATTGGAAGAGTTAGCTTTTAGTAGGAGGACAGCCACCTTTCTTACAATTTGAAGGGGAGACAAAAATGCTTTTGAAGTGAGGGGAGGGTGTATTTGTGAGAGGATCAGTAAATTGGCCTAGTTGAGGTCATTTACTGAGATTGAGAAAACTGAGAGTGGAGCTGGGAAATTTTGGAAAGTGACAAAGGCTGGGAACAGCTGCTGTGTGAAAAGTGACAGGAAACTGGAAAGAAAATGAATTTTGAAAATGGTCACGGAGCAGAGAAAGCTTTGTGAAAAACTGTAGCAAATTCAAATAACAACATTTATTATTTTCTCTAAGTATTCTTAGCCCCTGAGGAGTGGGAATGGAGATGGCAATGTAGTGGGAATTACCCTAGAGACAAATCCAAAGATGAAGTTTTCCACAAAGTAATCTGACTTTGGAATGCATTGTTGTTCAATTGTTTTAATCATGTTGGACTTTTCATGACCTCATTTGGGATTCTCTTGGCAAAGATACTAGAGTAGCTTCCCATTTCCTTCTCCAACTCATTTTATAGATGAGGAAACTGAGGCAAAGAGGGTTAAGTGACTTGCCCAGGGTCATACAGCTAGTGTCTGAGAGCAGATTTGAACATGGGATGATGAGTCTTCTTAACTCTAGACCCTACAATTTATTCACTGTGTCTCCTCACTGCCTTTGAGCATATAGTAGATTTCCCGCTTATTTAGGTTTTTGTTTTTGCACAGAAATTACATTTAATTAAATTTTTCATGGACTAACCACAATATTAAATATGTCAAATATCTAAGCGGGTAGGGGAATGGAGAAGAGGACAAACAGAAGTGCACTTAATGCTGGTGAAAAAGCAATAAAATACACTAAAAACAACTTGTTTACCTATCAAAGCAGAAAAATAAAAGATAAACATGGTAAATGTTGCAGCAATTGTTCGAAGGCAAACATACTAATAAAGCACTAATAACAGAGCTATAAATTTATGTGACCACTCTGGAAAATTATTTTGAATTATGAGTGAAAAATCACAACATTTTTATAGCCGTGGACCTAACTACTTCAATGCTGAATTTATATCCCAAAGAGGTCAAAGACTGACTTTGAAAAATTTCATATACCAAAATATTTGGCTTGTGATTTCATCACTCAGTAGAAACTCTTTTCTCCAAGGTTATCGATGATCTTTTCCATCCTCCTTCTTTTAAAAATATGATTATATGGTTTATGGTATTTTATTTTGATGGAATACTACTGTGCTATAAGAAATGATGAGCTCAATAATTTTAGAAAAATATGGAAAGACTTGCTAAAATAACGAAGAGCTAAATGAGCAGAACCAAAAGAACATTGTACACACAGAAGCAGCAATATTGTTTTAAGGATGACTTTGAGCAAACAAGTTATTTTGTCTATTATAAATAACCAAATTAACTATAAAGGACATATGAAGAAAGATGCTATTTGCCTCTAGAGAAATGATGAATAGAAGTATGTATAGAAAAATTGTGTGTGTGTGTGTTTGTGTGTGTGTGTGTGTGTGTGTGTGTGTGTGTGTGTGTGTGGTAGCCATCTTTATGGTAAGGGAAGAAAGAAAAAAAAAGAAATTTGTATCATATTTTTGTTGTATATTTGAAAGGAATAGCAAGTTGTGCATATTACATTTGCAGTTTCATGCACAATCATTTTTTATTATAATGTGTTATGGAAATGCTTGTTTTATTCCATAAATTAAAAACAAAATTTTAAAAGGTAAAAAAAATAGAATTACAATTTTATTGATATTATTTGTTTTTTAAATAGCCTGCATTTTCAACGTTCCTTCCACACACAAACGTACCTCCACCCTTAGCATGGGGAATCATCTCATTAAAACAAAATTTAAAAGGGGTTTAGGGAAATAATTCAGTAAAGCTAACAAACATTTAAAAAAATAAGTCTGACATGCAAATTTTCCTTATCTTTAGTACCTTATCTCTGCAAAGGACAAATACGTACATTCTCATATTTCTTCCTCGGGGTCCGGTATGTGTGGTTATTGTAATTTTTCATTATTCAGTTTGATTGCTTGTTTTTTATTTTCATTTTATAATTGTTATAGACGTCACATGCATATATTGTTTTCCCACTTGCTTCACTTAATCATTTCATACAATTCTACTCATCTATCTCTATAGTCGGCCTGCTCTATAGTCATGATTTCTTATTGCATAATAATGCCCCTTTAATTTCAATGTTTACTTTTTTTAGCCATTACATTTTTTTTTTTGCCTCAACCAATGAGCATCTACTATTCTTCAAGTTCTTTGCTACAACAAGGAGTATTTGTATAAATATATGAGTTGAATGTAAATGGGACCTCTCCTTGTGTCTTTGACTTCTTCGTAAATAGACCTAGCAGTGGAAACTGGGGATTGAAGGAAATAGACATTTAGTTATTTCCTTAGCATAATTTCAAATTGTTTTCCAGAGTGTTTGAATAGATTCGGAATATTACTAACACTTCATTACTGTGCCATTTTCCTACAGACCTTCAGCATTGACCACTATTATCTTTTGTAATCTTGACCAATTTGCCAGGTATTATATTAGGTGAAACTTTAGAGTTATTTTAATTTGTTTTTCTCTTTTTTAGTACTCTACGGCATTCTTTCATTTTTATTGTGAGTTTGTAATTCTTTATTTGGGAATTATTTGTTTACATATTTTACCTTCCTATTCAATTAAGGATCTCTTGATTGCTAAAGGTTATGCTCACAAATTTATGTTCTAATCTTCATCCTACCTAATTTCAGTGAAGCATTTGATGCTGCTCACCACCTCTCTAGCCCTATAAATTTTCCTCCTTTCATTTTTTGTTCTACTGTTCTGCCTTGGTTATAACCCATATTCCACAGCCATGGTAAATTTATATTCATAAAGTACTCTTCTTACCATGTCACTCAACTGTTCAAGAATTGTCATTAGCTTCCTATTGTCTCCATTTTATTTTATTTTATTTTATTTTATTTTATTTTATTTTATTTTATTTTATTTTATTTTATTTTATTTTATTTTATTTTTTGCTTTTTGGAGGGCAGTTGGGGTTAAGTGACTTGCCCAAAGTCACACGGTTAGTAAGCGTGTCAAGTGCCTGAGGTTGGTTTTGAACTCAGGTCCTCCTGACTCCAGGGCTCATGCTCTATTCATTGTACCACCTAGCCTCCCCCTATTGTCTCTATTTTAAAATACAACAATTCTGTTTGGCGTTTAAAGCCTGTCACATTCTGGTTGTAGCCTTCTCTTCCACTGTTGACAGAGTGGGGAGAACTCTGGGCCTAGAATAATTAGCTGTGTGATTCTGGGAAAGTCACAACCTCTGTTTGCTTCAATTTGCTCAAATGCAAGATGGGAATTATAATACCATCTATCTTGTAGGGTTGTTGTGAGGATCAAATTAAGTAACGTTTGTAAAGTGCTTGGCACATGGTAAGCAATATGTACAAGTTTATTGTCTTCCCTCTACTTTCTTCTTCTCCCCCTCCCATTCTGAATCATACGTTATTCTCCTTGACAACAGTATATTTCAGTCAAACTCTGCTCCTTGATTTTCCTAATGCGCTCATTATATTTCATATTTCCATACCTTTCCATAGATATTCCATGTCTATAATGTTCTCCTCTAGATTTTAGAGTCCCCAGTTTCCTTTGAGGCTCAGCTCAAGAGTTATCTAAATACAGGGCTGATTCCTCCAGTTATTAGAGGCCTTTGCTCTATAGTGGGGAATATGAGCTCAGAGAAAGCAGATTGTTTTGAGTTTTTGTTGTTCTTTATTTTGTCTTTTTATCCTCAGTGCCTAGCAAAGTGCCAAGTGTTGGTTCTTGATAAATACTCAGTGAATGAATGAATGACTGGTTGGCCGGATGAATAAATGACCTGTGACTTTTATCCACATGGGGAAATGAAAATGTAGAAACTTCTTCCACTGATGCAGATTAAACCTTTATAATTTATAGCCTTAAAGAGTTACCTGGTGCATTGAGAGATTAAATGAATTAGTGCCATAGTGTGTAAGTGTCAGGAGCTGGACTTGAACTCAGGTTTTTCTCAATCCCAAACCTGTCTTCTTATAGCTGGCACCATGCTTCTTTGCATGACTAAAAATGTAAGTGAAAATGACACTAAAAGGCAATCCAACAGGTCACTTGCAGTGACTGATATTGATCCTGGAAAATAGATGATGTACCTTTCTTTTGTACAAAAGGAGGGAGTGGAATGTTCCTTACACTGTCAGACATAGTCTCATACGGATTCATTTATTAATCGGTTTAGCTTAACTTTTTTTATTACAAGGAAGGCTCAATGAAAGGCTGAGAGTTTTATTAGTAAATTACTTAGGCATTTAAAAAAGGCATCAACAAAACCTAAAAGAAAAATAAGACTGTAGTAAAAAAAAAAAGCACATAATTTGCACATGGCAATTAAAAGTTAAGTAATACATTTTATACTTTCAAAATTCCTACCTTTACATTAGGGGTACAGTCTAATTTCATAAGCTGCATTTTAACCATGACCAATTGAATAAATTCAAGTTTGTAAATTATGTAATTTTCAAACTGCATAATTTGATGGGCATCAACTTTTTCCCAACCAAAGTACAACATTCAAAATTCTACAGGGTTAGAAATCTATCATAATAATGTTATTAAACTTCAGATATTCTTCAGACTTAATTAGGTATTTTACAGCAGCTATATGACAAATTCAATAGTGTATTTTGTCTTTAACAAGCTGCTTCAATTTGCATTATAACATGTTATGTTGCTTTTCAGAATGCATGGGGTAGATAGGAAAAATCACACTGATGTGTTCATAGTTTTGAAATTCCAGTTCTCTGCAGCCAATTTGTGACAGAGCTGGTGAATGATAGTTTGATACCCTATCTAGAAGTAGAAAAGTCTGATTAAATTAACTCTCAAGTGATTTTTTGCTTTTGTTAAATCAATTTTACCATTTCCTGAATTTTTTTCTGATTGACTCTTTGTGATTTATATATTAAAACTAATACAAAAATTCTAGCCATCTGAAAACAATAATTCGAGAAATTACATTAAGCCCTTTGGAGTAACTAATCTTATTTCTAGGTTCCGATGAAGTACAAAGCAGGAGAAATGACAAAAACAATTCTCAGACTAAAATTCCCACATTTACATGACAATAAAAGGGATATAGATCATGCTTGAGCTAAATGTAGAAATCTTGTATCCTACATGTTATTTAGATATGTGATGCAAACCAGAAATTGACTATCGTAATCCATTCTTCTAGTATAATATCTGATTAGGTTGTTTTATGGTAGGAACCAGTGTTAGGTCTTTAATTTGACAAACTTAAGAGCACTTGAATCTCTGTGTTCCTTCCTTAAGTCTAGCCTGGTTTTCCTTGTTTAAAAATATCTAATTTGTTAACTTGTGAGTTCTTTACCACAAAAATTCAAATCAATAGTCATTGATATGTCTCCACTATGTATATTTGTGACTGTGTATGAAAACATAGTTAACTATAAACAGATTTTCAAATTGCTGAGTGGCCTCATTTTGCAAAAAGACCTCCCAGAAAACAGAAGTATGTTTCTTTAGTTTTCCCTAGTGGGACTCAAAGTAACCCAGGTTATATAAATCTTCATTTATCATTAAGTTTATTGGTGTTATGTAGAGGTCTCAAAGTTCCATCCTTGATTGGAGAATTTTTCTTTGTTAAATGCTAAACGAATTGTAAGTTAATCTGACCCAGCTAATCCTTTGAATTTTGAGTGGTGGGTAGTCTGAACCATATTTTGAGCATGCCATTCTATAAACAATATTGAGATCTTGCAATTTAAAACAAACAATCTAACCATGTTGTTACTGCCACTTTTCTTTCTACTATCTCTGAAGTTCTGAGAAAGAAAACCTTGACACAACAGGACATGAAAATGGAAGAGAAAAAATAAACTATATTGGATTTGAAAGCTTTTCTTAGGGTTGTTGAAGGTGCCAGTGGGCTATATATGACCTACCAAATATGTGAAACTACATTGTGACTGAAAAACTCACTGAGAAGTTAGTTCAGACAAACCAGTGGGGTTTTTTGGCCACCCCTCCCCAAAACAGACAAATACAAATGGTTTTACAGAATTTTTTTTCATTTCTCACATGGTTGTTACAGAATGCTTTTACAAGACTAGCCTTGGAGACAAGAAGGTTTGGGTTCAAATCACACCTCTGATACTTACAGTTTGGTGACCCTGGGCAAGTTATGTAACCTCTCTAGCTCTCAGTTTCCTCATCTGTGAAATGAGGAGGTTGGAGTCAATAATCTTCAAGATCTGTCCAGCTTTAAATCTATGGTTCTAGGACTAAAAACAATGGAAGTATGATTTGTGGAAGGTCAATTAATGTCTCAGTGCCCTGCCACTCTAGAGCAATTGGTGTCAATCTGCATGGGTACACATTTCCCCACAGAGCAAGCCCCATTTATGAATGAATTAAACAAATCATCTCTCTTTCTCGCATGTCTCTGTTTATGCTTCTGTCTCTTTGTCTCTGTGTTGCTCTCCATCTATATGTGTGTATGTATGTATGTGTGTATGTGTATGTGGATATCTATATCTATGTTTATATCTATATCTGTATCTGTTCAAAGGTATATGAGGTGTTGAGGGAGGATTAGCACCTCTGGTGTGAGGGCTTGCTAAACCCTTTTGTAGCTTCTTATCCACCTTCATTCAACTCTCATCTGTGGCTCCAAGATGATGTAGCATGCACAAAGGCCACACCCCAGTAAAACCATCCTGGCAGATATGCTAAAGTGGGTTGAGTGTAACTGAGGGACCTTAAACTTGTTGGTGAATTAGAGAGCTTCACAAGCATATGAAGGCTTTCCATGGTCGAATGGTCAAAGGAGAACAGTTTCTTCCAAAGGCCATGAAAGCAGCTGAAGCAGGTGCTGTGGAGCAATTAGAGCCTGGTCAGACATAGAAGACCCCAAGGTCATCCTCTGCACCTGAGCCATAGCCAGTCATCTTGACTTTTCTCCTGACACTGGACTTAGATGACTCTGGAAAAAAGAGTGAGGTTAATGACTTTCTGCAAGCCTGCCTCGCTTAAATCCAATTCACTCGTGTGAGTCGAGATATCTCCCTGAAATGTCATTTGTCCTCTGAGAATAAAGGCTGAACAACAACAACAACATATGTGTTCGTAAACTTTAGTCAAAAGACCTGGGAATTCATCCACATAAGGACATCTGAGTGTGGTAATTCACCAATTCAGATTATGATGCTTATATACTACAGTTGATAAGATCTAGAGTAGTGGTTCTCAACCTTCCTAATGCTGCGACCCTTTAATACTCTTATGTGGGCATATCTGCATGTGGGCAGACTCACCTGGAGACAGATAGAGGAGCGGCTTCTCAGTTCCTAAGACCATCAGAAATATGTGTTTTCCAGCGGTCTTAGGCGACCCCTGTGACCCCTGTGAAAGTGCCATTTGACCTCCAAAGGGGTCATGACCTACAAGTTGAGAACCGCTGATCTAGAGGGTTACCTAGGAATCATCAAGGTTAAGTGAATTGCTCAGGGTCATTCAACTTGTATCAGAGATGGAACTTGTACACAAATGTTGCTAACTCCAAGTTCAACATCAGCTACTATGTCTGCTTTTCTGGTGAATGTGTGTGGTTGCCACATGCACGGATGGTTATATTGAACTAAATGTTTAACGGAACTGAGGTGAATGAGTTCATCTGTTTACAGTCTAGGACATACATGATCTCTGATTTATAACATACCATCAAGGACAGCAAACACAAATGCAAACCAACTTATTCAAGAGTCTCAGAAAAAAAGTAACATTGTAGACTCTTTGCTTAGGAACTCTAAGTAGTATACACATATCAGTAGCATAAAGGCATTTTGTAGGTTGATACATTTTTAGGGTAGATAGCAAGATAAATACCTTGGAGCTTCCAAATCAGGAAGCAAAGTAGACTATAAAGACTGTAGTTGGAGAATCAAGAAATGCCAGGTTGTGGGGAGCCAAGGAGGTCTGATCCAGGTCTCAGATAAAAATCTTGATAGTGTGCCCTAATCAGGACCCCTTGAGGAGATGCAGCTTGTAAAGGCTGGCTCCCTGGAACATCCCCCAGGGATACACTTAAAAGGACTTTTGTTTGATATGCTGAAATCAAAGCCTTTGCCCTCAGACTTCAGACACCTAAAGGATATATTCCTTATCAAATTATGTTACTTCCAGGATATAACAGACTAAAGACTATTGTGAATCAAAATACTTGACTTTTGGGGGTCAGTTTCTATGCAGATGTCTTTGATATTGGGGCCTTGGCTTCTGGTTCTGAAGCCTGCTCTCAGGGGCATCATTCGTCCTGTAGATACACTTTGATAAGAGACAACTGACTTTGTCCATGACTTCCTGGGTCCTTGATAACAAAGCCTTACTTATCCAAGCCACTTCCAGGGTATGACAGACTATTATATTGATAATAAAATTCCAGGATATGATTATAAGAATACTTGAATCTTTGTCTTTTGGATCTTTAAAAATCTTGCTCAAAAAATCATTAAATGGAGTTCATGGTTCTTCCTTGAACTACCCACATTGTCTGGATCATTTTTTATTCACGTCTCCAATCATGCTTAGTTCTGGACACTGAGCAGCTCATGACACCAGATCTTGCCCAATCTCTGACAACAACTAACTATGTGACTCTGAACAAGACATTTAAATAACTGTAATCCTCAATTTATTTATCTTTAAAATAAGAGGAACTCCAATCTCCCTTTGAGTTTTATGGGGACCAAAGATAAAGATAACCCAGCTACAATATTCAACCCCAGATAACTTTAATGATATGGAGAGATCTCTGAATATTGGAATGTAATTGGTCTGGATTAGCTGCTCTGTTCCTCTTTTCGTCTCTCAATTTCATCCTACCCTACTTAGACTATAGAAATGTTCATCTAGGTTTTGGTAATGTTGGTTCCTTCTGTTCTCTGAACCTAATCTCTTCTGGTACAGGCACCACACTAAGGTATGCAGAGCAGTCCCCAAACAGGAATACATTTTATCCAGAATTTTAAACATTTTTTTAAAGCATAATAATCTCTCTCTCTCTCTCTCTCTCTCTCTCTCTCTCTCTCTCTCTCTCTCTCTCTCTCTCTCCTCTCTCTCTCTCTCTCTCTCTCAATATAACCTAGTCAAAGCTCTCTCTCTCTCATATCAAAAAAAAAAAGAAAAGTACATTATGATTCCAGCCAGTATTCTTGATTCTTAGCTGAAATCATCTCATCATGCAGGCATTTAGATGATTGCCAAGATATTTACACTGCTGCAAGTCCTTTTTTTTTTTTCTATGGCCTATTAGGCAATGTCTAGACAAGCAACTTTTTTAGTACAGTTAGCTCTAAGTGATCAGAGGGAAAAGTAGTAATCCCAGCAAGAGTACACAAACATTAGTGTTTTTAAAGTGACATCTGTACTCCATCTAAACCAGTATAGAAAGCAAGGTTTGGCTGGCTAGTTTCTGTGGTGACACTCCTGAACATAAAGTTGGCTTCAATATTTCAAATGTATTCAATCCCTTGCCTGTTTTAGTGATCTTCATATGGCCCAAAGCTATTAGTAGCAGTTTGGAGTGAGGGAGTGATCGAACTGGTCCTGTATGTGTGAAACAAAGAGGTATAAAAGTGCCCACAATGTGACAGAAAACAGTATAGAATCACTTTCTTTCCTACCCTTCTTTGGCTAGCTGGACCTATATAGAACCAGAGTTATGCAGCCATTGGTAAAAGGGTTGAGGAAGGACTGGAATAGCCAAGAGCAAGTTGGGAGAAGATCCAACAAGCAAAGCCCATTAGGTTGTATGCTTTACTTCCTTTTCACATTTGGAAAGGTACTCTGCTTTGCTGTTTTTGGAACTGCATAGCAAAACTTGTTTCCCATTGGCTAAAGAGACTTCTTACTGGAGAAGGAAATGGCAAACCACACCAGTGTCTTTGCCAAGAAAACCCCATGGAAACTATGGTCTGTGAGGTCATGCAGAGTCGGACATTACTGAATGCCTGAACAACATCTACAAAGCACTTCTCTCTTCCAGCACCTCAATTTTCATTGTTTCTAAGTACCTCTAAAATAGACCTGGGTCTTCATGGCAAGTAAGGGATATATCCTAATTTAGAATTCCTCAAGTCAAGATTGTTGTACTTAGATGTATCATGGAGCCATGCAGATGACTAGATCTTTTATAGTCCCTCCAACAGAATGTGAGCTCTGGCAGGTGCTACTTACCTGGAAAGGTTTTGTAAATGTAACCAGTGACAGATGGATCTTTTGTCTATTGTCTGAGAATGAGATTAGGCAATTTAAATGCCATAAAAGGCTCTTCTCCAAGCTAATTGGCTGCATCATCTGTGGAGGATGATGGAAGAATCAAGACATGATTTGTAAAAGATGGGAATACTTTGCAGGCTACACTAATAGAGGAAATACCCATGTCCATAAAAATATAGATCCATTAAAATACCAAATATTGCAACAACAGCAACAAAAATATTAACCATTGTGCTGAAAATTCTTTCTGAAATTTATGGTCTTGTCTGACTTCTTAAACATAACCTATTGAAACAATTTAATGAGTTAAGGGCATCATTAAGAATATCACTGTACTTTTTGTTTTACCATATTGTCAGGGTCTTACAATCAAAGCCTAATTTTACAGATGAAGAAATTGAGGCCCAGTGGTGGTTTAGCATCTTGAAAAAAAAGTCATTCAGATAATACATAATAGAGCAATTTGATCCCAAATTCTGTGACTCCAATTCCATTCAAGGGTTCAGATTTCAAAGACTAGTGAGGGTTTTGCAGAAGAAATCTCAGGTCCCAGTGTAAGGAAGGAACATGAGACAAGGAATCAGAAGACTGGGTTTCAATCATAGCTCATCCACTCAATTGTCTAGTCATTTTGGGCAAGTCAGTTACATTTTCCGAGCTTCAGTTTCCTCATTTGAATAACTTAGGAATGATAGCATTTTTACTATTTATTTCAACATGTTGCTGCAAGATTAAAATGTAATAATGAACAGTACATAGAGTGTGTGTGTGTGTTTGTGTGTGTGTACGTGTACAGAGAGAGGATATTCTTAATTTGTGATTTCATTTGTGCCAGGAAAATTCCTTTTTCATCGATACAGATCTGTTGTTCAGTCTTTTCAGTTGGGTCCAACTCTTTGTGACTCCCTTTGGAGTTTTCTTAGCAAAGATACTGGAGTGGTTTGCCTTTTACATCTCCAGCTCATTTTATAGGTGAGAAAATTGAGGCAAACAGGGTTAAGTGACTTGTCCAAGATCACAAACCTAATCAATGTCTGAGGCCAAATTTGAACTCAGGAAGATGAGCCTTCCTGACTTTAAGGTCCAGCACTCTATTTATTGTACTACCTGGCTGCCCAGTACAGATCTACAACTCATCTATAATTAGAATCAGCCAGAAGACCAAGGGTAAAATGGAGCTCTCCAGTAGAGTCAATATGATAGCCCATGATAGCTTCCTGAGTGGACTAGATACATATGTAGCCTGCAAAGTTCTTTATCTGGAGGTTGCAAGATTGGAGAACTCCCATGAGAAAACCATAGGGTTCCTAGAAAACTCTAGATTAGAATCTTGGAAATCCTGAAGCCTGTCATGGGGGAATGTCAAAGGATGATTTAGTCCCCTGGCCTGGGGTTAGAGATATCCCTAACACTCCATTGTTGTGAGATATCAGAGAGGGCTCTGAAGATCAAGCTTTCTGAACCTCAAAAACCACAGAGTGAATTAACCCTTTGGTGTAACAGTCATCACAGGAAACCAAAGCGGATCCAAGTCAAGACTATGCGGGGTCAGATATTCTAACCAAGACCTCAACCAAAGTCAGACTCGGTCCCTGGGCCAAAGGTCCCAATTTGAGAATTAAAGTTGGAGAGATGAACAAATAAATGAAAACATTTTATTTATTTGTGTGTGTGTATAGCAAATTTAGAAAAATTTAAAGAAGCATACAATAAATCTGAAACAACTACAAGCAGAATTTCAAAGGGAAAAAATTGATTTTCCAAAAGTATTATATTAATATATAGAATAAAATAAACCAAGAGATTTTTCTGAATGACATTTCTGGGGAGAAAAAAGTAATAGGTGAGTAAACAAATTAGGAGAGAATAAATGGAAATCAATAATTCCTTGAAAGAGCAAAAAATAATAGAAGAATAAAATATTAGAATAAAAGACTGAAAAAAGCAGAAGAAAGCAAAAGATATCTGATATCAAAAACAATTTATCTGAAAAATAGGTCAAGGAAAGATAGTTTTAGTGTCATAGGATCCCTTGAATACCACAATTAAGAAAAAAAAAGACTTGAAATTATATTTCAAGAGTATTTTTGGGTCATATAAGCAACAAGATGGCAGCCTAGATTTTTTTAAAATGCACACGATCTCTCATATTGAGAGAAATATGAGAAAGCAACGTTAGCTCTTTCCATGGTCTAAGACACCAAGAATCCAAAAGAAGGTTAAAAAAAAAAAAACCTGAGCCCAAGAATTGATGCTCACTGACCTTGAGCTCACTTAGCCCTCCTCCTGCACCTCCTTTGCTACTGGCAGCAAGGCTGTAATAGCAGACCTGGGTAGATGACACAAGCTTGCATCAGAGCCTATTCCTACACTGTGGTCCCTTTCCCTCTTTCCAAAGCTGTAGAGACCACAGCTGTAAGCTGTGGAAGTTTGCCCCGGCCTGCGGGGCACAACGTGGACCCTAGAAGAGAAAGAGGGACGGGGGACAAGAAACACGAAGAATGGAGACAAGACAGGCTTTCTGATCAAGTCTCGTTTATTGAATGCAAGGGCATGAGTATATATGGAAGTAGGTAAATAAGTCACAGGATGCTTCAGGGAGATAAAGCATTCCAGAGAATGGTATGCAAGGAAGTTGACCAGCCACAAAATGTTCTGATAAGATAT
>CM053585.1:434216457-434246697 GCA_028646515.1 Pseudochirops corinnae
TAAATGAATGCACTATCTATATTTCTTATGTAGAGAGCCTGTTCCATTTTGTGATTAATAACTATATCAGCATATTTATAGTTACTGTAGGCATTGTGAATACTGCATTGCTGATACACCCACTATCACAATAACAAGCCACAATATTGTGGTCTTTTAACATTTAATCGAATAACATGTAAAGAGCTTTTATGGCCTATGAGGGATAGAAGTGGCCTCAAAGTGAAAAAGGTCCAAACCCTACCTTTGACATATGCTGACCATGACAGTAGGCAAATCACCTAGTCTTAACATCTAAATGACGTAGAGAAAAGAACACTAGGCCTGGAGTCAGGAAGACCTGAGTTCAAATCCAACCTCAGACACTTAGTAGCTGGTTACCTGAGGCAAGTCACTCAAATCTCTGTGCCTCAATTTTCTCAACTGTAAAGTGGGGATCATGGTAGCACCAAAATTCCAAGGTGGTTGTAAAGATCAAATGAGATAATACTTGTAAAGTTCTTAACATGTTACTTGGTGAACAGTAGGCACTTAATAAATGCTTATATTCTTAGTGCCCCCAGGCAGCTCTCTAAAATTAAGGTGAAGAGAGGATAATGATCTCCTTTGGGAGAGAGTTTTCTCATATGAATTTTTTTTTTATGCAAAGGTCCCATTCAATTAAAAAAAGTGTTTTTAAAGGTTCTTTAAACTCCTTGAAGAAAAATGCCTTTCCCTTAAGGTGATAGGCAGTTGGTTGGTGCAATAGATAGAGGACTGAGCCTGGAGTTAGGAATATTTGAGTTCAAAGGCAGCATCAGTCATTACTAGCTGTGTGACAATAAGCAAATCACTTAGAGTCAATCTGACTCAGTTACCTCATTTAGGAAATGCATATAATAAAAGCACCTACCTCCCAGGGTTGTTGTGAGGATAAAACTATATCACATTAGTTTAGAGTTATACAAGTCTTAAAGCTAGCTATTGTTACTAATTGATACTTGCTAATAAAATAAATAATAAAAATATGTGTACCCCACCCTCAGTATGATAGTGGGTTCACCTCACTGGAGGAACAAATTGATAAGATATGGACCATAGGGAGACTGAATCCAAACGCAGCATTCTTTCTTCTATCCAGAGGTGGGGAACCTAGGGTCTTCTAGATCCTTAAGTGTGGATTAGGATTCAGTCCAAAGGTCACAATTAAAGATCAGAAGGTCACATGCAGCCTCTAGGCAGCAGGCCTTTTGGTCACTTTTGGATACTCCTGTTTTATACCATGCTGCCTCTCAAAAATACTATTAAATAGTGCTAGGCTGAGCTAGATAGAAGTCATCGTCTCATTTATGAGCTCGTAAGCTATGTCTATGTGACAAGGTATCTGTAGGACACTGTCTCTATATAACAAATTCAGCAGAAACTGAATTATCACTGGGATTTTGTTACAGAAGAAATGCTTTTCAGGTATACATTGATTTAGATAGCTTCTGAGTTCCTTTCCACTCTGAGACTCTATAGTACTATGAATAAAGTTTAATTGTAATGAAATAGGATGTATTATGAAATAGAATTCTCCCTTTTTATTAGATTTGGAAACATCTGTCTGGATACAACTTAGCTCCTTTCCTGGCTTTTTAATGCCAGAGATGATAACACCGAAAATGTCACAGGATAATGGAAAATGTTTGATAGAAGCAATATCATAGTCAGCGCATAGATAAAATGAACATCTGCTATTCTGGAAGTTGATGAAAAGATGACAAAGCTGAAATTACTTTCTTCACAGTGGTAAGTCTAAGCAAGAGATGTATGTTGCGACATTTGATGCCTTAATATTGCAGTTCAGAGTTAACGTTAGGGGAAATAAATTAGTAAAACATGGAAAAAAAAGCTACAGACAAAGAAAAATTATGAATATTTAGGACCATGCCCTTAAACCTGGAAGGGACCTTAGAGGCCACCTCATTTAACACCCTTATTTTTCAGAAGAGGAAACTCCGGCCTAGAAACAAAAAGTGACTTGTCCAAATTGCCATAGGTATTAAATGACATAACAGAATTTCAAACGTGGTGTCTTTGCCCTGCTTCCAGATTCCTCCGTAAGTCGCTAATACAGATTTCACAAATTGGCATGATGTTTTAGATTTAAGAAAAGGAACTATGAGGCAATTTTTAGATAACATTCACACCTTAAATATAGTTCACAGGCACAAGATGAGATCATAAAGAGTGAGTGGGAGGGTATTTCAGAGGTCACCTAGTCCAACATTCTCATTTTACAGATGAAAAAAACTGAAGCACAGAGAAGTTACTTAAATTGCCAAAGGTCACACAGATGGTAAGTGGCCAGGCTGGGATTCTAAGTCAGGTTGTCTGCCTTCACATTCAGCATTGTTTCCACTGAACCATGCAGCCTCTCAACTCATGGATGTTATTTGGTACTCCCAAGTTTAGCTAGAGCTCATAGTTTCATTTATGAGTCTCTACAAAGAAAAAAAAGAAGCCTAAAACAAACAAACAAAAAAGCCAGACTCCTTTTTTTTCTTTCAAATTTTAGTTGACTTAGCTGATGTTTTTGATATATGCAGATAAAGCCACTCTATTTCAATGAAAAATCCTTTCTTATCGATATATCCACTATGAATATCATTCCATTTTAAACCTGGTATTGTTTTCTCCACATACAAATTTCCTTCTCCCTGCTTTTTTAAGAGATAACAACATTAATTTGAATGCTTGAATATGTGTCATATGTGAAAATCTAAAATTCAGAGTTATGTTTATTACCAATATTTATGGATTGTGATGCTTGAAAATACATGGCAGACTGTATTAGAGTTGTGGTATAGACAACATAGCTCTGGTGGGAATCACCACTTAAAACATTTTTAAAAAATGTGGTTTTAAATGGATGCTTATAAATGGTTACCAGATTGCTTCAAGGCAGCAGGCAAACCAAATTTGAGCCACTTTCAAGATTTTATTAGAATGTAACTAAAAAAAAAAACAAATAACCCTTGACAATGTATTGGAATGCAAAGAATACTGGGTTTGTAAGCAAAAGTTCAGGATTTCAACCCGTCTGTTATATAACTATTTGCATGACATTGCACAAGTCACTTCACCTTGTTGGGCTTCAGTTGCCTGATCTGTAAATTGAAGAAATTGAGTGAATGGTATCTAAATTCCTTTTCAGATCCCAATCCTAATATTTCTTACTTGTCTGAACATAAGTCTGTAAAATTGTTTCTAGGGAAGCAGAATATTTATATAAATTCTAGAGATTAGGATGTCAGGTGGCAGAAAATACTCTAATATATTTTATAACTAAATTTCTCTCCTTTTATAGAAAGCATTTTATTCTTTCATGGAACTACATGTTTTGTGGATTATCCAGGCCCTATATTTACCTCATTGTCTGATGCTTTTCATATTTCATTTTACATTACCACATCTTCCTTAGAATGAATAGAGGAAAGGAAGTACAATTCAAATATGCTTCTGTCTTTGGTTTCTTTAGTGCCCCTTCTACTTTTTTTTATGCTATATACTGGCACTATGATGCTGGAGTCCAAATACGATGGCCCCACTGTTATGGTTAAATATTTTTTAAAAAACTGAAGATGTCATTATTTCTCATCTTTTGCTGTTAAACATTCTTTGAGTTTCATCTTTAAATGGCCTAGGGACTTTTGCTTCACGGATTCTCTCACCAAATATTTTCTAAAATCATTGCTGTTTTCACAATTTTCTGTCATTTTATGAGGTGATATCAGCCATAATCTTACATTATCTGCCTTTGTAAGATTTTACAAATAAATTTGTGTTCTATACTGTTGTTACTCTTGGCTGACATTTTCCTCCACTGAGCAAGGAGATTAAATGTTTTTTGTTTTGTTTTTCTTTTGGTTAAGGCTTTTCTAGGTTTTTTGGTCTCCTTGTTGTCATTACCGTTTTACATAATTAAATTTCTTTATAAAATGATCTACATGAATGTCTAAGCTTTTATTCATTTCTCATTATTTTCAGTGTCAATACCTACTTTAGATTGGTTGAAATCATCTTAATTACATGCCATATAATCTCATTTTTTCTTCAATTTTGTAATGATGTTTTCTTTTCTCTTATAAGTTATCTTATAAGTTAATGTTTTCAGTGTATACAGAGAACTGATTTGAAATCTCTACATAGTGACTTCCTACATGTTAAAATATAATTAGTTACTTTTTTTATTACTATGTAATTCTTAAACATGGGAAAGGTTGTGTAAACTGATGTAAAGTGGACTGAGCCAGGAAAACAATTTAAATAACATTTTAAACATTAACACTTTTGAAGGACTTAAGAACTTTAATCACACAATGACTGAACTTGATGCCAAAGAATCCATGATTAAGCCTGCCACCCATTGCCTGAAGGGAGACAATAAAACAATAAAAACTTTTAGTCATACTTCAAAGACTTACAGTTGGACAATGAAATCTGTTTGAAGAGGCACAACATATTTCACTCAGTCATTCATTGTCCAGTCTTTTTTTTTTTTTTTCAGTTGTGTCTGACTTTTCAGAACCCCATTAGGGATTTTCTTAATAAATGAACTAGAGTGGTTTGTCATTTCCTTCTCTAGCTCATTTTACAGATTAGGAAACTGAGGGAAACAGGATTAAATGACTTGCCCAGGGTCGCACAGCTAGTATTTAGTGGTAAAAGCCATTTGAATGTATTTTCATCTTTTATGGCAGACCAACATGGGCAGATGATTTCTTGCTTCCTTTCCTGTGCCCTCCTTTAGGATTTCTTCCTTCCCTTATTAACTTTAGCTCGGACATAAGTAATATAACCTCCAAATACTTCGGCTAGCCTATTTTTTCCAGGACTAAGTGTTCTTCCTTTGGGAGTAGGAGGATGAGCACAAGCCAATAGTCTGCCACCATTGTTAGACTCAGGTTCTACGCCAATATCTAATCTCTTACCTATAGAAGGGTATGTAGTGGTCTGGGGCCCTATAACTAAGAATTTGCCACATCCCTTAAAAGTTAGGAGTAGCACTGGGGACAAGATATGTGGTAAGTCCAGTCAATCAGTTAGTCAATAAACATTTATTAAGTGCCTATCAGGTGCCAACCACTGTGCTAAGCACTGAGAATACAAAGAAAGACAAAAGACAGTTCCTGCTCTCAAGGAGCTTACAGTCTAATTAGGGAGAAAACATGCAGACAACTATGTACAATCAAGAAATATGCAGGGTAAAATTGAGGGGAAAAATCAACAGACAGAAGGCACTAGAATTAAGAGGGATCAGGGAATGTTCCATGTAGAAAAGGTAGGCTTTTATCTGATACTTGAAGGAAGCCAGGGAAGTCATGATGAGATTAGCAGGAAGGGTGTCCCAAACTTGCAGGACAGCTAGTAAAATACTTGGGCAGGGAGATGGAATGTCTTGATCATGATGCAGCTAGGAGATTGTGTCACTGGATCAGGCAGTATAAAGTATAAGATTGGAAAGGGGTGTGTGTGTGTGTGTGTGTGTGTGTGTGTGTGTGTGTGTGTGTGTGTGTGTGTGTGTGTGTAGGGGTTGAGGTAGGGGAAGGACAGGTAGGTAGATCATAAAGGGCATTGAATGCAGAACTTAACATTTTATATTTTATCCTGTACATGATGGGGTGCCACTGGAGTTTATTGAGGGGGGTCTGGGGGAAGGGGATGGGAAAATTACTCTGACATTTGAGTGGCATATGAACTGGAGTGGGAAGATACATGTCCAGGAGACTAACCAGCAGGCTCTAACAATAGTTCAGGTGTTATGTGATGAATGCATATACCACAGTGAGGGCAGTGTCAAGAGTTGAGAAGGGGTGTATATAGGAGACGTTACAAAGGAAAAATGAATAGAGTTTGGTAGAAGATTAGATGAGGGAGAGACAGACAGACAGAAAGACAGAGTCAGAGAGAGAGACCCAGAGAGATAGAGAAACAGAGAGAAATTGAGGCTAAAACCTATGTTAGGATCCTAGATGACTGGAAGGAAGGTGGTGCAACTCGAGATTAGATGGAGATGAGAAGGGAAAGTGTAACAGGCATGGAGGACAGCATGAATATAAGAATGAAAGAGGAAAGAAGAAAATAAGGAAGGAAAACTAACAATAAAGTGTATACTGTGAGGTTCACATTGCAAGCGGTTGTGTCACGCCACAGGGAAGTGTTTGAGGCCCGGGAATTAGTTGGGTCACGTGGAGATCAGGGCGAATCACATTGCCCCGGCCAGGGGATAGTGCATTGCTCAGGGCTCTCTTGTGTGGGGTTACCCTCTGTTCCTGATTGGCGTCTCCACACCTTGGGGCCTTCATACCCTTGTAATTGCACTCCCCCTCTCACAATTCTGTTCAGCTGGGCTTTATCACGTGTGGTAGATGGATCTGGGGTCTATTTAAGACCTAGGGCTTTGGAAGCCTGCCTTAGTATATGGCTTTAAGGCTTCCCCATGGAGAGACCTTAATAAACTTTTCTGTTTGGACCTCAGAGCCGTGACTCTTCTGTCCTAAAAGGTATGCTAGCATCATTGAGTTGAGTGTGTAACCGGTTGCCTCTGCTGGTAAGTTAGGGCACTCTAAAAGAGAACCCTGACAGTATACTATGTGCCAGATACTGTTAAACCCTTTAAAAATATCTCACTTTATCCTCACAACAACCCTGCAGGGATTATTATTATGTCTATTTTATTTTTGTGGAAATTGAGATAGACAAAGGTTTAAGTGACTTGCCTGGCTTGACACAGGTAAGTGTCTGAGGTTGAATTTGAACTTCCTAATTTTAGGCTAAGTTCTCTATTCCAACGCTTAGAAACTTCATTTAGAATGAAATATGTATTTTGATCATGGCCAATACAGGAATCTGTTTTCTTTCTCTCTATGTTTTTTTTAAAGTTTGTTTTCTTTTTTCTAAGTAAATGGGAATGAACTGAAGAGAAGGAAAACTTTCTTTTTTAAATTAGGAAAATTAAGTTAAAAAAAAAAAAGAAAAATACAGAAGAATCGATAGGACCAGTTGTATGAATGATTCTTTTTTTATTCTTTTTATAGAGATAATCTTCCCATAGAAGTGATGATCCTACTACAGTCTCACATGTTCTAGTGATACAATATATCATCAAGAAATAAGCTGTATAAACCATTGGAGATGACCTCTTGAAATATTTGAACTTAAGGTGGATGTTATAGATTGTTTCCATAAAGGAGATTAAATATCTATGTTTGCATATTACATCAAAGTTGAATTCTGTCAAGTAAAATACCCTCTAGATATTTCCATCATGAAAGAATTATTGAAGGCTTTGAACTGAAATATTCATTTCCAACTCTGGATCGAATTTTAACCTTCATCTGTCTTTGCTAGTCAACAATTTACTCTTCTTTCCCTTCTCCCCAACTGCCAATTTGGTATTATTATTATTCTGAGGTATAGATGCAGACCTTGATCAGTGTTCTGAGGATATTAGATAGCTGTTCTTTTTGAAAAATAAGCATATAAAATTTATAATCACTTGGGGCTTTTCTTTGACCTAATCATTACCTCCCCCTTTTTTTCTTTGCCCTAATTTTCCGTACAAATGGGATGGTTTCACTGAACACATTGTATTACCTGACAGTGATGCTTACTGTTCCTTTGGGCAAGTTTATCCTGGTGTTCACTGAAGATTCAAAATGAGAAAAGTTTTTCCATTTTTTAAAACACAAAGTCTTTTTAGCTCTCCCAAGAAGAGATCTTTTCCTTCATAAAATTCTCTGTCTAAAATTCCAATCACCATGAGCCTTATGTCCTTAGGGGCTTGCAGGACATTTTAGCAAGTTTCAACTGTCTACAGCAAGCATTGTACTGATTGTCTTCTATTTTATTGTGCCATAAAAATGGGAATCTTCCATCCAGAAACAGAACCAGAAATCTGCATGTACTGATAAAGAATTGAGGGCATTACAAACTTGTTGCCACATAATCCTGAAACTGATTCTCAGTTGACTTTAGAGACAAATTTTCAGTGCCCTCAATCTAGGCCTTTTGGCACCAATGCACACTTTTTAGATGACAGGAAAATGGCACATGCTTACACTGACAAGCTGAGAATGTTCAATACCCCTTATAGGTCATTATTGTAGAGGAAAAGCCACATGTTACCAGTTTGGGACAGGAAATTCCACGTGCAAAAAAGGAAGGATAATCCCCCAAATAGCAAAGCATAAATTTATGTCACTCCTGGAGGAAACAATATGGATCCAATATGAACTTCCTAGACTTTTCAAATTGGAATGGTTTGTTTGCTTTAGACATATTTGTGTCACCTTTTCCATCAATGAAATTTCAGATTTTAGTACTTCTGACCTCCCACATTAGGAGCAGAGTTAAAAGTGGAAGGACTACTTCCAGAAGCAGTAAAGTTATAAATAGACCAGAGATATCACTTGCTATTACAAAATGGAAGGTGCCAAAAACTCTGCAGAAAAATCTATTCTCAGCAGATTTCTAGCCCAGTTTTGGAGTTTCAACAGGTAAAGGATACACGGGAAAATATTGGAGGCTGAGCTTTTCTATCATGAATAAAACCTTTGGAGCTATATTCTTTTAATATCCCAGGATCCACTGTGTGATGTTAATTGAGGGAAAAGCAAGGCTTCTTAGCAGACTCGATATTATGTCCTGTTCTTTGCCAGAAGTTATGGGACATACAGGGAATTTCACAAAAGAACCAGGCAGAGCAGTAATGCATAAAGTAATGTCTTTCAACAATATGTGTTTTAAGTCACATAAGTCAAGATTCATCTTCAGGTAAGAGCATGGAGGAAGAACAGGGACAGATGAGAATTAACTGATCAATCAGTAAACATGCATTAAGCAACCAATAGTTGTTAGCTGTAATGCTAAGGTGCTGAGGCTACAAATGGAATGAATGAAACAATGCCACTTTAATGGGATGACAGATACATAAGCATATAGAATAAATATCAAGAATATAAACACAGATACAAGGTCATTTGGAAGGGAAGGCCGTAGAATTTGGGGGTTGGCAAAGGGCACAAATGGGACATCATCTAAAGAAGTCAGTTACCAGAGCTGCCATTTGTGGCCAGAAGTAGAAGGAGGCCAGCGATTGTCCTTGAAAGTTGCCTTGGAGTTGGTACACTGAGTGCTATTTATAAAGTCTCCCATCACATCCTCCAGTAGGTACAGGTAAGGCTGTGTTGGGATCACCTTCAAGAAAGGACAATTCAATGACATGATAAATGATCGTGGGGTTTAATAGGCAAGGGGCAAGTTTTCTCTCACATACCTCTGGTTACTTTCCTATCTCTGATGTCAGGCAGGCAGATATTAGATATTGTTCAGTGAATCAAGTAAGAATTAAAATCACAAGGTATGAAAGTTTCTAGAAAATGGGCAAGAAGAGAGGGCATGCTTTGTGCTCACAGGAAATGTTACCTGCTACAAATGGGCTTGAAGGGTCTTGGAGAGGCCCATAAACTCAAAGCATCATATATTGCAATAACAATATTTCATTAAGTTATAAGAAACCTAATTTTTATTTTGTTTGAAAGCTAAGTGGAATTAAGTTATGAAATTTCTACAGAAAGAAAAGTAACTCTTCTCTGAATGTGTTCTACATAAACAAAATGCTTGATACATTTCTCCCCAGAAGACTATAAACTTGAGGTAAGGGATGGACTGTTTTATTTTTTCTCTTTATATCATTAGTGCCTAGCACAATGTCCTTGAAGACATGTAATAAGTGATTGATGAATTGAATTTAAGCTGAACTATTGATCATTAATGTAACATCTTATTGGTAAATTTTATTTCAATCAAATTCCATTTAAAGGATTATTTAAAAATTGAGATATTTGGAATCACTTTGGGAAATGTCACTCACATATGTGTGTGTATACACACACATATACATACACATACATACATATACTATACATATATACATATATACACACACATATAACATGTGTGTATATATGCATTTATTTTATTTTTTATTTTTTTGGAGGGGGAAAGGCAAGGCTATTGGGGTTGTGAGTTGACCAAGGTTACACAGCTAGTAAGTGTGTCAAGTGTCTGAGGCCACATTTGAACTCAGGTCCTCCTGACCCCAGGGCTAGTGCTCTATGACTCCATCATCTAGCTGTCCCTATACATATATATTTTAGGGAATAAATTCTGTAATCTAGTCTAACTACAACTGATAAGCAACTTTATGTGACAAAGTGACATAAATTTTGCTCAGTACTCTTAATTTCACTCTCAGTTTACTAGTAAAGGACCAATAAAATCTACAGTTCAAACCAGTCCTGCAAAATTATAGGTAAAATAAAGAGGTAAATGTTCCAATGTTCATAGTTATATGTTTACTTCTTACCTACTTTTCAGGGCAGTTAAGATTAAATGAAGATGCAAATGATTTCCAAACTTAATAAATTCGAATTGCTACTAATTGGAAATAACTTCTCATTTCCTAAAGCAATAAAAAAAAGAATCAGAAGGAGCAATCACAAACAATTCACAATAAGGAATCTAGGAATTAAAGCCAGTTTGTAGATTACACATACACACACATATATGTGTGTGTATGTATGTGTGTGTGCATATGTGTGTGTGTGTATATATGTGTGTGTGTAAATATATATATTTGCTATTTCTTTGCTGCTCACAAGCAACACATTCATTTGAAAGTAGATGAGATATGAGGGCTTAGTTATATCAACTAGACTGAACCAGTCTCTAGTCTGTGCATGGCCAGAGCAGATGAAAGCAGGCTAGAAACAGAAGAGTCAGGAATCAAACAGAAGTTTAATTTCAAAGTAAGAGGAATGGCTTGCAAGCAAGGAGATAGATTAGACACAAATGTGGGGCCCTATCCTACAGGGCGACCTGAGGCAGCAGAGATGAAGGTTGATTTATCTATCTGTGGCTAAACAAAGAGTCAAACAGTGTAGCATAGCAACAGTAGTGAGACACAAAAGCAGCAGTAAAGCAAAGTTGTCTAGTGATAAAAACTCCGTGCATAATAGGGCTTCGTGTCTGGGCCTGTTGGTTCTTGCCCGAGCAAAGGGACCATCAGTTCCAGAAAGTGAGCGCAAAGGATTGTTGTTATGCCAAGCTCAAGGCATAGCTTGCTTGAAGGACCTTAATTCTGAAAAACAGGGTGCTTCTTGATATCTTGATATCAACTATCTTGATAGTTACCATATATAAAGACTGAGATTTGTTTCTTTTTTGTTTTTAATGTTCAAAAAACATGCATATTACAATATTTGTGTAATTATTTATGGGGACTTTTCATTCAAGAATTAATAGGGAAATAGTCATACTAATCCATATCCTCAACACACCACAACAATTTATTTTGAATCTGTACCTACCCTTCTTGGGAATTTCCACTTAATCTATTTCTAAATCAATAAATTATCCATATAAACTTTGGAATATGCCAGGAAGTCAATAGCAATGTCTAAACAATACTGAGCACCTGCATTAAATTGAAAAAAAAAAAAAAAGAAACCATCTCTTTGTTTCATCCATACAATATCAAACAGTAAATGTTTCTTTTAAACATCTATTGGAAATGAGTAATTTTTTTTCATTATCTATCCAGATGTTTTCATAATATAAATCTTACCACTATTCATACTGACTATTCATATAAAGAAATCCCAACTAAAATATCTTTTTAATTATATTAATATTAGACTTTTGCCAGAGTTGCTTTTCAATAAACTATTGGAAACTCATTTTAAAAAATCTGTAACAGTGACTGAATATCTATTTTTTGAATCTCCATTATCACGGGGCATGAAGAACCGCATTTGCTTCTTTAATCATTATGAGAATAATCATAAGCCAATGTTCCCAAGGCCTATAAGAAATCAGAGTAGGTCTAATGAAAATCAGGCAACCGGACTAATGAAAAAATGTAATAATATACTCTGGCTCCCTTTTTGCTCCTTTCTTTTTGATTTTGTTTCATGGGAACTTGCACTGAGGGAAAATGAGTGTATTAAATTGTCAGGAGCTTATGAATTCAAAGCCAATTAACACGAGGACCAACAAAAGGAGTTAAGGATAGAGAGAATGGATAGAAAGGTGCAAAGAACAATGTAAATTTTATGGATCACATAAATAAATGTTTTGCAGGCCTAATAATTCCTGAAAACTATGTTCAAGACTATAATGGATGCTCAAATGTCTTTATAAGTTCAAAGTTTCTATTCCTTTTCCAGTATTTTTCATTATAAACGACACCAGTAAATATATGTTCTTTGAGTCATTGTAAATCAAAATTTTACAACTGACTTTTCAGTACATGACTTTGTATAGGAAGATGAGATGACAATACTTTCAAAAGACCAGTCTTCTAGTTTTGTATGCAGTTAGTCTATAATTAAATCTTTATTTTGCCCCCACCAGCAAACTGATGTTCCCCTGTAGAAACAGTTATGTGGTATAGTGGATAGGGCACTGAGCCTAAAGTCACCAAGACTTAAGTTCAAATGTGGTCTCAGATACTTATTAGCTGTATGACTCTGGGCAAGTCATTTCACCTCTGCCTCAGTTTCCTCAACTATAAAATGGGAATAATAATAGCACCTACCTCCTAGGGTTGTTGTGAGGATCAAATGAGTTAACAATAAAGTGCTTAGCACTGTGCCTGGCACATAATAGATGCTTAATAAATGTGTATCCCCTCCTAATTTCCTGGATACATTGTTTAAGCATTTGATGTGTCATTGTGTCCCGTTTTTATCCTCTAGATACCTTTATGTTTCAAATTTCTTTTTACTGACAATGACTTTTCTAGGAATTATAATAAATGTGCAAAATTATGTGGTGCTCTATGCAATACCCAAAACACATATGTATAACTATATGTCCCTTTAAGATTTTTTTTTAATTCCAAAATTGACATTTTCTATGAGGGAGGGGGTAAGAAGGAACTTAAACTCCCAAATTATTCCCATTGGAATTATAATTTCCAATTGGAAATCTAACGGCTATGACCTTGTTCATCGTAAGTCAGACTTGACTCGAGTCTAAAGACAGATCCTGATGAAATTTTAGACCTTAAAATAATAAGTCATGACCCTGTCACTACCTCATTTGTCTTATATATTTAGGGTCATGACTTGATTATAAACATAATTATTTTTAATCTCCCACTATCTTAGTGACTCACTGGAATTTGAGAAGCATTCTAACCAGGACTTGAATTAGAAAGTATTTGTAGTACATCACTGTATTCTATTGAATGTTTTATCTTCTGTGCCAGCTTATAAAACGCTGGAGGAAAGAAATAAATACTTGTTCTTCCCTATCTTTCTCCTAGCATCTATGTCCATTTTATGCACATAATAGACACTTAATAACATTTGGCTGAATGGAATTGTGTTTTGTTTTGCTTTACTTTCCAAGACTTTATGTTAAAATTTATGTTCATTTCCAGAGTTGTTACTAGGGAAAGAAGATTAAGGCTTTTAACTGAGGTTGGCATGCTAGGTGGTATGGCCAATAGAGTCTTAAAGGCTTAGAGTCAGGAAGATTTGAGTTTAAATCCAGCCTTAGATAGGCACTATCTGTGTGACCCTGGGAAAGTCATTTAGTCTCTACTTGCCTCTGTTTCCTCATCTATAAAATGGAGATAATAACGACATCTACTTCCCAGGATTGTTTTAAGCATCAAATGAGATAATAAAGTATTTAGCACAGTACCTGGTACATAATAAACACTATATAAGTGTCAGTTGGTTAGTTAGGTGGTAGTAGTAGTAGTAGTAGTAGTAACAGTGCTACAATTTTTGTTCAAATAGTGCCATCCCAGGTAGCCTTCTTTATGTGAAGTGTTATAGCAGAGTCTCTGGTAACTCCTGCCCTCCCCTCTCTAGTCCCTCCTCCACTCATGCCTTCTCCCAGGCACAGAAATTCCTAAAATACATATTTTCTTACTTATTTGGGGAGTCAGAGGCTTCTTACATGGCTATTTGAAGCAATAAAATTGCTCTTAATGCTATTAATAATTGCATAACTGAATTCCCAACTGCTTTCCCTCCCTACATAATCCTTGGTCTCTGAAGAACTTTGTGGTTTGAACCATTCAACCCATCAGTCTGAGAGCTAATGGAAGAAAAAGGTTATTTGTGCTGAATGATTTCACTGTATTTTTTCACAAAGCACTTTACCTTGAAGAGTAGAAAAGTTCAAAGTGTTACATATAAATATAATGAATAGCAACAAAAATTATATCCATATATTCCTTTCATACGTGTTTATCCATCTACTATATCTCTATACTTCTATCTGATATATCTAGTTACACCTATTAATTGACCTTTTTTTTTTTTTGGAGGGAGCAGGGCAGGGCAATTGGGGTTAAGTGACTTGTGCAAGGTCACATGGCCAGTGTGTTAAGTGTTAAGTGTCTGAGGTTACATTTGAACTCAGGTCCTCCTGACTCCTGGGTCAGTGCCACCTAGCTGCCCTGAATTTATCTTTTTAAGTCAGCATATGTGTGTGTGTAAAATAAACATTAATATAAAAATATTCTGATATATGTCTTTTCAGATGGTATTAATTTACCTTTTAAAATCACTATATATGTGTAAATAAACATATGCATACATATATAAAATCTGCGTTTTCTGGTGATATTATCTTTTTATGTCACCACATATTCCTTTTCTGGTGCCTTAAAAAGATAAATTAATCTGGAAGAAAAAGAAGAAAGGAGTATCAGGGAAATAAATACTTCCCTGTCACAATTGGAAACTGGCTGGGAAATGCTGTTAAAATTGATTGGCCTGCCCTTGTTAGCAGCTGTGGGAGGAAGGTGGAGGCAGGAAAGAGAGAGAAAAGGAGAGGGAGGGAAGAGCAAAGCATTCCCAGGTTCCTCCTTATCCTTCCGCTGCCCTGGAGCCAAACACCAAGCAGAATCATTCTTGAGATCTTCTCCTGCCAGCTCCTTTCCTCTGAAGTGCCTTCATATGTCTTTGATCAGAGCTCAAGATAATAATCCTTGGGCTGGTTATGTGAAATATGTTTTTGACACTTTACCTCCCTTTGGAATTCGTTCCAACCCTCTAGTCCTGCTCTTAAAACGTTTGCACAGGATTCATCTTCCTGGGGCCTGATTGTTTCTCTTTTCCACTCACAGGTCTCTCAGTGATTCGTGGGCTAACATCAGTATTCTGTCACCAACTGATTTTTATTTAGTTCTCAAGTTTCAGACTTAAATATCTCCCAGTTCTTATGCATAGCAGCTTAATCAAGGTAGCAAAGAGCCCCTTGACAGAAAGACACATTATAACACTAACACTGGTATGGATGTCTTTAGGATAAGTCACTTAAATTCGTTTAGTCTGACAATTTACAGATATAAAAACAAGTCTGGAATTATTATATTGAAACATTTTTTTTTTCCCTAAGAGTTCAAAGACCATATTTTCTTAAGGCACCTAAGTGATGCAAAGCATATATAAATGACCTTGTGCAGAAGACCCGAGTTCAAATTTTGCCTTAGATACTTGCTCCGTGACCCTGAGCAAATCATTTAAATTCTGTCTTTTTCATTTTCCTGCTCTGTAAAGTGAGGTTATTAATAACAGCTGCTTCCCAGGGTGTTGTAAAGAATAAAATGGGAAAATATTTGGAAAGTGTTTCGTGAACCTTAAAGTACTGCATGGATGTTAACTATATTATTTATGTTTACAGATTAATTCCTTTTTTCGACTCCAAAATCCCTATCCCCAAATATGAATGGGATAAATGATTAAATAACAATCTTCTACAGCAGTGATATCAAATCAAATGGAAATAGAGTCACTAACCCATAGCAAAAGATCCCTATAGGTGCATGTTGATTTAGCTTTAAAATGAAATGTTATCACTATTTTTTCATATTTTTATTTACTTTGTCAAATATTTCCCAATTATACTTCAATATGGCTCAGGCCTCACTCGGGAGTGCTAGTACATAGTGGACACCTCTGTCCTAGGAAACCAAGAGGAAATACCAGAACAATAAACACTTTAAAATGGGAGTAAGGTTGGGCAGCAGGTATGATTATTATTTAGTTCTGATTAATAGTAACTGGTTCCTGAATTTACTTCCAAAAATATCTCCAGAGGATGATACTCTCTATAGGGAGCATTTAACAGTTAACAAGGATGTTTGAATAACTTGTTAGAGATCATGGAACTAGCCAGCAGCAAAGCTAGCAGAGAATCATGACTATTATTTCTAGTATGATGTTCTTTCCACTAAATAAAACAATTTCCTTCCTAAGACATCATTAACTGATCTTTTAAAGTGTATGGATATCTTTTGTTTTTATATCATAACTCTATCTGCAAGCGTATTTCTTTCTCCTCCCCTCTGTGCTACTTGAAGAACCATCCCTTGTTACAGAATATAAAAGAGGGTAAAAAAAGCAATTCACTAAAACTTGATAGGTCTAGTAACATATAAGTTCCACTTCCATAGTTTTCCACCTCTACAAAGAAGGAAGGGCAATGCATTTTCTCATTTTTATCCCAGAGTCAAGCTTGGAGTACCTCAAATTTCTAATGAATAAAATGACCAACTTCAAAGTTTCTACCACTATTACCATAATGACTGATTTTAGATAATTTCACAATTGGTTCTTTCTACTTCTTTGTAGCTTCTGGGGGTATGAGTGTGACTTCCTCTTTATGTTGTATCAAGGATCTTGTAGGATCATAGGAAAATAGATTTAGAGTTAAAATTTATGTAACTTGTTTATGCATTATTTTTTTACATATTCTCTCCCACATTAGAACAGAAGTTCCCTGGAGCAAGAATTTTATTTTTGTGTTTCTTCATATCCCAAGTATTTAGTGCAGCAGTTGCACAAAGTAAGTGCTTTAATAAATTCCTAATGATTGTCTGACTAAAAATGACCTTGGGGGTCATCTGGAGTTCAACACCACTATTTTACAGATGTGGAAACTGAAATGATTTATTCAAAGTTACATAGGAAATAAGTAACCAAACTGAGACTCAAACCCAGGTCCTATAACTTCAAATTCAGTATTGCTTCCATTGTACTATAATGGACCTCTTTGATATCATGCTAATTTTAGATGCAGAAAAAATTAAAGCTCTTTGTTTCACCTATTACTTGCTAAATCTGCCAATCTCAATTTCCTCATCTGTAAAATTAAGACAGCTAAATGATCCCTAAAGAGCCTTCTAGTTGGAATCTTCTCTGATTTACTATCAAGTTTTATTTTGTGAGTTTATATATGTGTGTGTGTGTGTGTATAAATAGCTTTGTATTAAATATACTTGTATATATTTTACATCTCTACAGACTGTTTCATGCTTTACATATTTTATGAATACACCCATAAAATTATAAGTTTTTTTATTAACATTTTTTATCAAGAGACCGACAATGAGTGGCAATGGCAGTGAACATAGCAATGGCAGCACCACTAGAAGAAGGAAGAATGATGTCCGTCAACAGCTACTGTCTAGGAGTAGCTAACAAAATGCATTTGAGAGCATGCTTCTTATAGAGCCATATTCTATTCTTTGATGTTTCCTACAGAGGTTGACTATCATTTAAAAAAAAAAAAGAAAAGAATCAGAGGGTTATCAAACACCAAAATATCATATGATACCCAAATACCCTATGAAATTATGTATGGACAAAAAAATGGGTGTATTTGTATATAAGTCTAGTGACAGCACCTGTTTTCCTATAACTATATATAATACCTTATTTGAAATGAGAATTAGTGGTCAATGAACAAGAGAAACACAAAATAGAACATGACATATAAAAAAAAATTGAAATTGATCCTATTTTAACATGTAGGAGCTGAGTGGTTTCCAGTATGGGGGTCAAAAACTGAATAAGATACAAATTGGAACAGCTTCTAGAGTAAGAATAAAAATCACCACCAAACAGGAGGAAATAAAAATGATCTATTACATGAAAGTGAAGCTGCACAATCTGACCTACTTAAAGTACAAGCACCAAAAAAGTGATAAAGGAATGGATAAAAGAACAAACGTCAAGTTTGACTAATGTAAATCAATGAGAACAATAGTAAGACACCAAAAGAATTCAGAAACTTCATCAGCCAGCAAACATTTGATCTCTTTTTCAAGTAGAATGATATGACAGTTAATAGTAATACCTTTTTAGAACAAAATTTTGAGGATGGCTAGGTGGCACAGTGAATAGCGCATCTACCCTGGAGTCAGGAGGACCTGAGTTCAAATTTGACCTCAGACACTTAACACTTACTAACTGTGTGACCTTGGGCAAATCACTTAACCCCAATTGACCTACCTTCCCCCCTCCAAAAAAAAAAAGCAGAACAAAATTTTGTTTGTAAAGACTCATCAAAGAGAATGGTAGAAAATATAAACTCATATCATGTCATGAAAGAGTGAGATTTAATGAAGGGAAAAAACAATCTTAAAGAAAACTTGTTGACAGACAAAAAAGTTGGCCAAATCATCCCAAGGCCATCTAAGGATAAAACCTGAAGGAGAACAACAAACGCAAAACAAAGTATCTGAAAATTTCTGTAACAATTTTTTTCCCCATCAGTAAGAGTGGAGTCAATCAAATTTCAACTTTAACATCATATTCTGAGTTAAATCTTATAAAGAACTAGAATAGAAGGGAGGAAAAAGATGAACAGAGCAACTTAAACAGACCAAGTATATAAGGAGGGCCAGTGCTGGAGGTAAAAATTTCAAAGGCAATCTTTTCAAGATGTCTTTGACAGAGGAGGAAAACTGCTGAGAAAAAAAAAAATCTAATTCTATTATTACTGATAAAAGGTAATTGAAAAAATATGAATAACTATTGACTTACATGCATACTTTTTAGGCTCTATAAAAAGTTTATAATAAACTGAGAACATCATTGATAAGGGATTAAAAAGCAAGCACACTTTTTAAAAATTAAATTTTGCAATTGTCATAAGGCACAAAATTGACATAAAGATATGAGCAGTACAATATCCCATCACATTTATAATTTGTTGTCTATATTAAAAACACATTTTATTTGGTAGAGAAAAGGCTTCCTAAAAAATCTTTCCTTCAACAGTACTCTCTCATGCATAGCTAAAAATCAAAAAAGATTCCTTAAAAGATAGAATAACAAAGATGGTGTTATATGACAACACTCTAATTATTAATACCAAGTGAACAGTAACTTAGGGAGATGCATGTTCACCCATGGTCTCTGCTACCAAAGCAGATGTCCACCACAGTATTAAAATAGAAAAATGATTGCATAGAGATGGTTAAGATTGTCCAGATGCTTCTTATTGTAGATGATATCCTATTGATTGTATCCAGCCGTAGAACACTTTAGAGCCTCCTAAGAAAAGATGCACAATCATTTTTAAAGAATCAAACTATATAAAATATATAGAGGAAAACATGAAGGATCAAGATCAAGAAGGCTTATTGTCTAGATAATTTTCTAGGTATGTTGTTGAATCAACAACAGAGGGAGCTCATCCAGATATTTTGGACAGATAGGAGAACTGAACAATGAGCTGAATCCAGCATTGGACAGGAAGGAAACAGAGATGAGATGCCTTCAAGAAATTGCACATTAAATTTAATGACCCCACACTTCTTCCTGAAAAAAAAAAAAAAGCTCTTCTTTTTAAAATCAATATTCTTCCCTGAAGAATTTGTGGATGTACGTCATGGAATAATAACAGTCTCCATAGAATTCAGATTGCAACCGAAGGGCAATGAGGATCGTTCAATCCTTGGTTATCATCCTTCTTTACAATCTGACTAATATTTAATGTGAAGGTATTTGTAGATCCTATATTTGATTGCATGCTGCCATGGGGGAAATGGGGAAGAAGAAGGAGGGGGAGAAAATTGGAAACTCAAGGGAATGTGGAACTGAATGTTGTAAACTAACAGCAAATAAATAAATTTTTTAAAATGTAAAAAATAAAAAAAAAAAAACAAAGGGCAATGAGGAGATATACAGTGGGCATGATTTGTCTGCAATATATCATACAGGAGTTGTGAAGAAGTTTAAAGAATGAAATCACAGATGAAGAAAAAGAAGTGGGCCACCCATGTGGTAGAGGGAGAAATTATTGCTGAAATAATTCCATTATTCATTATACACGTTCCACTGGTAGCCACATAATATTAGGAAAACTAGAGTAAGACCACACAACACATTGGGTGGACCCCTGTTGAATTATTTAGAGAAGGAAATGGTTAAGAGTGTGAATGGTTTGCTCTCTGAAGAGATAGAAGGAGTACCCATATCCATGAGGTCAAAATCCATTGATGTACTTAAGTATTTAATTGCAGACAGAATCCTTGTTTGATCAACATAAAACGACATCTTACAGAGTACAAGTAACTGCTGTGCCTAAAAAGTAAATATTACAGTCATGGGAATTATTATTAATCCACAGTTTCATAAATGACATTGTCATGTATATCAATTAATCAACAAACATTTATTAAGCACCTAGGCACTGTACTAAATGCAGGATAGATAAACTAGAATTTTTCTATATAGTACTAGTCATCAAAATGTCAGCTGTATGACCTGTTGAAATCCTACTCTGACATTCAGTAACACACACACACACACACACACACACACACATATAGTTGAATAACAACTATTCTCATTCCAGTCCTACCTTTGTTCCTTATTTGTTTATGAAAACTCTAGTTCCTAATTATCCAGTTTGTGATATCTCTCTAGAAGTCATCATCTGAGAAATGGCCAAGATTTTAGTCTTTGAGTTTGCTATTTCCCGTCTAGACGACTACACCATAATGGTGTTTGGATGACTTTGCTGGTCTTTCAATTTTGTTTTTAAACTTTACAAAATGATTTAGTCACTTTTTAGCTCTTGTGAACCTTGTGAATTAAAATAAGCTTTCAAATAATTACGTAAGCTAACGTAGGTCTACCCCCTTCCTTCTACTCCCAATCTTGAGTACCAGGAGAATCTATTGTATAATTGATGATCTTTTCCATTATTTACACTCAAGTTGTAGTTATCATTAGAGCCATACATATTTTCTAAACAAGAGTATTCTATTTGGCTACAGCATATTCTACATATAAAATGTTCACGGTCTTCTAAGATGCATTATATTCTCTGGGTCTTAAAAAAATGTTATATGTTATATAAATCTAATAATTATCTCTAAAAAGTTTTTATTCTGAAATTTTTATAAATAATATACTGTAAGAATACACTTTTCCTCTCTGAATAACTGCCCTTTGTTTTATCGATACTTTTTCATACTTTAGAAAATCTAATAAAAAGTCTAAAATGACTTGATTTTTAAAGTACACTAATAAAACAATTATAAAATAATAATTGTTAGCATTTATATAATGTTTTACATACATTTTCCCCTATGATCCCCCTCAATAACCCTGTGAATTAGGTACTAGAGCTATTATCATTTCTATTTGACAAATGAGGAAACAAGCCAGAGGGGTTAAGTCACTTACCTAGGATGTCATAGTTAATAAACATTAGGTCTTGCCTGGCTCCAAGACGAAGGCTTTTTCTAATATATCATACTGCCTCTTAAAATGTTATTTACCTTGATTTAGTTGGAGTCACCCCATAATCAGAATGAGATGCTTTTTCAGTATAAGCAGAATAATTGAAAAAGTTCACTTTCACTTACAGGGAATTTCAGAGAAAGGCTTCAGAAATGATTGACTGATCAACAATTTATACAGTATCCCCTTATTCCTGTGTACTATTTATCTAGGGAACGTAGTTGGTTGGGAATTGTTTATAAGGCTGGTTTAAAATATCAAACTGTGGACAGTATTTAGTGTGCTCCTCAGATTTTTCATGTGGGTTTACTTGTCCATGTATGTCAAAAAGGCAGCTTTCTTCTGTTTTCCTCAGCTGGCTGATGGCTATTTCTTGATTTTTACATAACCACACATCAATGGACAAAAGCTCACCCCTTTATGATATGCAACTTGATTTTATGTGTCTGTCTCACAGTGGAATTTATTTAGTTTCAAGCGCATAATGAGACAATGTCATTTCTCTAATCTTTTGCCCAAGGAATAAGAGAATTTTAAAGTAGAAAGCATAGAGGGAGTGAATCTAACTTACTACAAATTGTTATTTGTCCCTATAAAAGTTTTCAAAAGCTAATTCAGGAGAATTCCACTTTAGCAGTCTGGAATAATAGAGTGAAAAATTGCAATTAAGAAGAAGTATAGAAGAATTTTAAGTGGCAACTCCCTGTGAACTGCCTGCCCTGCAGCGCTCTAGTTTTAAAGTTTATTAAACCCAGTTCTTTGGATGCTATTACTAATGTTATCTGTGGAATGCTAATTATGTTTTAAAGAGGACGCCAATTAAATGTAACCCACAACTCACCATCCATTGTGTATATGTGTGTGTATGTATATATGTATGTATGTATACATACACTAGTGTATTATTTATACTTGTATAGGATCCAAGTCATTACATTTTTATTTTATAAATAGCATTTCTTCAAAGTCTATAATCACTACATTTCTAAAGTTAATTGTTTTTCAAAGGAGAACATTTTACATGTAATATAATTAATGATAAGTAACAACTCGCAAAATATAATGCCAAAGCTTTACAAGACATTTTTAAAATTAAAAAAAAAATCCCTTTGTGATTTTTTTTAACATGGCAAAACATTATATTATGCTTAAGGAATTTGGGTGTAATTATAAATGTAAAATAATAAATGCATTGTGTAATTATTGGAAGAGCCAAACTCTTCTTCAAGTTCTAGAATTTGGTGGTGATTTATTCCTCAAGAAACATGTATTTTCTTTTTGAAATTAAAAGAAACACCATACACATATACATATATAATAATTGTTTCACTTATCACTAAATACTCCAATAGCCAATATATTTGTAAATAAAACAATGACAGACTATTAAAGTATGCAGCTTAAAAAAATAACATATCTCATATGACTGCCTGGATGTGGTCTTACTAAAACAGTTGTCCTCCAAGATAGGAGTAAAGCCATAGAAGAGTGAAGGTGGGAGAAGCTGAAACCTACTGATAGTACCAGACAGCCAGGAGCAAAGACAGATAATTACACCAAAAACCTAGTTGAAACAGATGGAAACCATCCAATATTCAAACAGGTTTGTCCATTAATGGCACAATTTACATTCAACTGAAAGGCAAAAAGCAACTTCATAGGAGGGCTAACATGAAATCAGTGTCCAGTCTGAAGTTACAGGTCATCAGCAAGAAGAGATGCTGAGTGCAGAATCAAATGCAGGGATTTCAGAGCATTTGAAACTAGGGAAAATTGGCTTCAGTTTGTAGGTACTGACCGTCTTCTTTTGAACTGAAGGTTCACCTGAACCTCACTTCCATTTGATTCCATTTGGTTAATCTCAGCTGTGCTATTATAGATGCTAGTGTTCTGCAAGTGTTCCACAAATACCAATTACTATCTTCTGTGTAGTTCTCACAACATGAATAATACTAGATAATACACTAGGATCTTGCCCAATTTATAATTTTCATTTATGAAGTTATAGATACCAAAGGGACCTTTGCTTTCATCTAGCCCAACAACTCTCATTCTGTAGATGAGGAAATGGAGTCTCACCTAGGTTGTGAAAGTTGTGATGTACTTGAGGCCACACAGGTAGCAGGAATTAAAGTCTATTAAATATAGCCTTTGTAACTTTGTCATGTAACCTTGAAATGACTACATGTATTGGTGATTCTGTTTCAGAACAAAGGCAGCTGACTAAAGTAGAGTATTGACCTCTGGGTCAGAAGATCTGGGTCCCAATCCTGTCCTAATCTCATTCTAAATATTTTACATTTACTTTGAGGTCATTTGACTTTTCTGTGATCTTCATATCACTTTCCATCTGAAAAGAGAGAATACTTTGCTAATCTCATGGGGATAACTCTTAGGCTTAAATGAGAATGATACATATGACAGAGTGGTACGAATGTTATCCCACTGCACAACTGGAATAATAGGTCTCCAATAAATACCCTTACACCTTGAGATGTATCCTGATTTAGTGGAGGGAATAGATGGTTGTTCTCAGAATCAAGAAGAGCTGAGTTCAATTCCTACACCTGGTGCTCATGGGTCAGCAGCCCTGAACAAATCACTTAACCTTTCAGAATCCTTGGCAACACTCTAAGAACATAAATTACTGAACAGATAGCTGCAGAGCTGTATTAGTGGAAGGAGTTCTCTCATCTGGGATTTCCTGATACAAAGGATATCACAAGTCCAATCCCTATACCTTACAAAAACACAAATTAGCATTTCACTGTTTTTGCACATTCCTTTCTACATTTGTAAATGTCTTAGGAAAACAAACGTTTCAAACTTCAGCTCAAAAAAGCAGGGTCAATACTTACAAAATGGGGGGGGGGGGGAGTGCCACATACCTATATAATTACAAACACTCTTTATAATTGTTCACATTGTTCTTATAGTCATATAACATATGCCTTATCTTTAAAATTAAAAGAAAAAGACCTTATTAATATTTTCTTTGTCTTAACCGAAATACCACAATAAAAATGCAAAAATCACAGATTGGAAAGAGTTATACAAATAGTATTGAATTGTAGGGGGCTGTAATATATGCATCATATGGTCTAAACAACAGATGCTATTACTGTTTCTACTGTTCATTATTAGCAACTACTGCTTTAGAACTTATTTTTTTCTCAGGGCTTATAAATAACTAGCAATTGCTCCACGGAGTCTAGCACACAATACCTAAGTACTGAACATACTCTTGGGGCTTATTTTGTTCTCATTTTACAAGTTTTAGAAAACCTACCAAAAATTTACATGAAGTGAATACCCAGGGGTCTACCTAAAGTCAATTGCCCTGTTCACTTAGTCCTTGACTATTATTTAGAAAAATTGTACTTACATTCACATGGGAATACTTAGAAGTAAGAGTTTGTTACAAGGGACTGGCTACTGTAGAGCACATTTCAGTTTTGCTTAGTCGAACCATGATACAGAAAAGGGCCCCAAAGGTTCTAATGAGTATCTAAATGTTTCCTGTATATACTTCTCTTTCTAGAAAAAAAAAAAAAGGTTATAAACTGAGTAAAGAGACTAATTTTGCTATATTTCCAGGAAAGATTGCTGTCATGAATGTAACAGTGTCCCAAAGTGCTACCCAGGGTTATCTTCCCCATATTAGGCTCGAAACTATCCACAAGAGTATATCAGAGGCTCAGCTCACTAAATCTCCCCCTTTTTAGACTAGTCAAATTTCATTATATGTTCTTTTCATTGTGAGACCAAAAATAGTTTATTTTACATCAAAAAAGCATTGATGTAAAATACCTCAAAGGGACCTCCCACTAATCCTAAAACAGTTCCTATCACATTTCCATATCTCTGAACATGGGTCATAAGAGGCTTCTGCTGCCCAATGCTTCTGTAGCGTACAGTATGAGTTAGGGAACAAACAGGGTTTAAGACTTGCCTATCAGATGAACACAAAAGGAGTTCCATACTTGGACTTCCATTCTTGGGTAATGTCCTGCCTCAGAGTCCTACAACCATGTCATGCCATGATAAGGACAATAGCTCTTGTGCAAGAAAATCACATTAAGTCCAAAGACTTTCTTTGTTAGGCAGGGAGACAAAACTCAATGTCAACAGAGTGCCATTGGGTCTTTCATCAAACTTGATCAAGCCCTTAGGCTTGGATGAGAAGATTGTCCCATACTATTATAATGAAGATTCTTCTTTCCCTCCATTTCTGTCTTCTTTTCATTATGAACCTTGACACTTCTGAATCTCTTTAAATGAGTCTGTGCCAATATCAATGGTAGTTAATCATGACTATAGGCACTCAAGCTATGCTAGAATCATGCTCTAATAAAAGCTTCTGGAAAGTGCAGTCATGCTTAGATAGACAAGCCCCTTGGAAATGAAGCAATAATATAAGTGCCACTGGGGAGAATCTGAATTGTTTAATTCAACCAGGAGTTGAATTGCTCTATATAATTATCATATATCAATTAAAATGTATCATTAGTGCTTTGGACCTTACACTACACTTAACATAGTTCTTTTTCTTTTTCCTCTCATAGGCAAGTTTTGAAACACCAGTAATCTTTTAGTCATTGCCCAATAAAAAAAGCATTAAAAAAATTATGTTTAACCTTGGTTCATGAGTAACCAATCAACATGCATTTATCAAGCAATTTACTATGTGCAAAGCATAGTACTAAGAGGGATAAAAAAATATCATTATATTAGGGAAACCACCTATAACAGCAGGTATATATAAATATACAGATACAGTATAAGTAAAATGTACATATAAAATAAATATGTACAGAAAAAATGCAAAATAAATCCGAAGTAGATAGGAAGAGAGAACATTAACCATTACTATGGAGGAGATCAGGAAAGAGTCCAAGTAGAGAATGGGGCCACGATATATCTTAAAGGAAGAGAAAGGCTGTATGAGGAAAAGCAGAGGAAAGAGTGTTTTCCAGGTATAGGTTTAAAGGCACTAAGAAGGGAGATAGGGCACCACATGTGAAAAAGAGTACAAAGGTTCATTTGGTTGGAACATACAGTGGAGGAAGGGTAGATATGTGTAATGAGCCTTATATAGGTTGGGACCAGTTTGTGAAGGGACAAACAAAAGCTTAGCCTTGATCCTAGAGGCAATAGGCAGCCATGGAATTTACTGCGTAGGAAAGTTACATCGTAAGATATATGATTAAGGAAATCACTTTGGCAAAGGTGTGGAAGATAGTTTGGAGTGGAGATCATTTTGAGGTAGGGTAGCTAATAGGTGGCTATTACAATGGTCTATTCAAGAGGATATGAGCATTTAAACAAAAGTGGTAAGTATGAGAGTAGTGAGATGTCATCCAGGTAGAAAAGTCAATATTTGGCAACTTGTTGGATATGAAGCATCAAGGAGAAGGAGGAGTCAAGGATGATAGAGATTTTACAAATGTGAAAGACTAGAGGAACAGTGGTGCTTTTCACAGAAATGGGGGTAAAGATAAAAATGTCTGTTTTAGATATATTGAGTTTGAGATGTATCCAGTGACTTTAGTGATTATAATTATCAAATGAAAGAGCAAACGTATGTAATTCTTGGGAGGAATAATTGTTTTTTTCTCATAGAAACTCTGATATTGATCTGTAGGTATTTTTAAAGACTTGGCAGAGCCAGCTCAGAGAAAGAAGACAAGAGTATTTGAAAGTTTTTAACACCATTTTCCCCCTTGTGAAGAAAAAAGATGATCTAGGTATATAAATGTAATGTAGCATTTTAAATGAAATATCTTTTCATAGGGATTAAAAGTACTTTAGATTAATTAATCAATCTTCAATACAGATAATAATGGATTCCTATAAACACATTCCTAATATTATCCTTGCATTTCATTAGTGCTAGATCTAGATATCCATTTAACAAAAGTGGAAATAATGTTAGAACATATTAACATCTCAATTTTCCCAAAGTCAGAAGTCAGCATTTTATCATTTTATTGATGTGTCTAACCTAAAAGGATGAACATAAATAAAAACTGCTCTCCCTGTTAGTTGAATAATCATATGCATTTGCTTTGGTGTTAACCCAAAAACATGAAATGCAACTCAGCAACTAATTTTTTTAATTGAGATTTTCCATTATTCTTTCAGATCACCAGATAGTTAGACATGTTTTAAATTCTCTAAAGTATAGCTGTTTAAGATTTAACTATCAATATAATTAATAATAAGTAAAATATACTTAAATAAAAATGGAAATAACATTTTTGTTAAATAAAATTTTAAAAATTTATATTTTATTTTTTCCAGCTTAGTAATCCAGCATTAGATGAATTCATCAATCAAGTTCAGCACGCAAATATAATAGATACAACTTGGTGTGATAAATTTTTAAGTAATACACTAACTTCGAAAAAATTTGGAGGGGAGCTTTTACAGAGATGTTATACTGACAATAAATGAAACATGCAAGTATATTCCTAAGTACTACTTTCCAGTATGTCCATTTATGCCACTTCACACTAAATTAATATAAATGATTTTTTCCACCAAAAGAATTGATTTGTTTCTTTCATCAGGACTATTTGAAATGTTGATTTGTCTTTCTGAGAGGAATAAGATTATGGGGTATACTTGTGATTTCTTTTTTTTTTTTTTTTTGGAGGGCAATTAGGGTTAAGTGACTTGCCCAAAGTCACACAGCTAATAAGTGTGTCAAGTGTCTGAAGCTAGATTTGAACTCAGGTCCTCCTTGACTCCAGGGCTGGTGCTCTATTCATTGCGCCACCTAACCACCCCCTATACTTGTGATTTCACTGGCCTAGTAAAGCTCAACACAGGGAAATCCCGAGGAGCAAACTCATCCACAAATATAGATCAGCAACTTCTCTGTAATGTGGAATCTCAAAGAGTTGTTTAGAGTAGAGGGGTCAAACTCTAGTTTGCTGCAAAACTCTTGAGTGCTAGAAACAGATTAAAATGTAATTGGGAAACATTTAACATATTAAATGAAAATACAACATAGATAATATTTAGTCTGTCTTTTCCTAAATCAGCATGCAGTCAGCAGTGACCCATCTCTGGTCTGTTTGCTATTGTTAGGTACCACTGGCCTAGAGCACTACAAAGTTACATGACTTGCCCAGAGTTCTACATATAGTAGGTGTAAAAGGCATGTGTTTGAGGCCAGCTCTCTATTCACTGCACCATAATATGGAATGAGTGAATGAATGAACAAGTGATTTATTAAACACTGCCTATGTGTAAAACATTGCATTAAGTGCTAGGCAAGCAAATAGGAAAATGCAACAGCTCTTGCTCTCAAGTAATTCACGTTCTAATGGGGCAGGGGAGGAATTTAACACATGACGATGGTTTCTGTTGCAAGTCAGATGGAAAGAGGCCCCATGGTCTTTAGTACATAGTGAAAAATTCATCATCTTTAATGCTATTTTCACTGATAACCTCATATCCATTCATAATGGGAGCACTTGGCAATGAAATTCTAGACCTCCAAGCACATACAATATTTCTCGACTGTTTCTAATCCTGCTTGTTGAGTGGAGGTCTGATAAGTTTGTTTCCTGCCTTAAGTAACTGAGGGTATTGTGATGGCAAAGTATCTTCTAATTGTCTGAGTAACTAGAATCAATGGTATATACAAAAGTTCTGAAAGTAGAAGCTTTCTTGCTCTTCCCTCTTGTCTTTTGAGTGAGGAAGAATTGCTATGAGCTACTATATGAGAAAGAAGAGAGAAGCTAGGCAATCACACCCCTCCTAACTCTCTAGCTACCATCTGATCTTGAGTGAATGGTGCATCTGTTTTTATTGTTTCTCGTCTTTCCTGAATCTTAGGTGACTGAAGATTCTGAGGGTGACTACTAATACGAGATTAGGAAATCCATAAGAGCCCATTAATTAATCAAGGTCTCATTAAAAACCAGAGTCCTAGAAGTCATGGCAGCAGCAGTAGTAGAGTCCAATGTGGGACCAATGGCACCAAATGAGCAACCTGTTTGACCCAACCATTAAATGGATCATTCAGTCAGCTGAGACATCATGTCCTAGAAAAAGTCATGCCAGTTCATTATCAACAACACCACTCCCTGAAGCAAATCTGATGGGGATTCCTTGGAGAGAGAAAAGCACTCCCATTTCTGGAGTCAAGAGTTATTATTCCCCGCTCATTTTCTCTACGTGTGTGTCATCACTATTATGGTACTTTAATTTGGAACCAACTCTCTCCAGGGACCTTATAAGTTATAAAATGTCTTGCTCTGCCCCCAATTTGGGTAGGATGTTTTGTAACCTTTTCCCTTGTTATCCCTACCAAATAAGCATCTCTTTTTAACAGCTCATTGACATCAATTGGTTGATTGATAATAATGAAGCTTACCAAATGGGGACTTGTGAATAATGGTGTTAGAACCTTCCTTGGGCTTACAGCCAGAACTCTTAGATGAGAAGTAGTTAGCCACCCTCTGGGGACCCAATCTGTATGCATGGGTGGGGGGTTGTATCAGCAATGCAGTATTTACAATGCCTACAGTAACTATAAATATGCTGATATAGTTATTAATCACAAAATGGAACAGGCTCTCTACATAAGAAATATAGATAGTGCATTCATTTAAATACCAGAAAACTGAGTCCC
>CM053585.1:434247197-434271943 GCA_028646515.1 Pseudochirops corinnae
CATGACAACATGAAAAAGTGACAATTGTAACTGATGAAACTTTTCTCAGTATGAGGATAGGGCAAGGGACTACAAATGTATATATACATATACATACACATATATTTATATAAGAGGGTTTACATATGCATACAAGCACATATCTGAGTATGTGTATATATGAATACATAGAGGGCATAAGATCAATTGAATATGAAGGGACAATATTCCAAATGGTGAAATCCTGAGGGGAGAGAGGATTATATTGAGAGGAGACAGGGAGAGACAGAATGGGGTTGAGCATCTCATGGAAGAGACAAGAGATAATTGTTAGAATAGAGGGAGAGAACAGGAAGGCAAAAGGGAAAGAGTCAACCTTACTCTCACTGAATCTGGCTTAGGGAAGGAATGACATAAACTCTAAACTGGGCATCTTGCCACATAGAAGTGTAGGGGGAAGGGGGATGAGAGGTGGGGTGATGGAGGGGAAGGCAGGGTTAGGGGGAGGGTTGATGAAAGTACACACTTCTGTAGAAGGACAGGGACAAGGACAGGGTAGAGAGTGGATGGGAGGGGCAGAATAGGAAGAAGGGACATATAATCAGACTCTTACAATATTCCCACTGTGGAGAGGTTCTGCATAATTACACATATTCAGCCTGTATTTGATTACTTGTCCTTCCAGTGGGGGTGGGTGATGAGGGAGGAAGAGAAAGAATCTAGAATTTAAAGTTCTATAATCAAATGTTAAAAATATATATGTATATATATATATATATATACACAATTATTATTATTATTATTATTATTAACTACATCCAACTGGAACTTGAGAAACACAGGCACTGTGGTAGGGAGATCCATCCTGCCCTACTGGAAAGTCAGAGGGGTGATGGGGGAAGACATAGGAGAGAATATATTGGAGGAGGAGGAATACAATGGGATGGCTGTTTTGGGGCAGTGGGTAGGGGAAAGATGGGAAGAAAATTTGTAACTCAAAATTTCGTGGAAACAAATGATGTAAACTAAAATAAAAAAAATTTTAAAAAGATAAAAAAAGAGGATAATTATATAAAAAAAAGAAAAAAGATGTCTCTTGTTTGATTAACATTCACTGTGAAACTAAAAAGTACCCATTTTTCCTTCAAAATGATTACTTATCTGGTTACATTTGTGTAGGCTTAGAGTTTGCAAGATACTGTCCTTAATATCTATCTCAATTTATATCACAAAAATCCTCTGAGGTATGTAGGGTAGGAATAAGGAACAGACTTGTGATTTCTTTGGTATAAGGAACCCCTAGAGGAGGAAAGTCCCTCTGCTAATACAGTTCAGTGTCTTCTCTGCAACTTTTAGTCTTTTTAAAGAGTTGCTCAAAGCATGGAGGTTGAATAGTTAGTTTGTCTATGGTCTTCCTAGTTCCAAGACTGACTCTTCATTCCTCATGCTGCACTGCCTCCCATGAGGCAGGTAAGTCAGATGAAAAAACAGACTCTTGACACATTAAATAACTTGTACAAGGTCCTATAGCTAGTGACCCACAAAACACAACTTAAGCTAGATCTTTTGACTTTGATGAGTTTGTTGCTCTTGGCTATGACTCTCTGCCCCTATGGCAGAAAAGTTAAATAATAATAATAATAGTGATAAATAATTAAATACAATAATATCAGAGCTATCATAGGATACAGCATCATTATTTGCCAAATGAATAGTTCTATTGGTAAATTCCATGTGATTCTTGAGAAGGGAGACTCCAGTAAGGTTTAATGTTGGGGAATGTCTCGGGAATGAAAGACTGGTAAGCAAGAGGAACAACATTTCATAGCAGTACTTTTACACACTATGCAACAAACTGCTATGGTCAGGCAAGATCTAAGGTGGAACAAGAGCATAGCATATATGTAAGATAATGAGAGCTCAACATAGTCTCCTGGCATGAGTTTGCATTATCATTAATTCCACATAACTTCAGCATTGAGCTTATATAGTTCATCAAACCATGGTAAATACTTTGTCATGTCTGGAAATATATTCCCTAGAGTCCCTCATATACTGTTAAGTTTTTATTTTCAGCATTTTTATGTAAGATACTGCTTTATAAGAATGTAATCACAATATTCTACAAGGCTTTATCATATAAATTTATAGCTTATTGCACTTTCCTTGCTAATAAGTCTTTAACATCATTAATCAGCTTTATATAGTTCTTCAACATTTAAAAGTACTGTATATAAATTGTCTTGTTTGAGCTATACAGCAGTGTTGTGAGGTAGATTGTATATATGTTATGATCACCATTGTATAGATGAGGAAAATGTGTCAGGGAATTTTAATAACTTGCCTGTGATCACACTACTAAATAATCATTGGAAATATGCATCAAAACAAGATTTTCCTGATTTCAAGTCTAGTGCTTTTTGCATTATAACACTTTTCTTTCCAAGGTCCTAACAACTGGTTTAAAGCTGTCTAGTGTCATAATGAAAGTATAGACTTACTTTACTCTTCCCCCTCCAAAAATAAAGTATCACAATAGGCTTGTGGTCACTACAAATTGTGACTCCAAGGCCAGGCAGACAGGTATGAAATTTATGATCCTTTTCCTCCTCCTCTCCCTATGGTAAATATAAATGCTAGTAGTTTTTTTTTTTTCCCATTCTGTGTATAACTCTACTCTGTAGACAACATTGTTCATGAGCAGTGAGTAATGAATGTCTTGGTGCCATCTGGCATCTTGTGGCTCAGCACAATTCCAACTCTATAAAATGAAGTGTCAGCAGGAAGAAACAGAGGTTTGTGTTCTTAATGTGCTAGCACAGACTGTGAAATCAATAAGGGCTTGACATTCTGGAAAACATCCCGCTGGCCAAGGAGCATCACAATCTACTAGGAAATGGAGTGGCTTAGTTTGCCTTTTGTGGAAGGAAAATAAGATAGCAATTGAAGACTTGAAACATTTAGGGTAGGTACATCATAGCTAGCATAAAAGTTAACTTGGGTTAGATGTGAGAGAACATTGATAAAGTAGTCAGAGAAAGTAACACTTCAAAACTTACAATGGATTTGTGATTATTTCATGGTGGACATTCTTTCAAGCACTGCTGATTACCAAATACCCAAGTTTGCTTACTCTGAACTATTGCTTTCCCCTAAATTCACCATTGTAGGCCTGTCCAACAGGCTGAGGGTGTCTTCATCCTTTTCTCTTTACATAAAGGGAATATTAGTGGAGCACATGGGCTGCATATCAGTCATTCCTCACTCCCTCATTCTTGATATGATGTGGCTGTGGCATCTTTTTTGGAGGGGTTTATTTTCTGTCCACACATTCCTTTCACAACTTCATATTCTGGGCCAGGTCAAATTCAAACCTGCTAAGTGATTAAGACTTGCTACTGGAATTAGTGAAGCAATGTTAATAAAATCAAATTTTTAAAAAATTTACATAACAATAAAAGAGAGATTGAATAAAGATAAAGCACTAACAATTTCAGGCAGATATAACTCCTCCTTGCATAAATATCCAGTGGCTAGCATTGTACAGGAAGGTATCTTGACCTTTATGACAGTGGGAATTCTTCAAGTCTGAAAAGCAATAGCTCCTCATAGGTTTTACTCTTATACCCTAAAGCAATCAAGAGGCTTGATTCCACTTGAACTTCCTTTTCCCCACCCCAATTAAGTCTCAAAGGTAGTTTCCCTACTGTATTAAAGAGAAACTAACCCAATCTACATGAAGGAAATGTTAGTCATACTAATCCTGCCACACATTCTTTATGCCACTTCTTCTGCCTAACACTCTATTCTTTTAAAATTTAATTTTTTTTGGTTACATTTTAAGTTCTCAACTGTCTCCCTTATACCCTGCCTCCCTATCCTGCACTAGAGAAGGTCACCATTTGACACAGATATAGAGATACGTAAAATCATATTATATATATACTTCTATATTCTGGAGGTAGATGGCATCTTTCTTCATAGATCCTTTGTAGTTGATTCCAGCATTTATAATACTCAGACATGCTTAGTTGTTCCCAGTTATTCTTTGAACAATATTGCTTTTTTCTGTATGTGACTTTCTCTTGGTTCTGCCTATTTCACTCTTTATTATTTGATGCAAATCTTCCATACTTTTTTTTCTAAAATCAATCCGCTCATCGTTTCTTATAGCCCAGTAGTATTCCATCACTACATAACACTCTCAAGGACAGTGGAGCCATCACATTGAATCTGAAAGTACATACTTCCAATTTCTTCTTTCTTGTCTTTTCCCCTCTCAGGAACTGAATTATACAAATGTTGTAGCATTTCCTCAAGTCTTTCTCAATGCTCATACCCTATTGATTCCATGAGTAGGATGTCATTGAAAGTTTGTATTGAATTTAAAAACCTAAAACAGCAGTTCTCAACCCGTGGGTTATGTTGAATTTGTAACAATGAAAATACATCCTGCATATAAGATATTTACATTACATTTCATAACAGTAGCAAAATTACAGTTATGAAGTAGCAAGGAAAATAATTTTATGGTTGTGGGTCACCACAACATGAGGAACTGTATTAAAGAGTCATGGTATTAGGAAGGCTGAGAACCACTGCCCTAGAAAGTAAAGTTTTCTATGCAGACAATTATACAACAGAAAACATAAGCAAGAGAAATTCCGAACTGAATACATTTAACTCAAAATTCTTTTCATGAGTGATGACTGAGCATCTGTAGTGGCAATAATGATAATCAGTGGTCAATAAGTTTAGGTGAGATGAAGATTTACAAAGACTTTATCCTAAACAAGAATGAGAATGAGCTGGTTGACAGCAGGTACTAGATATGTTTGCTGCTAAAGTAATTTAATAATAATGTATTTGTAGGTTTGAAAATGTATCACTTTACCATTAGGACTGGGACTAGCACAATTGAAGTAGCCCATTGTATATTTTGATTGACATGAAGACTTTTTTTATTGGATGGCCAAGGAAGTGATTTAGTAAAATGACTAGAGTGAAATGGAATGACATTGGTTTTCCTATGTAATTTCACAGTTCCTTCAAGAGAACAAACTTGGAAATCTCTTGAACAGTTCCTATTATTAGTTTATTCTAATGATAGAAATTGCTTTGGCATTGACTGAGGATTAGTGCTCCTTTGTTACTCCTAGAAATTAAGCATTCAAGAAGCTTTTTTATGAATGATACAGGCTGACTATCCAGGGAGATTCCAGAAATATCGATTAGGAGATCATTAAGTTCTTGAAGAATGTGAAAGAAACTAATTAATTAAAACAATCAATAGAACTATTGTGACTGACAAACTGAGTTGTTTTTCCACATCTATGTATTGCTTTATCTCTGCTAAGAAGGGGAAGAGATACATTTTCTCAATTCCTCTTCAGGGAAATCCTTGATAATGAAGATTATGTAATCTTCAGTTGCTGATATTGTTGTTCTTTCTATTTATGGTGTTATAGTCAAAATGTATACTGTTTACTTCATTGGTTGATACATGTTTCGATGCAAAGCAAAGTTAGCAGAACCAAGAAATTGTTGTTGTTATTTGTCCTTCATACTGGCAGAGGAAAAAATGACATCATGTCACTGGGGTCAAGATACAGTGTGTTCAACCGTGGCTGATCAGTCCAATATGAGCTTGGAAGGCTCTACCACAGGCGAGGCACAAATGGTTTGTTTCAACATTTGGACTAGAGATGTCTCTAAATTTGTGCCATCACAAATCTAGCATCAATAATGTCTTTAGATCTAATTTCCTATTTCAGGGAGCTAGAAAAGGAAAAGCTAAGGAGAAAGAAAGGGAACAATCACAGAAGTAGAAGGGGAACAAAGAGAATTCAGTGACATGTTATTCAAAGGAGGAGACTATGGATAAAAAGAGAGTCGTCAACAATGTTAGTAAGAATGAAAACCCAACAAAGGATGTGACAATAAGACTACTAACTATTTTGGAGAGTGCTAAGAATTGAAACTATGTTGCAAAGGTCAAAGTTAATGGTAGATGAGGAATTATAAGTAATAGGAGGAGGATAGTATAAGGTTTTTATGATGAAGGGGAAGAATGGTAATATTTAGGCTGAGCTGGCAAGATAATATATAGTTATTTTTCTTAGGATGGAGAAACTTAAATGTCTGGAAGTAGAAGAGAGAACCAGTAAAGTGGGAAAGTATAAAGACTAAAAAAAAAAGTAAAAATGACCAGAAGAGTGAAGACATAGAGGATTCAAAATGGGGTGTGTGTGAAATTAAAAGCAAAGTTAGAGGAAGAACAAATGGAAAAAGGCTTCCTTTCACCTCTGAAGGAAGGACATAGGTGAGGACTTGGGAAAGAAATTAGGCAGCTCATTTCAACGTTTGTGACCTTTCTAGTAAGGTAGTAGGCAGAAACACAACATCTTAGTGTTGGAAGTGACCTGAGAGTTCGAACCATGACTGTACAGAAATCCTTTTTATAACAAGTGAGGTCATAGAGGAGAGATGAGACAGAACATTCAGTTGCCTTGACCTTTTCAGCAAAGTAGGAGGAATAAACAAAACATTACAAATCTGCCACAAATGATGATCCATTCTCTGCTTCCACTTTGGACTGGTAAAACTAGTATAAAGTTTCCATTTTATTGAACCTACATGTACCTTGCTAAAGTTTCTAATCATTGCTTCTACTTCTACATTCTGGAACAAAGTAAAACATATCTTATTCCTACTCAACATGACAGGCCTTCAAACCCTTGAAAACAGTTATCATGTCTTCACATGTCTGCTCATGCCTAGAGTCTCTTTCAGGATTGATTTTCCTTCTCCTTACCTGCCACATTGCAGACCTGGAAAACCCCTCACTCTTGGGGCCCTCCACTCATAACTGATAATCAACATCAGTCTCTTAAGTAATCCTGATCATCAGAATCATCATTTTAGGACAGCTGCTCAGGTAACCATTCCACCCTTTCTAGCTTCCCTTTATATATTGTCTTCTTCCATTAGCATATATAAGCACTTTGAGGGTAGGGACCGTCTGGCTTGTTTGAACTTGGATACTAGCACTGAGCACAGTGCCTAGAACATATTAAATGCTTAACATATGCTCTATCTATCTATATCTATCTCATCTATCTATCTATCTACATATTTATAAATCTATATTTTATCATTTATCTATATTCCCCCATGTCTTCTCTCTCTATATTGAACCTCCTCAGTCCCTTTGACTAATTCTTCAGAAGCTCAAGGCTCTTCGCCATTTGGGGACCCCTTTTTTGAATGTTCTCAAGCTTCTGTATGTCCTTTCTAAAATCTTATGACCGGAATTGAACACAGTACTCAAAAATGGTTCTTACTAGGGCAGAGTATCTGTCAGATTCATATTGTACTTTCATTCCAATAAAATTCTCTGGATCTTAATATAAGTTTATTTGCAGAGCTATGGGGGCACTAAGAATAGAGCTGAGTGTCTGAGATAAGTGCAAGATTTGAACAATTAATATGGTGGTATAGATATACTCTGGATAAGACATGAATGAAAGATTGCTATGGAGCCACAAAGGTCCAGTTGAGGTGACAGAGATTAAACTCATTTTGGACCCATTCGGATCAGTTGTTCAAGTTCTTTTAGCAGTGATTGGGAACTTAGGGGAGCTAGGTGGTACAGTGGTTAGAACACTTGGTCTGGAGTCAGGAAAACCTATCTTCATGAGTTCACATCTGGCCTCAGACACTTAGTAAACTGTATGACTCTGGGAAAGTCACATAATCCTGTTTGTCTCCGTTTCCTCATCAATAAAATGAGCTAGAGAAGGAAATGGCAAACTACTCCAGTATCTTTACCAAGAAAACCCCAAATGGGGTCACAAAGAGTTGGATACAACTGAAAAACAACAACAAGAGGGAACTTTGAAGCAGAATCAGATAAAAAAAAACTAGATGGCAGGACTAGATTGGCGCTTAGCCCAGGCTGAAAAGAAGAATCAAAGGATTAAAGCAACAAGGTGAGAAGCATACTGATACGGCTGGATGCTGATTGAAGATTGGGTAGAGAGTGAATTGAAGCTATTGTAATGTTGTACTGAGCGAAAAACAACAACAAAACAGATTTCAGAACTGAAAATCATTCAAAACAAAGGGTTATTGACAGGTTCTGGAGGCCTAAAAACAAACCCCCTGCAATAACTCTAGTGCAGGCTCTCATCATCCCACACCTGGACTATCACAAAAGCCAACTGGTTGGTCTCCCTGCCTAAAATCTCTCCCCACTCTAGTCAGTTCTTCACTCAGCTGTCAAACTGATCTTCTGAGTGCAAGCCTGATTATATCACTCCTCTATATTACTTACCCCAGTAGATCCCAGTTCCTTGCAGGATCAAATACAAAATCTCACCTTGTCTTTTAAAGGTCTTCATAATCTGCTTCTTTCTTATCTCTCCATTCTTCTCAAACTTTATTCTCTTTTCCCCACGAATTCTGATTCAGTGACACTAGCCATCGTGCTGTTCTTTTCATATGGCACTCCATTTCCTAAATGTTTTCACTGGCTATCCCCTATTCCTGGAATCTTTGCCTCTTTTTCTTTGCTTCTAGCTTCCCTGATTTCCTTCAAGTATCACTCAAAGTTCAGCTTTCTGCAGGAAGACCTCCTTAACCATAATGCCTTCCTTCTAAGACTAGCTCCATTTTGCCTTCTATGTATCTTTGTACCATTATTTGCTTGGTATTTTCCCCATTAAACTCTTAGCTCCTGTGGACTATTTTTGTCTTTTTTTTTTTTAATCCACAGCAGTTAGCACAATGCCCAACATACAGAGTTAGCAGAATAAGAAATTTTGCCTACAGTCATGTGATTAGAGAATAACTTTCTGCCATTTACTTAAGGCGAGCAAATCATATAACTATCTAGTCTGAAAAATCAAGCTGAGACATTAATTATAGCCCCAGTGTTAACTGATTACTTCCTGCTCTCTGTCTGCAAATTTACAGCTTGAGATATCAGCAATAGCTCCAGTGTTTATCTGCTAGTATCCTGTTTTACCTGATACAGATCTTGCCCCTCTGCCATCTGTTCTTTGGCCTGTAAATCATCTTCTTCCATTATGTACACTTTGAAATTCCATTGTATCCAACCTACTTATGTAACCCAAAACTCTATAAGGTTGTTGAAACTGCTTCTTAGGGCTCATTGTTTTTTTTTTTTTTTTTTACACAATGAGGCTATATTCTGAGCATAATAAACTAACTTTTATATATCTCTGCATTGTGATTATGTAATTGGTAGCAGTATCTATAAAGAAATCTTTAATTTTTGTCGGTCACCAAAGTTTAAATAAACAGCTTGACAAATCCAAAGAGAGTTCCACAATTTCCTCTTGCATTATAAATCTATTTGGGAAGATTTGGATTTTAAAATGTGTGTATTTTTTTTACAGTCATGCTCCAAATTCATCTTGGCTTGCATGAGTTTCTCCTGGACAACCTATGATTCCATTTCTAATCTCACAGAGGTATGATATCATTGTGAGATAATCTAAGATGGAAATAGGTCTTTAAAAGATTGTCTCCTTTATTATTTGCAGTTAATTATATTGTCTGTCTTGCACATCTGGTCCTATATTTTTAAGTCTAGAAATTTGCTTTTTTTTATTACAACTCCACCCTATAATGCAAAATATCAAGCTGTGGTCTCTAATGTACAATGAAATCTTCAGAATAGTATTTCTGGCCTTCATAGAATCATTACATGAAATAGTTTGTTACATTGAGAATTTCATTTGTTTTTAAGGTAATGAGTCCAAATGATCTAGGCACAAAATAAAGACAGGATTGAAGTCATGTTGTCTCATGTTTACTTGATTATGTTACTAAATACACAGATGTGATCTTATCATCTGTGAATTCTGTTCAAGATTTCAAATTCCCATTGTGGTGTGTAAAAACTGAAGTACTTTGGCAAGGAAAATGGAGCATGTCCTTTTTTATTAAAGCAATGTGTTTGGATATAAATTTAGTTGACTTTTATGTAAACACTTTGCTCTTCTTTTCACTGGAAAACAAAGGACAATTCATTTTCTTTCTCATCTAGGTCCTTTTTTCTTTTCATGCTTTTTTGTCATATTTATTTTGACTTTAATATTTTTGTCAATTTATTTATAACACTGTTTTCTTTTACTATTTATGACCCTAGGGACAGTGTGCTGTAGTGTAAAGCTAGCTTACAGTGAAAAAGGTGTAGGCTAAAGTCCTAACTCTGAGACATAAGTCTCTGTGGTTTGGTCACCATGTACAAGTTGGTTAACCTCTTAGCATTATACCCCTTCCTCCCAAATTCATTAATACAAGAAGTTACAAGGAGTTGCTGATATGTATTAGCTGAAGGAGTTTCTGCACTGGGAAGGGGGAAAGGAATAAACGTTTGAGTGCCTATTTTTGTGCCAAGCACTGTGCTAGCCACTTTACAAATATTATCTCACTTGATAATATTTGTAACTGGGAATTAACTATACCAAAGAAATCAGTCAATCAACTAGCAATTATTATGTGCCAGGCACTGTGCTAAGCATGGGGATACAGAAATAGGCAAAAGAACAAACAATCCATGCTTTCACAGTCTGATGAGGAAGACACAGTCAAACAACTGTATATAAACAAGATACCTATGAGATGAATAGGAGATAGTCTCAGAGAAGGCACTAAGATTAAGGAGGATTGAGAAAGGCTTCCTGCAGAAGGTGGGAACTTAAGTGATACTTGAAGGAAGCCAGAGAAGCCAGGAGGCAGAGAAGAAGGGGGTAAAAGTTCTAGGCATGGGGAACAACCAACAAAAATGCGCAGAGTTGAAGAGGGGGTAGTATGTGAGAAACCTCACTTAAGTATCTTACTTGCACTTATCCTCACTCAGCATCTCATTTTCTGCTTATATATTTTTCCTACCCTTTCATTAGTTTTTTATTAACGTGCATTCCATTTCCCTTATAAACCTTAAAGCCTTGTATACATGTTAGCTATTAGCTAAGATGATATCAATTCATACTACAGTGTCAGTGTATATTGATTACCATTTGCTAGTATTATTAGTATGCCTTAGTATTTGCTGAGTTATTAGTATTTTTGAGAAGAGACTTAAAAACCTTCATTCAAAGGAAAACTACCATTTTCATTGGATGAGGGGGAAATGACTAGCAGGTCTTTCATCAAAATCTGTGCACATGCCTCTATAACTTTTTTCCCAAAGCCCATCAGTATGGGATTCTCTTCTTGGTGGAGACAATCGAATTCTTTAGCAAAACGGGCAGAGTGGAGTGTGTGAGAGGCAAGAGAATGCCAACATCACTCCTATTTGGTACTCTCCAAGCAAGAGACCCCTTTTGAGTCTCCTTTGAGACTCTCCAAGAGTCAGTCTGCTTTAGGGACTCTTCAAGCAGGAATTTCCCTTCAAAATATTCAAGCTTTGAATAGTCAAGCATAGAGTTGCTTCTGGATTTCAGCTTTGAAAAGGAAGATGGAAGTGGCCAACCCCATTTCAGGTTGCTGAAAGAAAAGTTCTAGAGAACACATGAGAGGAGCTGGCAGTCTGCATCATTTCCCAGCTTGATGCTCTAGAGACCTCAAAGAATTTCCCCATCAGTGAGATCAAGGACACTGTCTCTTAGTTGAACTGAGTTCTCTCTCTCCCAACGGAAGAATGCCTTCACTCTGTATTGTCTGATGTGTGTGTGTGTGTGTGTGCGTGCGTGCGTGCATTATATACACACACACACTTTCTGATTTTTGTTTTACTATCATTTGGATAAGTAGGATTTTGTTTGTTTTTTGTATTGTTTTGTTTTTTTATATCCTTTATGTATATTCATTGTGGAATTGATATTAGGTGGCAAAGGGATCAAGTCTTGAATATAGAGTTTGGGGTTCCCTTCCTCCCCCCCCCACTGCGCCCCCAATGACAAAGCACTCAGAAGTCAGATGGAACTTCATCATCCCTAGATGAATAAAATTTAAGGGCTCAAATTGATGTACTTTTTAAACTAAACAATTTTACTATTGTAAATTCTGTCCCTTCCTCCCATCCACTCCCCTATTCTCTCCCTGAGATGGTAAACAATCTGATATAGGTTATACATGTGACATCATGTAAAATGTTTCCATATTAGTCATTTTGTGGGAAAAAATCAAACAAAAAAGAAGGAATGAAGGAACGAAGGAAGGAAGGAAGGAAGGAAGGAAGGAAGGAAGGAAGGAAAGAAGAATGTTTTTGTCTATGTTCAGATTTCACCAGTTCTTTCTCTAGAGGTGGAAAGCATTTTTCATCATGAGTCCTTTGGGATTGTCTTGAATCATTGTATTGCTGGGACTAGCTAAGTAATTTACAATAATTCACCATACAATATTGCTGTTACTGTTCACAATTTTCTCCTGGTTCTGTACATTTCACTATGCATTAGTTCATGTAAGTCTTTCCAGATTTTTCTGAAATCACCTTGCTTATCATTTCTTATAGCACAATAATATTTCATTACAATCATATACCACAACTTATTCAGTCATTCACCAATTGATGAGCATCCTTTCAATTTCTAATTCTTAGCCACCATAAAAAGACCTACACTAAATTTTTTTTTTCTACAAATAGGTCTTTTTCCCTTTAATAAAAATCTCTTTGGGATACAGACCTCGTAGTGATCTTGCTGCATCAAAGGATATGCACGGTTTTATAACGCTTTGGGCATAGTTCCAAATTGTTCCCCAGAATGGTTAGTAGGTTGACATACTTCTAGTCCAGTACCACCACCCCCTTTCTCAAAGAGAGCAGAGTGTTCCAACTTCCTGATTCTCTCCTGACAGAAATGTAAGTTTCCCTTGTTGAAGGATAAGGGGCAAGGAAAGGCTAGAGGTGTCCAGTCTAAGTCCCTTTGAGCCACACAAGAACTTCACTCTCACTGCATCTCATTCTCCTATACATGTGGGGCACACTCTCATTCCTTATGACCGAAACACATGAGCACAAGGGCAATTCTGCTTTCTAATAATACATAGTGAATATCTGTTTCTGAAAATCTGTGAAAGATTCTCTAGATCAATATGGGTCAACATGTGGGCCAACATGTCACAGGATTTCAGTTCTGTCAGGTTTTTGTTTATACTTCTAACCATAGCATACTTCATACCTAAGGGTTTAGGTATGAATTTCTTACTAATTTCTGTCACTTACTAGCTGCGAGATGTTAAAAAAGCCATGTAATCTCTATGAGCCTCAGTTTCCTCAGCTACAAAATGAAGAAAGCAATAGTTGTACCAATGACCTCTGGTAGTTATGAGGTCCATATGACCTAATGCATATAAAGCACTTCATAAACTCTATTAGCTACCATTTCTGGACCTCTTTTATTATTATCATGAAAAAAATAATTTTCTTTTTAAAAAAATAAGATTGCTAGATTGGTAATTCAGTTATTTCATAATTTATATAAAAAGTGACTATCTCTTTAAAGCAGTTAAGTTGTTCTTTCATGAAATCCTTGTGAAAAATGTAGAAAAAAACATAGACTGGGCTATATTACATTACAGTTAGATGAATTTAGAGCTTTGATTGCTGAGACCAGAATCAATCTCATAGCTCTACCTATGTGCAGCAAGTTTGGTTTTTTTTCCTGTTTGGGGAAGCACTTGTATCTATGATTTGACTGAAGATACAGGTGTCAGATGCAACAATTTATGCATGACACAAAACTGGAATATTGCAGAGAGAATCTGGATTCTGAAAGTCCATCAAAACCATTAGCCCAGGCCAACAATGTGAAATTAAGAGGGGATAAATGTAAAGATTTGCCTGCATTTACCTTGAAAAGCATACTTTGCAGAGTACTAGCTTAATAGTATTTTTTTCAAGGTTAGGGGAATAGGCATGGATTTCTGTTTGACTACATACTCAATAAAAGCCCAAAGTGTGGCATGGCTGCTTTAAAAACTCTTGGTGCATTTCAGGAAATAGAGTATTCAGGATAGTCCAACTATATTACACTGGCCAGACTACACCTGGAACAGTTTTCTTTTTAGATCTGACTGACACTGTTGAAGAGGAGCATTGACAAATTGGAATGCATCTCGAAAAGCATTTCCAGAAGAGTCTATAATGAAAAGTTGATGAGGAAGAATTGAAGCAATGAGAGATATTTAATTAGATAAGGGGGAATCAGAGGAGCATAGCGGAAAGGGCCCTGGATGTGGAGTCAGGAGACTTCAGTTCTAATTGGAACTTGTCTATTTACTAATTATGAAACTCTGGAGAAGTCACTTATTCCCTGAGTCTCAGTTTCTTCATCCATAAAATGGGGCATTTAGATGAGATGATTTCTATGGTCCTTACAACATGAATTTAAATAATTTCATGATTTTGGTGTGACACGACTGGTGTCTAGGTATTTGAAGCATAATAACATAGAAGAGCTACACACCACAGAATTAGTATCAATGAATGGAATTTACTAAGAAATAATATAATGTAATGTAATGATATAGTGATATAATATAGTTCTATATAATTAACAACTTGGAACAGTGGAAAAACACTGGCACTAGAGTCAGGGGATTTTCTTTCAAATCCCACTTCTCCAATTTACTGCCTATGTGATCTTAGGTAGATTACTTAACCCCTTTGGGGTCATCTTAAAAAATGAGGGATCTGAGGGGTCTGGATTGGATGACCTCTAAGGCTCTTTATTACTTTAAATCAATAGTTTCCTTCAAAGCTCAGCTGAAAAACTACCTTCTACATTTAGTCTTTCCTGATCTGCCTAGGGACTAGCAAACCCTCCCCTTCCAAAATTTGTATTTTTAAAAATGATTTTAAATGTAAATTAATTTAAAATCAAATTAATTTTTAATTTAATTATAAATACTTAACTACAATGAACAAATGAAGACACTATCTGCATCCAGAGAAGACCTGATAAATAGAAGTATGTATAGAATAATTTTACATACATGCCTACACACATATATTTGTGTCCTAATGGTAGCCGTTTGGGGTAGGAAAAAAATTACATGATAACTGTACTATATATTTGAAAGGAATAGCAAGTTGTGCATACTAGATTTGCAGTTTCATGTGCAATTATCTTTTTTTTTTAAGAAATTATACTATGTTAAGGAAATGCTTGTTTTATTCCACAAATTAAAAATAAAATAAATACAAATAGATTTCGATATAATTCCATTGCCACATGTTTCCTTTCATAGAATACAAGCTATTTGAGGACAGGAATGGGTTCATTTTTGCCTTTGTGTCCCCCAGCACCCAGTACAGTGCCTAGTATATTTGCAATTCATCTAGCTTAGCAGAAAGAGTCACCACTACTGTGATAATTGCTCTAATTCTAAGTCTAGCTTGACCAAATTCCTTTTCCCCTGTGACTTGAAGGTCAGCTCAGTCAGTCCAGTGAAGCTTCATCTGTGATGGTCGTGAATGAGAAGTTTATGTGGAGATGAGAAGACCTCACAGGCAGGAGCATCTTCTGCTGTGCTTCATGCATCATGATGGCCTAGCAGAAAAGGATGTTCTAATTGACCCTCATCCCTATTCTGTGGACCTAGGAATTATTTGCCTTTAATTATCACTAGCTGGTCCTTCAGCTCTCTCCTTAGTCTTAGAAGTTGTCCTTTCCCTTTTATCTGTGACTACATTACTGCTGTTGAGCTTCTTGGAGCACTGCTGGATGTACTAGTTTTTTACTGAAATGTGGATAGATGACAATGACATACTACCATTGGGCTAAAGCCTTCTGTTCACATTAAGGACTTCAGATCAGCAACCAGCTTGTATCTTAAAGCAACGTTACACACACATTGTCTTCTGCCCTAGGTCCTCCTCTTGAATCTGTAGCATCTATGATGGGTGTGCAGAATATGGTGGCCATCATTGCCTCTGGTCAGCTAATTGTCTTGGCAAGAGCAGCTATAGTTATTACATATTTCTGCATTCTCTCTCCTTCCTCCCTATACATGTCTTCACATTCAACAAAGTTTATGTGGTACTAATAGCACATTAACTCACTGTTTGTCCCTGCTTATGGAGAGTCTCACAGTTCTCCATCCAAGGCCCATAGCAGAAAAAATTTGAGTCATGACTCTGCCTCTGGAGAGGAATGGGGAGTAGAGCTATGCTTGGTGGAATGGTGCTATGCCAGGTAGTACTTGTAAGGTGGGATCTTTTCATCTGTACTCATATTTACTAATGCAGTTTCCTTCTTAACTTTTCCTTCCCATTTTCAAACTTTCTAACTACCCTCTTTTTCAATTAGATAGAGATTAGTAGGAATAGTTAGAGTTAACAAATTGCAATTTTCATAGTGCTTCAATTGAAAAAAAAATGTGGTGCCAAAAACAGCCCCTTTTTCCTTCTCTCTCTCTCTCTCTCTCTCTCTCTCTGTTTCTCTCTCTCTTTATCTTTCCCTTTCTCTCTCTCCATCTCCCTTCCTCCCTCCCTCCCTCTCTCTCTCTTCCTCTCCCCGCCCCTTCTCTCTCTTTGTCTCTCTGTCTCTTGACGTTTTGGGCTTGCTTTCCTTATTTTCTCACTGTTTCTTGTTCTCTCTTGATCTTCATAAATATTTATTTTTTTCTCTTCTCCCCTCCCACTTTTCTAACCTTCATTGCCTCCTTTTCTGTAAGAGGTTTAAGAATTCTCAATAAATGTTGTACTTACCCAACAAGTTCAGCCCATGAGGCCTTGGGTGCACAAATGAATAAAAAAAAGAAGTGTTACACTCATGTGAGCTGGATTTCCCACCCAGCACAGGAAAAGTTTTGCCTCAGCCCTCAGCTGAACTTTAGAGAGAGTCTATGTTTTCCCTCCTTTTCCAAACCAGAGTCCTATGAAGATGACTGAGAGGGGAAGGGTGAACTGAAACTTTTTAATCTGTTTGAAGGTAATTAGCTGTGTTGATGCAAAACAGAACACAATGACAACAACAAAAACCCTTTATCCCTCAAGTTATAGAATAAATTAATTTCTCTGAGAAAACTGAAAGACCCAGGTTGGGTGGTGTAAGAGGATTACTTAATTATTTGATAAATATTTTTTGATTGAGGAGTCAGAAATAGATTGGACTAGTGGGTTTTTGTTCTTGTTCTTTTGGTAGCAATCTCATAGATTTTAGTAATATACATGCATGCTCTTGACACTCTGGTTTTGGGTCCATTTATGTTGCCCTCTCCATATCCCTTTCCATGTGGAAATTACTGAGGACTAAGAATTATGCCATGTAAATTACCAATATTTTTCACTCTCACCAATGGTATATGTATCCACTGCACATAGCTTTGGGAGGCAATATGCACACAATCCTGAGAGCTAGAGATAATCTGTATGGGTGATGAACCTGTGGCCTCGAGGTTTCATGTGGCCCTCAAGGTCCTCAAGTGCAGCCCTTTGATTGAACCCAAACTTCACAGAACAAATTCCCTTAATATAAGGATTTGTTCTTTAACACTTGGACTCAGTCAAAAGGACCTAGAAGGCCATATGTGGCCTCAAGGTCACAAGTTCCCTACCCCGGGATCTGCCTTTATAAACTGTGTTAGGCCTCCCTCTCCCCATCTTCCTTACATGGAAGATCACTAAAAAGGAGAAGCTGAATCATCAGAGGAACCATAACTTAATGTCAAAAGACACCCTTCATATTGCCCTGGAATCCACTGGAACAGAAACTCATATCAATTAATATCCTCATTACTTGTATATGGTAATCATGCTTTCCTACCTGTACTATTGTTATTAATGATAGCAGACATTTATATAGTAATTTAAAATTTGCAAAGCATTTTACACACATGATGTCATCTACTACTATTCTCTGTATGCAAGCAATAAGTACTCTACATACTGGCCCAAATTCTCAAGGACTGTTTTACTAGCTACCCTTTTCCTCTAGGATCAAAGAGCAAGAGCTGGAACATACCTAAGAAGCCCTCTAGGCTAGCTCTCTCATTTTTTTCAGATGATTAAACTGAGGACAAGGGAAATGAAGTGATTTACATAAATTCAACTCTGTAAGAAGTATCAGAGACAATATTTGAACCTCAGTTCTCTGACTGGAGAGTCAGTTCTCTTTCCATTATTCCACACTGGCTTCTTAATCACTGCTTCAGTCCTTAATTCACAGCTGCAGGTGGTTGCTGGCACTTTTCTTAACTGACAGATGTTACCTTTTTGGATCCCATCAATATGCCCCTTTTTCTCTCCTTTTGCCATGATCAGAATCAAAGGTCTGATGCCCGTTGGAGGCTGAGAGGAGGAGCTGCCCTGACCTTGTTTCCCATAATAATATCTATGATGTTTCACCAGTTCTTCCTCATCATCCTGAGAATTAGCGTCTCTTGCATGGCAGAGTACCTTTTCCTGCTGATCCCTATTCCTGCTGAAGCCATCTTTTCTCAGCTTTATCACTCCTTCATATTGAGTTAAGTTCTTTCCTCTTTTCCTTGGCTTCTGTTTTTAACATAAGGGTTCAGTTTCATGTCCTTTGTTCTTGTTTCTTCAAGCTGCCCTGGGTTGAGCATGACTGACAAGCAGTAACCCAGCATTGCTCCCATGAATTCTTTGAGCCCAGGTTTTATCATGGCTTACAGATCTTATCCACAGCCTAATAGCCTACTTAAGGGTGGGCTGCAGTCTCTCCGTTCTCACTATGTTGTTTGGTCGTTTTTTCAATAGTGTCTGACCCTTTGTGACCCCATTTGGAGTTTTCTTGGCAAAGATACTGTCATGGTTTGCCATCTCCTTCTCCAGATCATTTTACAAATGAGGAAATTGAGGCAAACAGGGTTCCACAACTTGCCTAAAGTCACACAGCTAGTAAATATCTGATGCCAGATTTGAACTCAGGGAGATAGGTCTTCCTGACTCCAAGTTCAGCACTGTATCTACTGTGCCACCTATGTGCCCTAGAATTTATATTTATTATTCTGTCTCATTCAGTTGTGCCTGATTCTTATTTATTTTATTTTATTTTTTGTGGTAAAGATACTAGAACGTTTGGCCATTTCCTTCTCCAGCTCATTCTACCGATGAGGAATTGAGGCAAAGAGGGTGAAATGACTTGCCCAGGATCACAAAACTAACAAGTGTCTGAGGCTAGATTTGAACTCATTAAGATGAGTCTTCTTGATTCTAAGACAATGCTCTATCCATTGCACCACCTAGATGCTCATCCCTCTCACTATACAGTTTTCCTCATTGTCTCACTCTTCTTCCCCTCTTTTTCCTACTTTCTCACTTCTTTCTCTATTCTTCTCTTTCTCCTTTCCTTCCTTCCCCTTCCTACTAACTCCTTTCCCTTCCTTTCTCTGCTCCCCCTCTTCTCATTGTTTACCTTCCTTATTCTCTCTTACCGCTGAAATTCACTGTGATTTTCTTAACTCTCTAAGTGGAGGGGAATTGTAAAGGACATTTGAACATGAACCAACAGAGCCTTGTCTAAAGAGGAATGAAATTACACAGGTCTTCCTGGGAGAGGAGGGTTGAACTACCAGACCTAAGCAAAAACTGATGCCTTGGCTAACACCCAATTACTGAGCCAAAAGGATTAGGGGCATTAACATCAATCCATCCTGGTCATCACCACTTCTGCCTCAAACCCAGAGCCCAGCCCCCAAAGACCTATGATGCCAGATACCAGTAAGAGTGACCATGGATTCCAGAGAAGCAAAATGTCCACATACCTTGTCAGTTCAGCCTCTCTTAGATCTATGTTCCCTCTTTACAGCTGTTCCCTTTTCAGATCCTATCAGCTGTTAGATTCAACCAGTGATTGGCTAGGATAAACATATGTGTGTGGATGTACACAGACTCTTCATGGATGTTTGCAATCTGTATAAGATTTTTTCAGTCTTCTACAATTACTTTTAAGTTGGGCCCACTGCAGAACACATTGAGAAATGCATCATCACTTGTCCTGATGGTAGATTTTAAAAATCTGTTCAGCGTTAGTTGTTCCTATGAATCATCATCCTGCACCCTCTTTTCTCACTCTTACATTTCTGATCCTATCATATTACTCATCGCTTCAAGTGGTTTTAAAAAATATGAAGAAGTGCTCTCCTTGCCTCTCCTTTCAAATTCTAAGTAAAGAAAAAGGTGGCATCAGTGATACAAAGAATTTGGATCCTCCCTCACAAAAGCTTAGGATTCTCCCACACAAAAACAGCTTGCTTCACATAGTTGAAAAAACAACCTATAAACTCATTTCCAGTGGTAACTGAGTGGTTCAGAGGGTAGAATGCTGGATCTAGAATCAGGAAGACTCGAATTCAAATAAGGCTATAGACATTTACTAGCTGTGAGACCCTGGGCAAGTCATTTATTTTTTTTCTTTTTGTTAGTTTCACTATCTATTAAAATGGGAATAAGCATACTCAGTTTTTCTATATTGGGTATTTCAAAAACACAGTTTTCTTCCAATGCAATTTATATATTAGGGAACATTTTGATTATAATGCAAATTTTGAGTTAGTTTTTGCAGTGTTGCTTCTCCAAGAAACATCACGAGAATTAAGAAAATTGCATTGGCTTCTCAATAACTCACAAGCTGCAACTCTTTTCAGAGTCCATTTTCACAAGCAAAGTTCAAGGTAAAGTGCCATATTTAATGTTTATCTTCTGCTGCAGTAGAAGTTATGGCTAGAGGAGGCCTAGGCTGTCCCACCTCCTCCCTCTTACCTAGTGGCTTCCTGGCCAGAGGCCTGGAGAGTGCAACTTGTTCTTGAAGCTAGGGGCAAAGACTGAGGCCTTGGATGGTCAGCCACTGTTTATTGTAGTCTGTTTTGTATTTCTTAACCATCTAACATATAAGATTATGCTACTATTTTTAAAATTAGGTTCCTATTTTTTTATGTGTAACTCAGGAAGTTTTTGAGCATCATGCTCCTAACACCATTTTCTCCATGATGTGATTTCGTACCTTAGTGTTTCTGGGGGATGCCTATGTTGAATCATAGCAGAACTGTCTGTACCTACCTCCTAATTTGATTGTAAAGATAAAAAGTGATGATATTTTTAAAATGGCATATCAATGATAGTTATTTGTCTAGGTTTCAAATCATATTTATCAAACAGGTGGATTATATAGAAAATAATTATTTTCATGTAATAATTAAGAGCAGGATGATATATGTGGGAGTGTTTTGGGATTTCTTTGAGAAATTTAGGACATAGATATTTTCTTAATCCTATATCAATGGTCAGAAATATTGTTTTATATTTTCTCTACTCAATGCCAAATTATGAAAACAATTCAGTGAAAATAAATCCAAACTGATTGACCTGGTGAATGACCTTATTTTTCACTGAACTAGCCAAACAATTCAATCAAAATAATGAGTTTGAAAATTCACGTAGTCTAATTTTGGTAAGGGAGAAAAATATCATGATCCATTAGGCACTAGCTGTCATCCAAAGGGCAAGTTTAATAAATAATTTGAGGGCTAACTATATTCATAATTTTTAGCTGCATAATTAAAAGTTTTAAGTTTTTCATTTTGAAATAAGTTGGAAATTTTCCTTTACTGCCTCTTCCCAAAGCATGACTATGCCTTTGAAAGCAAAGGAAATAGAATAATGATAACAACACTCATTATTATTATAGTAATAATTTCTAGAACATGAAATACATAAAACATAAATAATAATAACAGAGGAAAAATTGATCAGCAGACCATTTCTATCTGAACTCCATTGATCAAGATGAAATGAAAAAGAAAATAAAAATAGCTACGAATCAGAAAATTTTAAGCAATTCAGTTACTATCAGCCTGCTTTGAACTGCTGACTCTGGGTAGAACTTTAATTTTTTTATGCAAGACATTAAATGAAGTACAGCTTTTTATACTTTTAGGTTCAGACTTCTTATTGTTAAGATTGCTTCACTGGCTGGGATGAGGAGAATTATTAGGTCATGATTTGTATGTCCCTTGAGTTTGTTTTTCATTGCTTCACTACTTGAATATCTCTCCACAAGTATTATTGAGAGCACCTGCTGTCTTCTATGGAACTGAGGGATGAAACTAAAGCATCTGAATATACTGTACATTGTTTTCTGCTGAGTTCACAGTAAGCTGTGCTGGAGACTGCCAGACGTACTTTGTTATGAGCATTGCTGCCAAGCAACAACCCCACCTTCTCTCCTGGGGGTCAAACCCTGAGATGTTAACTCGAATTCTAACTATTCCTTAATCCAGGTCTATCATGACTGAAGATAGAAAATGTTCTCAAATATTAAGTCACCATTATGAATATGTCAATTCTTTCCTTCCATCCTCAAGATCACTTAGCTCAGCACTAAGAAGTAATTAAAGTAAATCACTGTCCTTCACATTTTAAAAATTTATGTGTAACTCATGAAGGTTTCAAACATTGTACTCCCATTTTTATTTTTTATTTTTTGTTCTTAATGCCTTCTGTAGTTTCACATCATAGACATTTCCCAATTATCTGTCCCATTTCCATGGATCTCTACCTTGTCACAAAACAAAACATGCAAAACTAACAAATACTAATTAAGCAAAATAGCAAAAAACAGATTTCCTAAAATGATGTACAATATCACAAGACCATAGTCCCTCACCTTTCTAAAAAGAGAGTAGGTTCCAGAGCTTAATTTCAACTTGAAGTGATTATTTAAATATCCCTTCAAAGTCCAACCCACAACCAACACCATAATGTGGTGAGATTCACATTCAGCAGTTCTCAACCTGTGGGTCACGACCCCTTTGGGAGTGGAATCACCCTTTCACAGGGATCACCTAAGACCATTGCAAAACACACATTTCTGATGGTCTTAGGAACCAAGATACCCCTCCTCTATCCGTCTCCAGGCAAGTCCACCCACATGCAGATATGCCCAGATACGCTCACATAGGAGTATTGAAGGGTCAAGTCATTAGGAAGGTTGAGAACCACAGTGCTAAGTAGTATTCATTCCATTGAATGTACCATTGTGCCTGTTTAATAAAATTAAAGAAGATCACTTACTTCAGAAGTTTTTACCTCTATTAGAATTATAGGGATAGGGACTCAACCTATGATTTCATTGATAGAGGAAACTCTTCAATCAAAGAATTCCCTTTACAAATGCATGTTGGCATATTTTCTGTTCCACATAATCTAGAGCATTGAGAGATTAAGTGAGGCACCCACGATCACAAAGCCAGTATAGGTCAGAGGAAAGATGTGAACTCCTGGCCAGATGTCTTTAAACTAAGGCATTAGAATTAAATGAGAGATATATGTGTGTATACACACACCCACACATTTAATATATATATGAATATATGTGTATACATATATAATAAAGATAACAATTAATTTAATATAATACACATGACTGTTTACTTTACAGTCATTAAGAGAAAAGATCAATCTTAATGATTCTGCTATCTAAAGATTGACCAATACTACTACATACCAAGGAAAGGAAAGCATATAATCCTGATGTGCTTCCATAGGGCATAAAAATAACTGATGGAAATCGTTGCTTTGAGACAAGAACATTGAAGGCCTGTAACCTGAAACCATTTACATAGATGAATAGAGGTGGGGGGAAAGTTAGCTGCAGGAAAATATGGAATGTTTCCTATCTGCTGAGTCTCTAATCTTATTTTCATATATACATATATGTGTGTGTGTATGTGTATGTGTGAGTGAGAGAGAGAGAGAGAGAGAGAGAGAGAGAGAGAGAGAGAGAGAGAGAGAGAGAAAGTGTATCTTTCTTTTCCTTGGCTACCTCCAGACTTTCTATTCCCACTTTCTTGTACCCTCAGCACTGCCTTTCTCTTTATTTTTGTAATTTCTAAACTCAGATTTGGTTGCTTTCCTAACTTTCTTTTATGTAAACATATGTATCCATCCAATATATGATTTATTTTTCTCCCACTCAAAATGCTTCTATATTAATTTCTTAAAATCAATTTTAACACTACTATTGTAGGTTACATATATTGCCTAAGTAGCTTTCTTTTTGCAAGATCTTTAGAAACAAGACTGGGCTGGCCATCAAAGGTCAGGATCAGCAGTCCAGCTAAGCAGGAAGGGTCTGGGAAAATTGTAATTCTGAGCAGGCCAAGGTCAGGAAGATCAACTAGGGAAGGGACAACCAAGCAGATGGAATGGATTCAGTCTGGGAGGTCTGGAAGGCAATGGGAATAGCAGTAAGTGAATAGTGTTTACTAACTCAAATCCTAGGCACTTTGCCCTATATATATATATGTGCTATCCACTGGGTGTGTGTGGCTTGGGATCACAGGTGTTGATCTTAGCCAGAAGTGTAAGTCAGAAGCCTACAGTGGCTTGGAGGAGAGGAGAAAGCACTAACTAGACAAAAGGTTTTAAGATATACTTTCTGTCTGACAGATACCAGGTCTCTCTCAGAGCTATTTTTGTACCTAGAATAGGAGTATAGATTGGGGAAGAGGCTGCTGGAAAGGAAGGAAGGAAAGGAAGGAGAGAGGGAGGGAGGAATGAAGATTCAATTCAGTTCAACTATATTTTGTTGAATACCATGTTCAGAGCTGCGAAAATAAAGACGAAAAGTTAAATAGATCTTATTATGAAGGAAACCATCCTCTAATATATGTATCCCAATAAATATGATATAAGACATAAAAGGAGAGATCCACATGAAGTTCTCTAAGAAAATTTGTATGGTAAATATTATTGGTTAAAGGTCAGCTGAAATAATTCATGGAATATTCAGTACTCCGTCTCTTTCTCTCTCTCTCTCTCTCTCTCT
>CM053585.1:434272443-434306989 GCA_028646515.1 Pseudochirops corinnae
CTTTCTTGATCAGATTGACAAATCTCCAAACAAATTTTTCCTAGAGCTTGAGAAATGGACTATATTCTTAGGCAGAAACCAATCATTCTAATATCTTAATCCCTAGTGGGGACAATCAAATCCTTTACATAGCCAGTTGTTCATTTTCCATGTCCTCATTTATCTGCCAAAATGACAGTCTTCAATTACATGAAGATCTGACAATATTACCTCTGTCCCTAAATCCTTCAGTTCCTATCCAGGAAGTCCCTATCCACAACTTCAAAGTCACTTAAATACTTTCCAAAGTTTTTTTTTTCTAGCTTTTCCATTCATTCTCACATGAATCAAAATGAGAATGGATATTTTTATTGACACATGTAGACCTCACCAGGCCTGGTACAGTGCCTTGTATATATATGATGCTAAATAAGTTTATTGAACTATCATTTGATAGATTAATTAATTAAATGTATATCAAAGCAATTCCCTTCCTTATAACACCTGGAATAAAAATCGCTCCAAAATTAAATAGTAAATCCAAGAAACAACAAGAAACTAATGAATCCATTAAAGAAAAAAAAACACCTACATGGAGATTTTCTGGACTAGATATCCTTTAACATGTCACTTTGTTATGGGCTTTTCTCATTAGTCTTGGAAAGTTCATTGAGGAAGAGGGAAACTGATTTTTTCAATGACCATTTCATATTTTTTTTAAAGTTCAGTTACTATGTAAATATCAGAAAGCTATTTTTTTTTTCTTATTCCCAAAATTTATGTTAAAATTAGCTTGCTGGCTCATTGAAGATGAATGTTTTTTATGGGAGAACAAACCATCTTCTGGTCTTAGTGATAATTTCAGGGCTTTTGCAGGCTTTCTTTTCCCCATGTAACAAATTTATAAAAATAATTCTTTCTCATCTTCTTTCATTACTCTAGCCATTCTAAAATGGGGTAGTTCAAGAATACCAAAATCTCCAACAAATAGTGAAAAGTTTAGGAACAGTAGAATGAAGTGGATTCTGCTCAACATTGAAACTTGCTTGACTTCATTGCCTTCCATATTCTTGATTATGAAAATTGGGGTAATTTTCTCCTAGAGGTAAAGCAGTGGCCCAGCTAACTTATTTCCTAATGTTTATATTTTTCATGTGCATATCACAGTAGAGATAAAATAGCTGTTGAATATGCAGAGAAGCTACTATTACAAAATATAGCCTTTTTATCTTTATATTTGGAAGTATTTTTTTTAAGATTTCTTTCCTCAAATCTAAACCTAAACCATGGCCAGATTCACTTGCAGGGATTTCTCACTGCCAGAATTTATTTTATCTGCATTAACAAGATGGAATTTTCCAGTACATAATAATAATATATTGCTTAGCTCATTTCCCACTAGATTATTAGAGCACAAGAATATAAACATTTAACAATTATGCTAATTACATTTTGTTAGTCTTGTATTTCCAGGATGCCCATGCCACTAATTCTTCTATAAATGAAAAGATAGACTCCATTATTATTCTTTTGGTATTTCCGTGCAGAGGGAGGAGAACAAATTGCTACTGATCATTTTTTTCAACGCATTAGCTGATTTTGTTTATTGCATTATGCCTGAATCATTGCACTGATGTTATACTGGAATAGAATCTGCAATGGGAGGTCTATCTTTTAATAAAATACCAAACAACTTAACACATATAGGGAGTTCCCACCTCATTTTAAAAACTAACTTACACATTGGTTGCTTGGAACTTGGAAAGAATTTTCCCATGAAATAATATTTTATACAAAAAAACCAGCCCACAAAAGCCTTATCAACCTTTGATGTACCTGAACTATAGAACCATATTCATAGTATAAAATCCAGCCACTCTGAAAATATACCCAGAATTCTAACTTAGAACAACAGTAGCACATCTTCCACCCTGTTTTCATCTCCCAATATATTCAGATGCTTATTGGCTAGGTAAACTTCAGCAAATTACCTAACTTCCATTTGCCTCAATTTCCTCAACTGTAAAATGGGAAAACTAATAGCACCTACCTCCCAGTATCATTATTGTCATAGTCAGATGAGATGATAGGAACAAAATGCTTAGCATGGGGCTTGACACATAGTAGGCCTTATATAAATGCTACCTATCTTCATTGTCATTGTGGTGGTCAGGGATTCCCTGTCTTGCATATAATCTATCTTCCAAACAATAGGAGCCATAATACTCCCATCTCCAAACCAAATAGCCTAGCTTCTATACTAGAGGTGGGCATTGAAGAAAACTCCATGAAGAGCAAGGTAGTTTGTTAGGTCAAATTACCCAAGAATACTTACTGCACATCTTTCCATAATAGGGACTGAATTTAGCATTATAGGTTCATGTCTCCACTTTGTCAGTTACTAGATGTTAGACCTTAAATAAATCCTTGAACGTTTCAGTCTCTAAGTTTCCTCATCTGAAAAACAAAGATAATCCCTTGAGTTATGGGGGGGAAACACTTTATAATCTTTCTAAAGCTTTATAAATATTTTCCCCTCACTATTTTTTTTAACTCCAGACATGATTTCATAGGTAAAGGGAGCTCCCAGTGAGGAATTTCCCAATGCAGTTAATCACTTTCTCTGAAACTTGTCATTTTAGATAGTTGCCCGGGGTACGGAAATATTAAGTGACTTGCCTAGGCACACAGCCAATTTATGTCATAGGTGCAACATGAATCCATGTATTATACATTCTCAGGCCAACCCTCTATCCATTATGCCATGCCATCTCTCATTATCGTTATTTGTTTCTTTGTCATGAACATTTCAATGACCACTAACTGTTCTCTGACTTTTTGACACTCATCTATTTTGACCACCACTTACTGTTCACTGCCATCCTCCTCTTCAAAGATCAGAGAGGAAGTGTAATGTCATGGATAGAGTGCTCCATTGGAGGTCAGTAAAAATGGACTTTAAATCCTACCTCAGGCACTTCACAGTACGATAGTGGGCAAATCACTTAATCCTCTGGGACTCGGTCTTTTCTATAAAATGGGGATAATAGAGTACCAAGTTAACAGAGATGCTATGAACCTCAAATGAAATAATGAAAGAACTTTGCAAAGTGTGAAGGATTATAGAAATGTCAATTCTTAGCAGTGGTGACAGGTGGATTGTGGTCTGCATCATTGAGCAGCAAATCAATGAGCTCCATAATTTGTAATTTTGTTCTGTGTTTTGGAGCTGGTATCACCACAGACAGAAGTGCTAAGACTCCAGTGGGCTGCTAGTCTAATCTAGAAGACAATTTGTAAACAGATATGAACCTGCAGTAGCTTGTTCCAGGGGTGATTGTGATTATGGTTCGTAACCAGGAAGCAAAAGGGAAAAGGAAGCAGGCTTTATGTACTAGAAGACAGCTAGGTAATACAGTGGATAGAATGCTGGCCTTGGACTTAAGAAATCCTGGATTCAAATCTTGCCTCAAAAACTTATTAGCTGTGTGACTGTGGGCTTGTCATTTATCCTCTCTTGGTACTAGTTTTCTCATCTATAATGTGAGGATAATATTAGCACCTTCCCCACAGGATGGTTGTGAGATTAAAATTTTTATATATACATATACACAAACACACACATATAGATATATATATGTATACATATATACACATATATTTCTATACATGCATACATATTTACACACATGTATATTATATAGTAACATATATACACATACCTCCTATATACATATATTCTCAATATATTTTATATATGTATACATGTACATATATTATGTATACATATGTATATATACATGCCTGTTCACATCTACATTGTTGGTATTGTAGTTTGTTCTTTTTCAAAGAGGGCCAATGACATCACAGGGTATTGCCTTGACTTGCCAATGAATTGGATTTAAGTGAGGCAGAGTTGCACAGTCACCAGCCTCACTGCCTCTTTCAGAGTCATTAAAGTTCAGTGGCAAGACAAAAGGCAAAATGACTGGCAGTGGCCCAGATGTAGTTGATGACTCTGGTGTCATAGACTTCATTTCTATGTCTGACCAAGCTCTAAGCTCTCCACAGCCAACTGCTTCAGCCACATTCATAGCCATTGGAACAAGTTGTTCTCATCCACTCATAGACTTGGCATGAATGTATGTGCATGTATGTATATGTTCTCTGGCCCAATGATCTCTAGTACAAAAATGATGTGGTCCTCAGACCAAAAACCCTAAATGAGTTTTAAACTCATTTACTTATTTCTGATCAACAAATGATGGCTTCTTCATTGACTTGATTCTACAGGATTAAATATATTTGTCTTTGTGTGTGTGTGTGTGTGTGTGTTTGTGTGTGTGTGTGTGTGTTCGTGTGTTCTTTCAGAATTAATAAAATGAGAGAATATGAAAGAACATAAAGACTATTTCACATCTAGAATGAAAACCATGCATAGATATGCCTAAAGTTAACCTTGAAAATGTCCATGCATTTGAGAAAGGCAAGTTCTTTCTGTAAGATTTTTGAGAACCATTAAATGGTTAATTTGCCCAGGTACCAGCACCCAAAAATGTGAAGAAAAAAATCTTGCCCATCCAGCTGTCAGGCAAAGGCGTGGCCATCAGAGTCAAAATATGTGCACTTTGGGAGATATTTTGATCTCATAATCACAGCTCACATTTACATAGTATTTCCCCCACTTCAGGTTTGGAGGGTAAGTAATATAAAGTTTAATCATACTTTAGAGATGAAAAAACTGACTCTTTAAAATGTTAAACCCCATGTCCAAGGTTATATCGTCATTAAGTGTCAGAGCAGAGATTCAAGCAGAGGTGTGCAGCTCCCGCAAGTGTACTTTTCACTTCACTACTGGTATGCTAAAGGTAACCCCAGTGTTGCACAGTATCTGTCTAATAAATCTGCACATCATTTGTTAATTAGGCAGTTTGGAAGTAAAGTGGATGGAGTGTTGGGTCTGGAGTCAGGAAGATTCATCATCCTGAGTTCAAATCTAGCCTCAGACTCTAACAAGCTGTGTAACTCTGGGCAAGTCATTTGACCCTGTTTGCCCTCAGTTTCCTCATCTGAAAAATGAGCTGGAGAAGGAAATGGAAAGCCACTCCAGTATGCTTGCAAAGAAAACCCTAAATGGTATCACAAAGAGTCAGATATGACTGAAATGACTCAACAACAATTCATTAATTATATTGGAAAAAGTTTCCTCCTCACCCTCTGGCAATGAAGAACCTAAAAAATACCAACAAAAAAGGCTGACCAAATTTAGCTTTATAATCACTGATCTGGAGCTATGAGAGACCCATGGAGTCCAATCCCCTTGTTTTATAGACAAGGAAGTTGAAGTTTAAAATTGTTTTTTTACATGCAACTAGGAAATAAGATATACAGGCACTGGGGTAGAGAAATCCATCTTGCTCTACTAGAAAGTTAGGGGAGATGGGGGAGGATATAAGAGAGACCAGACTGGAGGAAGGGGTGTGTAGTAGAATTTGTAACTGAAAATCTTGTGGAAATGAATGTTGAAAACTAAAAATGAATAAATATTTTTTTTTTTTTAAAAAGCAGTTGAAGTTTAGTGAGAATTCAGGATGCAGGTCTTCTGACTCAAGAGCCAGTGCTCTGTCCCACCACATTCCAAAAGAATTTATGCTTTTAATAGTGCGGCTTTATTTCTCCATGTACCTCCATTTTCCTTCCCCATCCTCTCTCTCTTGCTTCTTTCTTCACTCCCTTACCTTTCTGTCTCTCTCTCTCTCCCTCCCTCCCTCAGAAACACACACACACACACACACACACACACACACACACACACACAGACACACACACATATCCCAAGACCTAGAAACAGACCTGTTTCCAATCTATCCCACCCAAGTCCATCCTTTGTATCTTTATATAGCTGACAAATTTTTATCCTCTAAATATATGTGTATTCATATTGTTTCCTACTCAAAATCTATGACTTTCTAATGCCTCCAGAATTAAGTTTGGTTTTCTTAGCCTTTCTATTCGAACCACCACCAACCAGGGTCCAATTTACCTTTCTAGCTTTATTTTACAGTATTCCTCTTCACACACTACATGTTCCAGATAAACTGAACTATCAACTTTTTTCATGTTCCAGACAAGTAGAGCTATCAACTTTTCCAAAGTCCTGTCCTATGCTGCCCACCTTGATGAACTGCCCTCCCCTATCTCTGTAGCATATCCCTTCCTTATTTCTGCCTTCTATCATCCTTCCCTTTCTTTAAGATTCAGCTTAGATACCACCTTCTCCCAGAAGCTTTTCCTGGTCCTCTCCTCTCTTGCAGATTAAAATATTCTTTTTTTTCCCTTCTTCTCCCTTCTCCCTGTTTTTCTCTTCAAAATTTCTTTTTGTCTGCATCGTTCCTTTCATCATACTACATTCTACTTTCAGTTCTATGTATTTATGTGCACATATTTTATCTTCCCAATAGATTGCAAGCTCTTTGAGGACGGAAGCTGTCATTGCACATTTTCTTCCAAATAATTAACAGGATGCCATTTAAAGACATTTGTGGAAATAAGTTGAATTGTACACTATACCCTCTGACTTCTCTTTATTTTTTAAGACTATAATCTCCTTGAGGTAAAGATCAACATTCATTTTTAAATATCATTTGTAACAATCCCTGGCAAGGAGTTAGTCAGGCTGCAATATTCCTTGGGATTTGTAGTTCACAATTTAGGAAGAGAAGAAACTAATGTCAAAGCTGCCTGATGGTGGGGAGTGAATACAAAGAAGAGGGAGAAGTCTTATCCCTAGGCAGATGTCCTTAAGTTTTCAGCATCAGTGATTCCCTTTCTGAAGTCCTAGAGTGATACCTTTATTTAAATGGACAAGATGGGAGGTGCTTGTGTTATATCTTAGGCTCTGTCCTGAAAGAAAGAAGCTAGAGGAAAAGGTAGGCCTTACACTGCCCATTCTTGCTTCTATTTGAATTTTTCTTAAACCTATTCTACTAAAAATGCATGTGCTAGATTTAATATGATTTATTATGAACATCTGTGATCAAATCTGTCATTGTCTTCCAGGTGTCCCATTGTTTGTGGCATGATGGTGCAATGAGAGCCAAAAAGGACTAAAGGCTCGTTCCCTGGGAAAGACTGAGAGCTGAAATCCCAGTCCATTGTTAGAGAGTTGTGCTCTCCAACTGCAGGCATTTCATATCTAGCTCCAAAGTATAAAATTACTATAAATGAGGGCCCATTTTATAAATCCACTTCATATCATGAGTTAACATGACATCAATTAGAGGCAGTTTGAAATAGTAGATAAAGCAGGAAGTTATGTTGTGACATAGACTAGTTGTGCAATCCTGGGCAAACCATAAACCTCCCAATGCTGTATCTAGATAACTCTCTGACCCCAAGGTAGAGAAAAGGTGTTTTTCTACCTTAGAACAGAGACTTTTTTCAACCAAATCTTCACAGTAATAATGAAACCACACGTCCATTCCTATCCCTATTATGTACAGTGCCTCAGCTATGGTAGGGATATGACCTGAGGCATAGTGGAAGAAACACTGAATTTAAGGTCTGAAACCTTCACCTTCATTCCTAGGACTTCCACTTGCTGATCATGTGATCGATCATTAGTAAAACATTAACTTCTCTGAAACTCCCTTTCCTCATCCATAAAATGGGATTAACCTCACAAGCACTTTGTTACCATCAAGGTATTACATACATTCGAGCTACTAATAACATTGTACACATAGACACTTAACTTGATGCTAAATGTTCTTTGTTGAATTGAAAAGTCAGTCACCAATCAGGAGTCTGATCAGCTTGGAGGTCAGTCTAATTTAAAAATTCAATAGTGTGTGGAAAGACCTCATCTGAAGCCATTTAAGAGAGTTTTTTATTGAATATTTTTGCACTAAAGGTATTAATTATCAAATCTAAGGAGAATGCATAATACATACTGCCATAAGAGTACATCAATACAATAAATATTCATTCCACAGAGAGCACAGATCTCACCTTCCTCCCCCCTCCATTTTCTCCAGCAAGATCATGTATCTATGAACAAAACAGATGATATTGCTCCTTCTTTCAGATTGTTGGAGAACCCCACCTCTTTAATTGCCTCAATTATCTCTATTGTTAGTACAACACTGTCTTTAAAGAGATAATTTCAGCATCAAACGCATCCTTGGAAGATCATTGTGCCCTGAAGATTTAATTCATTTTGGTGAATGTAGCAATTAAAAGTAAGACAAATCTTCCAGTCTTCATTTAGCTTTCATTTAAAAAAGAAAAAGAAAAAAAATAACAAATCTTAGACTTGAATCTTTATATCATTCTGAATAGGATTATGGCTCTTTGAAATTGCTGTTGTCAAATACCTCTTAAATGAGGCACTTTTGTATGCCATAACAAAGAATGCAGCACAATTAATTTTAATTGTATTAGCTGGAACTGGGATATGAGGTGTGGTTGCTTAGAACTCAGGGGCTGTGTTTTATAGAATCATTTAGAATATAAAGATTTAATTTTAGATAAATATAGTGTAACTGCTCTCTTTAAGTATTACCTTTCCTACTACCCAAAGTCACAATAGAGGAAAAACTGAACCATGGGCTTAGGCCTGCTATTTTAAACTGGTGTGTAGAGTTCATTTGCGTGTGTATACATGTGTTTACATAGCCGTGAAACATGCATTTGCATGCGTGTGTAGTATGAAATGCACACATATATTCACATGTGTGTTCACATTATACATGCATGCACATACATCGTTTGTGGGAACTCTTTTTATTTTTTTTCCTTTTCTTCCTTGGCCCAGATTATAGTGTAGCACTGGAATTCCTTAAAGGCTTTTGATGCAAACTCATATTACCAGTACTTTTTTTTACTGCTTTATTCAGCTGGCCTCTTTGAGGAGTAGGGTGACTGACAACTGTGAAAACAATATTTAGCAGGTGGAGGGGTCACCAATGAGAAGATGCAAGGGATGCTCACTTAAGATTTTTCTTCTCTCCTAAGCCATCCTGGATAGCCTGGAAATGTTATTGACTCTCTGAATACATAGTACTCATCATGCCAGGCCAGTTGCCCATTGTTCTTCTTTTCCCTTTTTCATTCTGAGGATCATCTCTATATAATGCAAAAGATGAAACTCATTTCTAAATGAAGCAATATTAACAAAATTCAAACAACATTGCTTGTATAAATTTAGCATTGAAGTTCTCTCCTTGGATCTTAACAAAAGTTCTGTATTTGTCACTTGAACGTAATTCATAGGGTTTTAACATGTTTCCATTTTACTATTTGATGTTAAAAAGTTTCCACATAAAACAAGGGCAGAACCTTAAATTGAATTGAGCTCAATGGTTGGGTAAAATTTTCTGTTTGACTTGGGAAATGTACTATCAGATTTTTTAATATAGTTTTAATTTTGCTATTGACTTCTTGTTCCTCTTGGAGTCTGTGGCCTTGAGGCCAAATGTGGCCTTCATGGTTCTTGGGTGTGGCTTTTTGACTGAGTCAAAGTTTTACAGAACAAATCCTTTTATTAAGAGACTTTCTTCTGTGACGTTTGGATTCAGTCAAAGGACCACACTTGAGCTCCTAGAGGACCACATGTGGCCTCAAGGTTGCAGGTTCCCCAAAGCAAAAAGAATAATTTTATCCTTCTAAATGGACGAAGCCTTTTGGAGAAATAAAAGCTATGCTGCTACTACATACCTTAATTTAAAGACCTTATAGGATCTCCTTTGTTCAAAGGTGAATGAGGCATTGTGGTATTAAAGAAAGAGCAGGAATCAGAGGACCTGGGATCCAATCCTGTATCTTACTATATGTGGGACCTTGATCAAATTTTTTGGCCTTCCTGGCCTCAGGCCCTTTAACTATGCAATAAAGAGTCTGGATTAGATGGATTGTAAAGTTTCTTTCAATTGTAAATCTGCGGTCCTATAATGCAGTCCTGCCTTCCTCCAAGCAGAACCACTATGTCCATAAAGAAAGTTTAATGAAAAGTACCATTAGAAGTAGTCTCTGTGTGTGTATGTTTGTACATATCACAAAAGTTTCCATCCAGAGCCAAATATAAGGAGAAATTCCTGAAGTTTACTTTTTAAGACAAAGACCACTTGCTCCTTACAGTTAGCTCTTTATCTTTCTAAGTAAAGTTATCAAAGGGAATTAAGAATTTCAGTCTAGGATGCTGATCTGAAAAGGACTAGAACAAAGAATGGTGGACGTTCATTCTAGAGAAACTTTAATTAACAGGCTTAAAAGCATGTCTCCATTTCGCTATAGGTAAGGATGGAGGGACATAGACTGGGCCTGTAATTACATTGTTATAGGTATGATAAGAGAATTTCTGTTTTAACTTTCTTACCATTACTTAAGTTGAACAGATCATGTAATTAACTAGAGCCTGCAAAATACACCTGAGATATCAACTTTAGCTGCAGTTTTAATAGCTAGTTTGAAAATTTCAGTTATGTCTCCAGTGTTTACTAACTAGTATCCTGTTTTACTTGGTACAGGTCTTCCTCTTTTGCCGTCTGTTCTTTGATGTGTCAATCATTGCCTTTCCCCTTCTGTTTTCTGTACAATTTTCTTGTGCCCATCCTGCCCACATAACTGAAGTTTACCTATACTTGCTAAAACTGGTACTCAGGGCTCACGGATTTGTTGTATACAATGAGTACTCTGAGCATATGCCATTTTTCCATTTCTGAATTACTGATGGTTATGATTGGCCATACTATCTAACAATGGATCTTTGGACAATCTCTGTCACATATAGAATTCCTATTTGAGGAAACTTCTTTTTATCAAAGTGTATTGGCAGCTTCTCTGCAAGTTATAATCTAAGACAGTTGTCTATAGCAGTGAGAGATACAATGACTTGCCCAGAGTCACACACTCAAAGCTTAAGCCAGCTTGAACTTTTTCTTGAGAGGTGATTGTTAAATTTTCAATTTGAGCATTTATACCTTATGTTTTGGCAAATACTGCCAACCAGGGCTTAATTTATTGTTTTGTTAATTGTCTAGACTTAAGAAATGAATGGAGAAAACATTAATAATGCAGTTTAAAATTAAAATATATCATGAATATATTTTCCCTCCAGGAAGGTTATTGTTCAGCATTTACCAGTATACCACTGTGTCTTTGGGTCCGGTCACTCAATTTGAGGCAACTAAGTGGTGCAGTGGATAAAGTGCTGGGTCTGGAATACAGAACACCTGAGTTAAGTCCCAATCAGATACTTACCAGCCATGTGACTGTGGATTTGTCAGCTTCAGTTTCTTTGCTCATTAAATGTAGATAATAACACGTCTCAGAAGGTTGTTGCAATGATAAATGACTTGTTACTTGTGAAGTGCTTAGCACAAGGCCTGGCACTAGTATGTGCTATATAAATATTTATTGTTATTATTATCTATTAATGACTACTCTTAGGGTCTACTCATTCATTTTGAGGTAGCTAAATTGCACCGTGGATAAAGTGCTGGGCCTGGAATGTGGAAGCCTTGAGTTCAAATCCTAACTCAGATTCTTACTAGCTGCTTGACCCTGGGCAAATCTCCTAACTACTCTTTTATTTCAGTTTCTTCAACTGTAAAGTGGGGATATTGATATCACCTAACCCCTGGGTTGTTAAGAGGATAAAATGAGTTAAAGCTTTAAGTTGATAGAAAGAAATGCCATCTGAATCAAAGTTAAATATATGATAGAAATGAAAATGTATGAAGCAGTGGTTCTCAACCTTCATATGCGGGTGTATCTGCATGTAGGTGGACCCACTGGAGATGGATAGAGGAGAGGTGTCTCAGTTCCTAAGACCATTGGAAATATGTGTTTTCTGATGGTCTTAGGTGACCCCTGTGACTCCTGAGAAAGGGTCGTTCGACCCCCAAAGGGGGCGAGACCCATAGTTTGAGAACCACTGGTATAAAGGGATCCATGAGGTTGTTTTATACAGTCCAACCAAGAGGCATTTCCTTTCTGAGTCTCAAAGACATATTTATGAAATAGGTCTTAATGGAGATCTGAGTCACATTGTCTGAATGTATAAAAATTATTATAGGATGAATTCTATTGCCTTTTGGAAGCTATAATGCAGACAAGACAAATAGCCTGGAATCCATCCCAGACCTAAGCTTCTGTTTGCTCCTTCAAGTGGTACAAACAGTGTCCTTATGTTTTTAAAAATCTAGTCTTTCAATGGTAATATGCAACATTTTTGCTGTTAACAGGAACTTGGAAACAAGCTACCTAGAAAACTGACATAAATATTACAGTTAGTAATTGACATTTTGGTAGGTAAAATTGATGTGAAAGGAATGTAGTCTAGTTATTAAATATGTCAATTAAAGAAACAAAATTTAAAAATAAAACAAATATTTTACTAGTACAGTCATTAATACATTGGTTCCATTCTGGAGAAAGTTCTTTAAAAATGAATTTACTACCATGAGCCTGCATCGTAATAAAAGTCTAAGGAACCTTTTTGAAGAATTTCAGCTTTTCTTGTCTCATTTCCAATTTGGAAAAATTGAACATTATAATTTTGGGTGATTTTTTTTTAAATGGTCCAGCAAGAAACATGATTGGTTGCTGTCCCTCAACTAACTTAGCCACTATGAACTTAGTCAACACTAGAAGCTTCTATGGAACCATAACATCCCACTTGGTATCTCTTGCTACCTGATAACTGAAACTGTCAACTGTAATTTTTCTATCAGCTATGATTTTTTTTTAAAGAAATATCCTAGCAGTTAGAATTGCTAGACTCTAAAAGTCAAAGAATCCATTAACAAACAGATTGGGTGCTCATCTTTTTGAAGTATTTCCAAAGCTGGCAAATGAGTCAATATTATATGATTCTATTTCAAATTCTTCATACATAATTTAGTAAAGGTAAATTTCATTGTAACTGTCATTCAAAATCCAAACAAAAGTCAATCTGACTGAATTTGGTGTTGCTCTGAAAGGTCATAAACAGAATTGAGTTCAGATTGAAAACCCAGAGGAAGATTTCTGCCAAGAAACATAGGATCTGGAAGAGAATTCAGCATTCCTCAATTTGTTATGATGGTGAGAATATTAGCACAGGGAATTCAAGCAAAAGGAGAGGGCCTATGGCAATGAAACAGGTTATGGAAAATACCACCCAATTAGTGGAAGAAAAGCAATGTCATACTGGCTGCCTCTTAAATACAATTTCTATCTTCCACCAAGAAATTCAGGCAATAGCAATTGTGTTGGATTGTACTGATTTCACTTTATTTTGAATGGATAATATCCAGAATGCTTCTTGAAGTAGATAATTCCTTTTACTGTTACCACCTATTTCATATTAAGAGAACTTTAAAATTTCAAGGGATTTGGGTACAATTAGCTGCCATGAGAACCAATCACAAAGTATAAATGAAAGGGAAATTAAAACCTTTCCTAGAATACAAGTCATATAGGAAAAAGTATCAAACATATGATCATTTGTTTTATATGACTATACATCCTTGTCACTAGGGTGGCTTCTAATGGTAGATATGAGTCAGTGAACAGTGGTAGAAATGAAAAAAAAAGTATAAATAGCACAGAAGAAAAAAAATAGAAGGTGACTGAGGGCAATTTTGACACTATTTTATTATATGTGTATGCACTTAAAAAGTATATATCACAGAGGTTTATTGGTTGTTTTACAATCTTTTTAATTTTCCTTTTAGAATTTAGATTGATATATTTGTTATTTTGTGTTTGTTGAATTAATGATTTTTTTTAAAGAAAAAATAGACATTACTCCAGAAATCAGAAGTCCTGAGTTCTTATCTTCATTTCAAGATTTGCTTCCTTTTTCAGAACCAAAGTTGTGTAGTTGTAGTGCCAATGCTGTATTCACTGCAATGATGGTGACTATGAATATGCTGACACAGTTCTAAATCACAAAATATAATAGACTTTCCATATATAAGACAGAAGCAAAACATTTACTCAGATACCAGAAAGCCAAATCCTAACCAGCCAAATCCCAACACTGAATCCGTCATAGCAACAAAGAAATTAATACACCATAGCACAAAAGGGAACCACATCATCCTTTAGTCTTCCCACAAACAAACACTCACAAGCCTATCTGTCTTCTTGGCTGTGTCCTCTCCTCCCTCCACCTCTAACTGCTCTGACTCCCAGCCTCCTGTGGACTCTGCTCCACCCTTCAGCAAGCTCCTCCCACTATAGGCTCCATGTGATTACATTTGACCTATTAAGGGCCAGGGCAGATCTTCAAATTCTCATTACCCTTTTAGTACTCTCAAAAATTGTGTCCTTAATCCCTTCATCTTCTTTCTATACCCTTCACACTGAGAAAATTCCTTGATTTTCAAAGAAATAAATAGAATGGAATTCACCTTTACTTCTTGGAAAAATCTTGAATCTTTTATTAGAGAGTTGAATGTCTAGAACATAGAATGCATTTAGGAAAAAGGAAATGGTAATCAAGAAGAACTTGTATCAGATCAGAAAGAAAAGGTAATGCTGATTATGTACTTTTTTGGACAGCTATTAAAGTAGTAGATTAATTGGATGCTATAGATAGAGTTGAAATAGATATTAGCAAAGTATTTGATGAAACTTATGCTTTGCTTATTTGAAGAAGATGAGAATATGTGAATTAGATAAACTGAGACTTTGGAGAATTTATACCCAGGGAAATAAGAGAAATTCAATCAATTAATTAGAATTGACTATGTACCTACTATGCACCAGTCCCTGTGGATACAAATACAAATAAGGACATGATCTCTTGTCCATCTAATAGGGAAGACAATAAGAACAGAAATAATTATATGGAGTATAAATATAAAGAGAATAAATAGAAATAAATACAAGAAAGTTTGGGAGGGATGATATCCTGTTAAGGGGATCAGGATGTGGAAAGTGGCATTTGAGATGTACCTGGCAGGAATTTACCAATCCTATTTGGTGGAGGTGATAGGGGATGCATTCTACGCATGGGGGAAAGCTAGTGTAAAGTCACAGAGCTGCTCCATGAAATACTGTGCATGAGAAACAAAGAAAAAGCAATTTTGGCTGAGTGTGGGATGGGTCATAATGTACAATGAGGATGAAAGATAGGTTGAGGTCAAGTTGGTAAGCATTTTCATTGCTAAAGAGAAAAGTTTTTATTTTATATGAGAAGAAAGGGGAAGCCACTGGAATTTATGAAGTAAGGGAATTACATGGTCAGATCCCCACTTATGGAAAGTGACTTTGGCAGCTGTACAGAAGATGAACTGGAGTGGGGAGAAATTTGAAGCACGGAGACCAATTAGGGGGCTGTTACAATAACCTGGACATGAGATGATGAGAGCATGATGTGGTGACTATATGAATAAAACAAGGAGTTGAATTCAAGAAATTTTATGGACATAGAAATGTTAAGATTTTGGCAACTGCTTGGATATGTGAGGTGAGGGAGAAGAAAGAGGTGGGAATAAGGGTAATGTTATAAACCTAGGAGCCTGGAAGAAGGGCTCTGCCTTCCATGTAAATGGGGAAGTATGGAAGAGGAGTGGGTTTGAGAGACAGATGAGTTTTCTTTTGAATATGTATAGTTTGAGGTATCTTTAGGACATCTGGTTTGAGATACTCAACAAGCAGCTGATAAATGTATAGTCTTGCGCTTTGTTTCAGAAAATCAACTTCACAAGTCCAAAATAGGGAGGCATAGTTAGATAGCAGTTTGTCTAACAAAGACTTGGATATATCAGTGAGCTTCAAATTCAAAGTCAACAATGTTATATGACAGCAAAAACAATTAATGCCATCTTGAGTTGCACTGGCAGGCATAGTTTACTATAATAAGAAGGTAATTATCCAACTCTCCAGTTCCCTGGCCACAACATACCTCTCATATTAGGATTAGTTCTGGGCATCGTATTTGAGGAAGAGCACCACAGTTTAAGGATAGACCTAAATAATTTGGACAACATTCAAAGGGGTAACCAGGATGATGAAGCGCTAAACTACAATTAATACAACGATTGGTGGAATAACTAGAGAAGAAAAGACCCGGGGGGGAGCTAGACAACTGTTTTCAAGCTTTGAGTGAGTTGTCAGAGAGAAAAGGGTGTAAACTTATTCCTTTTCATTCCAAATGGTAGAAATGAGAGCAATGGGTAAAAAATAGAGGCAAATTTAGACTTGTAAGAAAAAAAATAACTTCTATCAATTAAAGATATTCAAAATTGTATTTGTCTGGCTGTCTTGGGAAATGGTGGGTTCACCCTTCTTCAAAATCTTCAGGCAATGATTGGATGGTAATTTTTCAGGTATATCATATTGGAGATTCTTTTTTCTGCAATGGATTGGATTGAATGGCCACTGAAGAACCATTCCCCTAATCCCCAATTCTGAAATTTTGAGGCTTTGTGAGTTAGTGCAAGAGACATTGAATATTCAGGAGAAAAAGAGGATAATTAATGGAGCAAGGTCCCAGTGATGACAGAAGAACAAGGTAAAGGATATAAGGTAGAAAGTTAGCTTTGGAGGATAATTCTTTTTCCAAGACAGCAAGGAATAAAGTGGGTGAAGAAACAGAGAAAATTTCATGTGGAAAGGTAGGGAGTTAAGGAAACTGGTCTCATATGTCCTCAATTTGAATAAAGTAGGAGTTGAGGTCATTTTATGAGCTTGAGTGGTTGTGAGCTTGAATGGAATGGAAGAGAATGGAAAAGGTTTGGAATAGCTATTGTGGGAAATCTGATAGGAGGGGAAAAGAATCAAGGTTTCTGAGACATTGACTCCTAGCAGCAGAGTAAAAAGAGTTCAGAGAATTAGACTGATGGTAAAATAATTCATTATTCCTACAGACCTAGTTATAATAAAACACAATTACACTACTTTCCAAGGAAAAAGATGCCTGTGTTTAGTCATTAACATTTTATACAACAACAGTTACAGACTTTGAATAACTATTTTTAACATTTGTGGATCCAGTACAGCTGTCACGAGGCTTTTGGTTTTTAGCAGTGAATGTCCAAAGTCCGTTTGCCAGATTGGATTCTTTTTTACCTCTAGAAAAGAAGGAGGGAAATATTTCCCCCATAATTGTGATTTTATTAGTGTAGGGAACTCCTAGATTCCCATTGTGGGTCAGCACCTCACTTATAACTTTAAAAGGCTCAAAGAGCTCCCTAAGTCATCTCCAGGTTAAGTGATTTGCCCTTTGATCATGCAGCCAGCATGTGTCCAAGGCTGGTCTCATACCCAAGTCTTTTTGATTTCAGGGCCTGCACTTTATTCACATGCCTAAATTCAAGTGGGCACAGAAGTGACTTAAGTAAAGAAAATTCTTCTATCTGAAAATCACTTCATGACTTTACAATGGTTATGAAACAGTGGAGTTACCCTTCCCTAAACAGCATAATATGTTTATAGCTCATAGAGGATCTCTTAAAAGTCAAATGGAAATAAGCCTAGATTTCCTGTTTCCGTCATAAGGCTGGGCCTTACAATGACAGATCAAAGCTATTAGTCCTTCCTGGAGATCAGCAAAAACTGGGAAGTCACTCATCATCATCCTTACAGCAGCTGTCATTAGGTTCATGCTGCAGATTGAAAGGCAACAGCAGCTGGGGATAAAGAAAAGCAACTACAAACACAAAAGCCATGTGATCAGAAGTGTTTTCTTTTCCCTTGTATTCTTTGGCTGTCGTGGAGCTTTTGCTCTACATGTACATGTACAGTACGTGGTTTCTGCACCACAAGTTGCCCCCAAATTGTCCCAATTTCAATGATCACTGAATAATTGCTATTTGATGGGGCCTGAACTTGTAGCAAGGAAGGAAGTAGACCCTTCCCTGACTTGGGAGAAGGATAACAATGATCATTGACAGTCATCTAAAATTCTAAATCTTTCAAAGGATATTGCAAGAAAAAAATCCTATGAGGTTCACACTATGAATGTTAACCCTACTTTACCAGTAGGGAAACAGGATTAGTTAGGTTAAGTAATTTGCCCTGGATCAAAAATCTATAAATTGTTGTGAGCTAGGACTCATTCCTATGTCTACTGCCTCCCAAGCAGTGATTTTATCTGGCAATTTACTGATGAAATATAATTTCAGCCTCATTTCCTACATCTATAAAACGTAATGAGAGGACCAAAGTTCAATTCTTTTTTTTCCCCTTTACTACATGACCTTGGGTGAGTCATTTAACTTTGTTGGGCCTCAGCTTCTGCATCTTTAAAATTAGGGAATTAGATTGTGTGATTTCTAGGACCTGATCCAGCTCTAAATCTATAACACCATGATCCTGTAATGACATATGATTTTATTGTGTGTATCAAAAGAGAAAGTCTAAGCACAGCACTTTGTAAGCTTTAAAACGCTCTTTATCACATCACTGCTAGTTTCTTTCACTCTGAACAAGTGGACACCTAAGTTATCTTTAACAATGACTTTCTTCTGTCCATAAGTTGCACCTGAATAGAATAGGGTTTAACAAAACATAGAATGAACCTTTGTCACACAGATTGTCCTGAAATGTAACGTGTATTTTCTTCCTCAAAAGAACATAAGAAAATAAATGTCCATTTCTTGGTTTTGTTTTTTATTTTTCATGGAGATTAAGTAAATGAGATGCAGGGCAACAGAGTGAATAAAGAGTTGGCTTCAGGATCAGTAAGATTAGGGTTCAGGTCCTGCCTGCCTCATATATGCTAGCTGTGCAACCAAGGACAAATCACTGAGAGGCCATAGCCTCTCAGAGCCCCAAGGCAACTTCCTAGGAATGTAAATTACAGAGAAATTGTGGAGGTAGTTTGCCCAGTTAAAATCCCCCCTTCCCCCTCACTCCAATTCTGCACTAAAGAAATCACAGGTCTGGACAAGGAAAAAAAAGCCCTCTAAAATGTCTACCAACCTACTATATTATATAATAAATGCATTTATTTTAAACCTCCCAAATTCCTCAAGGTTTAGAGAGGGGAAAAAAAGCCATTTTGACCTCAGACATGACCCTGTGCATCACAAGAACTTAATAGCTTACTTCCCATAGTTAGTATCCCCAAGGAAGGCTCAGCTCACATCCAGCTTGTTTCTGAAGTGGCTCATGAATATTGCCTTCTTTTCAGAACTCTTCTGTACAAGTAAGTTCTCCTAGCTTATAGCCTAATCAAAGTGAAGAAAAGTTTCAAGTAATTTTGAAGACCTTAAATTCAGTAGCTATGCAGGTCAGGATCTTCTGAATTACATCAGATGAAAGACTGGAAAATATTAGGGCCATATTTCTTTATAATACCAAAAGGATGGAAGAATGTAGATCCTATTAGGAAGATTGAATAGTTGTTGCTATTTTTTTTTTTTTAGCATTTTGAGTTAGACAAATTCTAAACACATTTTGCAAAGTGTGTTTTCCCTTAAGTCCATATGTGTTTTAAGGGAAATTTAATCTGTATTTTTGAATCATTTATAGTTAACTCATCAAAATCCTGCTTTATAAGAAGAGTTTTATGTCCAAAATCTAGTTGAGTTACCATATTTATTAAAATCAGAAAAACAAGATTTGCCAAAAGATTGCAGTTCATTTGTAACACAATCTATTCCATTTCACCATTAACAATGTTAAACATGGTCTTTATTAGGCTGGGGCAAGAGTGAAAAGGACAGTGTCAGGTGGATTGTAAGAGTGTGAAGAGCTCAAGGTGATGCAGCCCAGTGTGGAATACTGAGTCAGGGGTAAATGAAAAGGACTTTGTTCTATAATTGGGGCAGAGCCAAGAAGGCAGCATAGAAGCAGGAAAACTCCATGAGCTCCCCCCATAAGCACCTCAAAAACCTATAAAATAGGACTCTCAACAAATTTTAGAGCTACAGAACCCACAAAGTGACAGAGAAAAACAAATCTCCTGCTGAAGGCAGCCCGGCAGGCAGACAGGAGGGGTCCATCACAGCATGCTGGGAGACGAGCCCAGCCCCACATGAGCCCGCAGTTTTAACCTCAGGGTGTCCCTGAACAGCCCTGGCTGGAGTGGACTTCAAGAGAATGGCTCACTAGCAGCTGTTGTAGTTTCCAGAAATGTCAACCCACAGAGGCCAAAGACAAAGTAAAAGGTCAGTATGGAACTCTGCTGGAAATGGGGGGGGGGAGAATAGAATGCAGTCTGGCCTCTACCCCTGGAGAAAGAAGCAGTGGAGACACAGTGGCCATGTGCAGCCACCTCCATGTGGCTGCATCAGAACTCATGGCCTTCAGATCATAGGGGCACCAAGTGACCATTTAGAGGGTAATTGCTCTGGCTTTAACCTGCCTGGATCTGGATCTCAGTCTTGGGTGGTGGTCCTGAGGTATGCGACCAGTGAGCCATAGCTAGTAAGGGCAGCAGAGAGGGCACCCAACTAATAGCTCCAGCAACTGTGAAAACCCCAGCAATTTGGAACAAAGCTCTCCCCTCTGGTAGCAGAGTTCTACTGTGGCAAAGAAGTCAAAAGTCAGGTGATTGAGTGGCCACATGAGCAAGCAAAGCAAGCACAGCAATCAAATCTGAGATTCCTTTTCTGGGGACAAAAAGGATCAAAGCATGGAACAGGAGGAAGACAATGAAATCAGAACTCCTGCATCAAAAGCTTCCAAGAAAAATATGAATTGGTTATAGGCCATGGAGGAGCTCAAGTAGGATTTTGAAAATCAAGTAAGAGAAGTAGAGGAAAAATTGGGAAGAGAAATGAGAATGATGCAAGAAAATCATGAAAAGAGAGTCAATAACCTGAGTGAAGAAAATAAAACCTTAAAAATAGATTAACTAAAATAGAAAAAGAGGCCCAAAAAGCCAATGAGGGGAAAAATACCTTAAAAAAAACCAATTTCTCAGATGGAAAAAGAATTCCAAAAGCTCACTGAAGAAAACAATTCCTTCAGAATTATATTGGAGCAAATGGAAGCTAATGACTTTATGAAAAATCAAGATACTAGTAAACAGATCCAAACAAATGAAAAAATAAAAGGCAATGTGAAATATCTTACTGATAAAACCACTAACCTGGAAAATAGATCTAGGAGAGACAATTAAAAAATTATTGGACTACCTGAAAGCCATGATCAAAAAAAAAAACCTAGAAATCATCCTTCAAGAAATTCTCAAGAATTTCCCTGATATTTTAGAACCAGAGGGCAAAATTGAAATTGAAAGAATTCACTGATCACGTCTTGAAAAAGATCTCAAAAAGAAAATTCCTAGGAATGTTATAGCCAGGTTCCAGAGTTCCCAAATCAAGGAGAAAATCATGCAATCAGCCAAGAAGAAACAATTTGAATATTGTGGAAATGCAGTCAGGATAACACAAGATCTAGCAGTTTCTACATTAAGGTATTGAAGGGCCTAGAATATGATATTCCAGAGGTCAAAGGAGCCAGGACTAAAACCAAGAATCACTTATCCAGCAAAAGTGAGTGTAATGTTTCAGGGGAAAACATGGTCATTTAATGAGGTGGAAGACTTTCAAACATTCTTGAGGAAAAAAACAGAACTGAATAGAAAATCTGACATTCAAACACAAGAAGCATGAGAAGGTAAAGAGGGAAAAGAAATCATAAGAAACTTATCAAAGTTGAACTCTTTACATCCCTACATGGAAAAACAATAACTGTAACTTATGAAACTTTTCTCAGTATGAGGATAGTTGAAGGGAATATAAACGTGTGTGTGTATGTGTATACATGCACATACATACATATGTCTATATAGGAGGGTATATGTGTGTATGAATACATATGTGAGTGTGTGTATATATGTGTACATGTATACACAGAAAGAGTTCTCAGGATCAATTGAATAGGAAGGGATGATATTTAAAAAATAAAATTAAGAGGGGAGAGAGGAATATAATGAGAGCAGATAGGGAGAGACAAAATAGGGTAAATTACCTCAAAAAGAAGCAAGGCAAAATGGAACAGGTCAACCTTGCTCTCACTGAATTTCACTTAAGGAGGGAATAACATACACACTAAATTGAGTATCTTACCCTACAGGAAAGTAGGGGGGAATGGGATAAGAGGGGGATGATAGAAGGAAGGGCAGATTAGGGGAAGGGTAGTTAGGAGCACACACTTTTGAAAAGGGACAGGGTCAAAGTAGAAAATAGAACAAGTGGGGGGAAGGATAGGATGAAGGGAAATATAGTCAGTCTTTCACAACATATCTACTGTGGCAATGTTTTGCATAACTACACATGTACAACCTATATTGAATTGATTATCTTTCCAGTAAGGGTGGGTGATGAGGGAAGAAGGAAAGAATCTGGAATTCAAAGTTTTAAAATCAAAGGTTTAAAAAAAATCATCATCATCATCATCATAATCATCATCATCCTCATCCTCCTCCTCATTATTATTATTATTGTTATTGTACGTGCAACTGGGAAACAAGATACACAGGCATTGAGGAATGGAGATACATCTTGCCCTACTGGAAAGTTGGAGAGGGGATGGGGAGGGATGTAGAAGAGAGCAGATTTGGGGAGAGGGGTATACAGTGGGATCGCTGTTTTGGGGTGGTGGGTAGTGGAAAAACAGGGAGAAAATTTGTAACTCAAAATATTGTGGAAACAAATGTTGTAAACTAAAAATAAACATAAAATTTAATTTAAAAAATGAAAAGGATTTTGTTCCCTCTCAGAAGCCATCAGCAGAGAATCAAAATGGGGACCTCTATAGTATATTAAGCTGAGCCAGGTCTAGATATGCGAGGATCCTGCCCACCAGGAAAGATCTAAGATATTTAAAAAAAAAAAATGGAAAGCATCCTGTACTCCAACCTCATCTATATGCAGCGATACTTTAAAGTAGCTGTTTCTCAAATCTGATTTAAGATAGCTAGGTGGTGTAATGGATACATTGCTGAGCCTAGAGTCAGGAGGACTCATTTTCCTGAGTTCAAATCTATCTTCAGACACTAGGTGTGTAATTCTGGGCACTTTACTTAACCCTGTTTGACTCAGTTCCTTCATCTGTAAAATGAGCTGGAGAAGTAAATGTCAAACCACTCCAGTATCTTTGCCAAGAAAACCCTACAAGGGGTCAGGAAGAGTTGGATGTGATGTAATGGTAATGGTAATTTGAAGATCTTCCCTCCCCTTTAATAGGCCTAAGGGAATTTGAACACCTTTCCTGCCCTTAATAGGCCAAATGTAATCACATGGAGCCCATGGTGGGAGGAGTTTGCTGAAAGGGTATAACAAGAAGTATGGAGCAGGGAGGATTATGGGGGACCATGAGCAGAGATGGGAGAAGGCAGAGCAGGGGCAGAGCAGCTAGCATAAGTGAGAGAGAGGCATTTCTGCTTAAGGAAGCCTGTTTTGTTTTGAAGGCCTGACAAGAGGAAGGCTTGAGGATGTCAGTGCTCCCTGCATTGGTTATGTGTACCAACTTCTTTGTTGCTATGATGGATTTGGCTTTCTGGTGTTTGAATAAATGTTTTGATTCTCTCTTCTATGTGGAGAGTCTATTACATTTTGTGATTCAGAACTACACCAGTATCTTCATAGCCGCCATGGGTGCTGTGAATATCGCATTGGTGTTATACACAACTAAAACAACTAAACAACAACAACAAAAAACAAAACTTGATTGACCACTTCCCAACTCCAATCATCTACAGAGACTATACATCCCCTTTGCCTGGAACATACTTTCTTCTCATCTGTACCTTTTATGATACTATGCTTTTTTCAAAACTCAGCTTGGATACTACCCTCTTCAGTAAAATTGTCCCTGATTATCCCTAGCTAAAAATGTGTTCTTTTCAAGCTGTCCTTGAGGACTTCATTTGGATCTCTTCTTTCTTTTTCCCCCATCACACCCTGATTTTATTATATTTATTTTGTGTATGTATGATCATAAATTTTACACTGGAAAGGACCTTAGAATTTATCTAGTCCAAAATTCCATTTTACAGATGAGGAAACTGAGGCCTAGTGATATAAACTGATTTCCCAAAGCTCTTACAGGCAACAAGGGGCATAACTAGAATTTGAACTCAGATGTCAAGAAGCAAAAAGAAAAAAAAACCTCAGTATATTTTCCTCTGAATTATGTTTCTGTCTTTTTTTTTCTCTCATACTGTAAAATGTAAGCTCTTTGAAGGCAGAATAGTTTTTTTTTTTAATATTTATGCCTCTAGAAACTAGCACAGTGATATAGAGATGAACAAATATCAATTTTGAAAAAAAATGGAACATCAGGTTCTGAAACCGAGTATGTGTCCTGAGTCTGCTTTTTTTTTTCCTACTTTGAAAAAAAAAACAACATAGCTGTAAGAGTTTTATTTCTGAAGAAATAAAAAAGTGGGGAGGAGAGAATATAGGGACCATGGGCAGTCTGTACAAACAATAAAACATATCTACCATAGTGATACTGAAATACTACTTAAACAAACTGGTGCTGGGTATGAAAGAGGCTGGAATTCCGATTTCATATTTTTCCAACTAAGGGGCCCTTTTGCTCTGGACCCACACATACAGCCCAGACTTAATAGTGGAAGGGTGAGAAAATAAACTGTTCTGGATGAAAATTCTTCCATAATTCTTTCAGCCATAGGGTGATCCAAATGGAAGTTTACAATAAATCGATAAATAAATCAACAAAATCTCTCCAGATGTCCCATACTACGTAGGCAAGAGTATGCATGTAAGTGTTTAGCAACTTGCTCTCCAAAAACAAAAATGTACAGGCAATATACTTTTAAGTTGAATCCACGTTGTTAACCTTTTCCCCATCACTTACTTAAGTCTAGACAATCAATAAAACAATTCCTTATTTTTAGCATTTGCAAAATCCTGAGATCTCAATGGTAACACAGAAAATTTAGCAATTAACTTTTTAGAGTCAGTTCTAGTGTGTTCCAGCAAACCTCTGTGACATAGATCACAGAAAAATTTCTGAAGGGAACCCTGAACACAAAGGTAAATCCCAATCGACATCACACAAAATTTTCTCTAGCATCTTATACCATAGAGAGAACAAAATTTCCCAAAATGTTCCCTATGAAGGTAGAGGTCACTCCAAATCCAGTTCCCAGTTCACCCAAACATAGGAAAAACCAGCTTATTTTTAAAAAGAATCAAATGTGCCCTAAACACATGTGACATTCCCGAAAAGGGACTAATAACCCAGGACTAATTACAACTAGACTCTCAAAAAACACATGAATTCCCCATATCTAGCATCAAGAAATGCTCAGCTAAGTCCACAGGGCAAGAGCACTAGCCTGTCCCTACCTAGTACTCAGACACTTAGTTTGTAAATTGAGTTCATTTCTGAGAAGCCAGCCTCTAGTGAGAGGGGCCTCCACTTTCTCACATTCACTGACTCATTAATAAACCGCTACCCCATAATGTAGGGGAAAATTGATTATGGCTTAAGTAATTGCTCATGCCCAATGCCTTCAAATGGTGAAGTAATAAAAGGTACTCTACAAACATGAGCAGATTGGAGAGAGATAGTTTAGTTCTTGTTTAAAAGACAGGTTAAAAATGCTCAGAGAATCATGGTGTACATGAACAGAATTAATAGCTTTCAGTGACTCAGCTTATAACTATGGCTATAGTTAACTAGGAGGTTAATATTTGTTTCATCAGAATATAAGGTAGATTTGCAAGACTGTTAATTAAGTATATTGTACTTTAGTTCTGTATTGTCCAGCCATTCTAATCATATGTCTCCTGGTAATGCAACCCAGGTCTGGGCCAATCTCCTTGTCATTGGTCATCCTTTCCAATGTGGAAGCTTACATTGCTGTCACTTGCTGCTAGTAAGGGGATACATCCACTACTTGGACATGGAGGCCTCACAAGACCTTCAGACTTCAAAATATTGATGAGTTGCCACCAGTTCTAAAAAATCTACTATAGGAAAACTGTTCTTTTAAAATCGGGAAAGAACAAACAGGGGTGCAAAGCAGAAAGCAAGGCATAAGCTCAAGGTCTTACAAAGTCTCAGTGGTTGACAACAACTGAGTCTTCCTCCACCTGACTCTTAGAACTCAAGAGAAAATATTTCATTGTCCACACGGTTTGACTTGGGAAAGGAAGAGAGAAAAATAAAGGGGTGAGTAACTTCATTTATACATTTGCTGAATTCCTATTTAGCAGTCAAATAGAGAACTCTTTGTCTTCTCAGAAGTGGCCTTTTAGCAGTGAGGCATGTCTGACTAGAAGCTGTCCCCTCTTCAATCCCAAGTTTGCACATGGTCACCTGGAATCAGAGAATAGCACTCAGGAATGCTCCATGGGGAATAGGGGACTATCTTCCCCTCCCCACCACACATACACATACACACACACACACACACACACACACACACACACACACACACACACTGACCTATAATTTAGTTATACAGTTGCTTGAGGATCAGAGAGTTTGTCAGTCTTTGATCATTCAGATAATTTTAGAGAAACCATTCAAACCCAGTTCTCCCTGACTCATGAATATCCTATCCACTCTAACATTCTGCCACTCTTGTTTTCTCTGAATTAGCATAAAACGTTCAACTCACTGTATAAATGACAGTACTTGTTAACATATGCTGGGACATCTCAATCATCCTGATCTATCTCTGGCCATAGGACCCAGATGACTCTTGAGGAGAAAATGAGGCTGGTAGCTTTGCACAGCCCTCCCTCACTCAAATCCAATTCACTTGCAAGTCATGTCATCCTCTCCCTGATGTCATGGCCCTATTGGAGAACAAAGGACAAACCACTACCTGTTTACATACATACCTTTTTGCAACTAGAGTTCATAAAACATTTGGCCTCATTAAAAAAAAAGTGTAATCATTTTAAAGTAAATTTGTTTTTAAAAGAATCCTAGAGTAAGTCATTTTTACAAGGAGAAATTCATTTCCAATTTTGCAGTGGTTCTCAACCTTCCTAATGCCATGACCCTTTAATATAGTTCCTCATGTTGTGGTGACCCCCAACCATAAAATTACTTTCATTGCTACTTCATAACTGTAATTTTGCTATTGTTATGAATCCTAATGTAAATATCTGATATGCAGGATGTATTTTCATTGTCACAAATTGAATATAACCCACAGGTTGAGAACCACTGAATTATAGGGACAGCTAAGTAGTGAATATATTGCTGATATTGGAATATATTTCTGATCCTGGAGAAAAGACCCACGTTCAAACTTTGCTTCATTTACTTACTCCCTATGTGACTTTAGGCTACTCACTTTATCTCTGTCTTACTCAGTTTCTTCATGTATAAAATGGGCCATATAATAGCACCTATCTCTCAAAGTTGTTGTGAGAACAAAATGAGCTAACAAAAATAAGGACCTTTGCAAATATTTAAACTTGATACGAATGCTAGCTATTATTGTTGTCAATTTATAAAATAAAGTCATTTCTATCTTTCATTTCTTTTTTTTCTTTTGTTTTCCCCTATTTTTCTGAAATGTATTTTCACTTTGGAGGACTATTCAAAGTGAGGCACATCTGTAGTGAATTTTGTCTTCTAGTAAAATCATTTCATGAAAAAATAAACAAACCTTAGCAAAATACTTCTATGAGTTTGTTCAAAGAGTATTCAATTTAAGTATAATTAATTTATATGTTTTATTAGGAAAAACTGTTTTCCTAAAATAATTACAGCCATATAATTTTAGAGTACAGAACTATCATTAATTTGTCTTTTGGGAGAAATCAGCTTAGCTAACAATTAAAGCAAACAGATAAATATCTAGCAAAAATAAAAACAAGAATAATGATCTTATATCCCAGATTCTGTATCTGATTCTCATTGCACAGCACTTGTACACACTTCAGTCCACCTCCATTCTTAGCTTTCTTAGATCTTGGCATCCATAAGAGGATTGTTTGATCCAATGTGGTTCTTGGAGGCAATGAGGAAATGACTACATTCAACATGTGGAGTAATCAATGCAGACTTTATGGTCTTGCGTAATTCCTGACAAGGTGTTGAGAAAAGGAGTTCATGGAGCTTAGGAGGTGAAAAAACAGAGATTTATCAGTTTTACTGCTTAAGGTAAATGAGGTATCTGGTGTTTGTACTGTAGAAATGATCTTATTAACATGGATCACAATTCTGGTATGTCCCGTAGTCCTTGAATGCCTGGTGAAAATTTCTTTAAGAATAGAGTATTAGAAACTCTAGAGTTGGTTTAGCACAATGAACATATTGAAAATTTTATGGTATGTTAGTTACCTATGAAAGTTTTCTCTTTACTTAAAGAGAATAATAGTCTATTCTTCGTGTGTCTGGGGGAAATATCACTTTTTTTGAACCACTCCTCTAAAGTTAGGCATTACATTTTATGCTTAAATTTGACGAACTTCTCATGAATGATGGTATTGAGTGATTGTGGTCAGGGATGGTGAGTTAGCTCAGCAGGAGTAAGGAGAGACAATAAAGATTTTTCTTTTAAAAGCCAACACTATTACCTTATGAGGAAAGTCAGCTAAGCTTTTCCATCTGCCTATTTTATAAACTAAATATCCTAGTTAACATGATAGACGTCAGGTACCATAATTAGAGTTCATTACATTGCATATAAAACAAGAAGGCAAACAATGGATCTTTTTCAGCTTCGGATCTGGAACCTCCATATCTGGCAAACCGGGGGGAGGAGACAATTTTGCATAATAAAATACCTATTAAATTTACTGTTGGCCCATGAGAAAATGAAGTTGGTAACAAAAGATTGGTCAGATTATTTTAAGGTACAAATTATGTTTAGACTACCAAACAGTTGCAATGAACCTTTACCTTTTAACTAGGAAGAAAAGGAAGTGCGTCATTAAACAATCTGTGGGGTAATGCCATGTTTCACTATTTCCATTGTTCATTTTCAATTACATGTTTATTTCAGGAAACTGATTAAAGTCCTCCGAATGCCATCTCAAATTACAGCCTTAAATCTCATTATTCGTTTACAAAGATGAATAGTACTTTCTCCCCAAGGGTTTTTTTTTTTTTTAATATTATCTGGCATAGCTTTTTCCCCATATGAACCACAAACTATGTGGATTCTATGCTACATGTTAGGAATGATAGTTAATTGGTCACAGTAGCAGTCAACTGTATATTTCCATCAAAGAGATCATTATTGTATGACAAATAATAGAGTGTTTCTTATAAGAAAAACTGATTTGTGAAATTCTGATGTGAGTAGATATGAAAGAAAATCAAATCGATATTGAGGATGGAAACCATTTATTTTGCTATGGTTTCTGAGTCATATGTGCTAGCTTTAGGATGGTGTTATGATGTCACTTTTTAAGACACTATTTAATCAAGAACTCCTGTACTAAAAAGATGAAAAAAACTAAGACAAGAAGAATCACAAAATCTCTTAGGCTTCCATAATGAAATTCCTTTTTCCAGATATGGCTAAATTCTAAAAGTGGGGTGAGATTCAAATTGCATTGCTCATTATTGATTTGGCTATATTGTATTGCCAATAATAATGACCTAGTGTCAACTAGCTAGAAGCCCTAGGAAGTGACATATTCCCAGAAATTGGGCCAAATCTTCATTCCAGGAAAGCTTCTCCCTGAGGTTTTTAGTGTGATTAAAGTTGGTTTAAAAGGATTAGCCCCAGGTTCCACCATAACTGGAGAATTTCTAGGAAGTGGAATCTCCGTTAGCAGTGCTGGGGTGTGAGGAAAGGGCCAGAAGTGCCTTAGAGCCCTGTTCTGCTAAATGGGGTGGCAACGCTGCACAACTTAGTTCCCCATCATCACCCAGGCACCATCTCACCTTTTTAAAGATTTATTTTTTTTACTTCCCATCATTCAGTAATTCTCACACTTCCAATCCAACTCTTTTAGAAAACAACAACAAAAAAAAATTCTATTCATTTTTGGAAATCTTTAGGGCACTTTTTCCACCAATGAAAATAGTAATAGAAAGTGTGTGTGTGTGTGTGTGTGTGTGTGTATGTGTGTGTGTGTGTGTATAGCTATTCTTAATAAACTTTAATTATTCACCTTCATCTCTGTTAGTTTGTAAAGTCATAGAAGGAGCTATTGAAGTCTTTCAATGCTATCTTCTAATGTAAGAATCTCTTCTCTGGCATCCTTAATTTCTCTAATCTCTGAATAGCTCTAACAACAAAGAGATCCATTCCTTGCATGACAACACGTCCCATTATTGGTCAATTCTAGCTGAAAAGTTTTTCCTTAAATTGAGCCAAAATCCATTTACCACCTCTTTTTCCTGTATCTTTTGTCTATTGTTCCTTGTTAGACCTTCTACACCCAGATAGAGTAAGTAGACTTCTTGTATGACATAGCAAGACTTCAGCTGTTTGAATTCAATTCAATAAACGTTTTGTGGGCACCTACTTTGCTAACTTCTGTGGATACTACCATCTCTTTTCTTCTCCAAATGAAGCTTCTTCAACTGTTCCTCTTATGAGATAGTTTCACAATTTTTCTTTATCCTACTCTTTCTCTGCACATGAGGGTTTTTGTTTTTTTGGCAATATCTTACAATTTGATTTTAAAGCAACACAAAACCACACAAATGGTCTAGTTAGGTGCAAAATGTTATGGAACCATTACTTCCCTATTATTTGGACTTTGGATATTTTTAATTCAACCTCAAACTGTGTTCATATCTTTAATAGATTCACTGTATTATTTGTCATGATATCATATAATTTTCCAGGATAAACTATGAAACAAAGAATTACACCAAATGACTCTGAGTGTAGCCTCCTTATCCTTACACAGTTAAGGATAAAGACTATAAAGGGGGCAGAGAGGGCTAAAATTCAAGCAGGTTTCATTTTATTTTTAAATTTCACATTGTGCTGATTTCATCAAGGTCTAGAACAATGCAGAAATTTTTAAGTGAAATTCATAATAGCTCAAATATTTGGCTTAACTATCCAAAGGAAAAGATTCAAGTGGATGAAGAATGTCTTTTACCCAGACTAGGACACCGTTGGATGAACAAACCATAAATCAGGTTCATTAGTACATATATTTTGAACAGACACTGAAGATGGGCAGGGACTAGACCTAGAAATGAAAATGAGGAGGAAAACAGACTGGATTGCATTTGGGAAATTTTCCATTGCTTTTAATTATTATAAACTTCTCCTTGAAACAAAGACCTATTTTTCATGGATAAATGTCATTCTTATAACACTGCAGGGCTGGTAGTCATGGCATACCACCGTCTACAAAGAATTAAGTTTAAGGTCACCTAAAGGGGAATAAAGAGATATATGATAGCCATGAGTAGCCTACAATATATTACCAATGAAGAACTGTTGAGGAAAAGCAACATAAAGGAATTTACAGATGAATTTATTGCAGAAAAGGAGATAGGTTGGTTATTTAGTGAAAAATAAGGGGCAACCGAAAAATAGACTTCATGTTTCATTAATAGACATGAAATATCAAACTAAATGAACAACACATCCCAACATGCTAGTAGAAATCCCTTGGAATATTTATAAGAAAATATAGAAAAGAGTTTTATAAAGTAAGAAAGTGAAGGATGAATTTTAATTGATACTGTTGGACAAAGTAGACATATTGATGAAATGTAAAATGCATTCAACAAAAATTTCCCGTATTTTTCACATGTACTGTTTCAGAGGCAGATTTGTTGTCTATTCCCTCTCCCAGCTCCCCTTTATTGATTATCTTTGACCATTAAAATTAAAAATTAAAATAAAAAACTTCCTTGAGGGCAGGGTCTAACTTTTTGCTTGTTTTTTGTATACTTGAGGTATAGCATTCTATCTCATGCATATAACTTAATAAATTATCTATCTATCTTTTATTTATCTACTTATTGAATAAGCTTTTTCACCTACCTGTAAATGTTTACACTTATTTTGTTTGTATCACATTAGGGGCAGTCAGGACTCATAGTCCTGAGTTCAAATTTGACCTCAGGCACTTACTAACTATGTGACCCTGGGCAAATCACTTAACCTTCTATGCCTCAGTTTCCTCATCTGTAAAATGAGCTGGAGGGGGTAATGGCAAACCACTTCAGTATTCTTTGCCAAGAAAATGCAAATTGGGTCATGAAAAGTCAGACACAAGTAAAACAATTGAATAACAACAACAAAGATATCACCTTATGTTTTCATTCTAATATTTTAACCTCTCTCTCAATCTCATTTTTAATCTTGATTCAATTGTACCCTGATGTTTGTGTTAGATGAAAATTTGAAAAGCATTCCTTCTATGCCTTCATTCATGTTTTGATATCCAAAGCCAAAGAATGGAGACATAGTATGCCATTAAAAATTCAGCTCTGGATTGACACTAAATTATTTTCATTGTTCATTTGTTTCAGTTGTGTTTGACTCTCTGTGACCCCATTTGGTGTTTTCTTGTCAAAGATACTGAAATGGCTTACCATTTCCTTCTCCAGCTTATTTTACAGAAGAGAAACTGAGGTAAACAGGGTTAAATGACATGCCCAGGGTCACACAGATAGTAAATGTCTGAGGCAATATTTGAACTTAGGGAGATGACTCCAGGCCCAGTGCTTTATCTACTGCACATTAACCAGCATTTTATGATATGGTTATTCAGGCAGTTTTGAAGCTCCAAACTATATAATCGTTTATTCAATGTTTCAGTTATTTATCCACATGAAAAATTCTGATCTTATTCATTCAGATTCTTAGCAAAAATTTGTAGAGGAAAAAAATCAGATCATGTACAAAATTTCTGAAAGACTCCCAAAAAGCTATGTGTTTATAAAAATAATCATCAGTTTGCTAGACCCACAGAATAAGCTTCGTCATTGCATAGTTTATTGTAGACCTCAATATAGCCAAGAAATCAGATTTCCTTCCTATTCCATTGCTGTTAGGTGATTTTCTTCTCCAAGTGCGAAGCACAACTCAGAAGTCAATTTTTTATGTAGATTTAATTGATCTCTCTTCCAACTTTGCTTCTATTTGTGAAAATTATCTGTTTTCAACTTTTCTTCTTTTCTGCATCTTTCCTATATTTATTTATTTTTTTACTTGAGTGTTGCTATGTCACCTGAGTTGGAAGTGCAGTGGCTACTCACAGGTATTTGATGATGAGTATGAAAGCTACTCTGTTTTCCCAAGGTGGGCTGGTTTGTTCATCATTTAGGAGACTGGTGAACTTCTCTTCCAGGGGAACATGTTAGAAGCAGACTTAGTGTGAAACTGCCTGGTTTTGGTCCTATAGCTCAGAACTTCCAAACTTAAAACATTCATGAGGTTCAGTTTCCCCCAGCAGCAGGGACTACAGGCATATACCACCATACTTTGTTTCATTTCATGACTCCATTTGGGGTTTTCTTGGCAAAGATAGTGGAATGGTTTGCTATTTTCTTCTCTAGCTCATTTTACAGGTAAAAAAAATTGAGGCAAACAGGATCATACAGCTAGTAAGGGCCTTGAGGCCAGATTTAAACTCAGAAAGTTGAGTCTTATTGACTCCAGGCCTGGCACTTTACTGTATCACCTAGTTGTCCATTATTCTTAATGCAGTCACATAAAAACCATTTATCCAGGAGGACCTAGCTCATTGCTGCCTCAAATGCCAACTGGCTGTGTGATCTAGGGCCAGACATTTCTCCTCGCATTGCTCTAAGCAATTCCCAGAGACCAGAAATTTCAGGAAAGGTGACATCCTGCATTGATAGAGGGATTTACAAATCCAGAAGTTACCTATTCTAAAAAAAAAAAAAAATCATGGCTGCAGTCCTTGTTAAATTCCTACCACAGTTTACTATCTGCCACGCTCATTTGTGGTCATGTTTTAGTCTCCACATTGTGTTATAAGCTCTTTAAAAGAAACAAGTTGTCCTCTTTCATCATAAGGTCAACAAAATATTTATTACCTATGTACAGTACACAAAGCACTATGCTATGTACTAGATACTGTGAACACAAAGCTAGAGATAAAATTCCACATCAAACCTTTTGTGAAAAACTGATTCTTTTGATTCTACTTTCCCTTTACCTTCTTGGTCCTTTTTCTAGGTGGGCTAATTAGCAGATAGTCAAATAAAACCAGCTAAATATAATTTCAGTAATCAGTCCCTGCAGAACTGAAATTAAATTATAATAAAATGTAACAAAAAAGGAATTTCATATTTGTGTCTGATATGACCCAACCTAGGACAAACACAAAGCAAACAAAAAAAACTCTCACTTTTGAAAAATTTCCATTTCAAATTTTAGATCCCAAAACTCCAAATTAAATATAACAAAAGTCATGACCTTCAGACAATTATCCAACCATTGAACCGCTTAGGGTTAACTAATTGCTTCCAAAAACAATATTTCAAGCCCACTTGTAAATTCCAAATTCAGTACTAAACCTGCCCGGACTAAGGCAGGTCATTTGATATAATCCCTCCCTGCAGCTCAACCCCCTTCTTCTTCAAATAGCCTCATTCAGTACTTTATTCTTAAGTTTTGAGATCCTGGAACAAAGATAAAAATACCTCTTTCAAATCTGATGAGGATTATATTGGATAATTATCTTCTGTCTTTCACAATCAGGAAAACATGATTTTTTTT
>CM053585.1:434307489-434332944 GCA_028646515.1 Pseudochirops corinnae
TTTGGCCACATGTGCCAACTTCATCATGACTGGGTTGGCTTTGACTTTCTGGTTTTGGGACTCAGTCTTCTGGTATTTAAATGAATGCACTATCTATATTTCTTATGTAGAGAGCCTGTTCTATTTTGTGATTAATAACTATATCAGCATATTTATAGTTACTGTAGGCATTGTGAATACTGCATTGCTGATACACCCTCCAAGCTAGGCTCTTCTCTTCCCCAGCCTTTAGAAAACATGGGAGATTAGGTCCAAAAGAAACATCACAAGGAGAGTCTAAACGGAGCAGACAAACCCCTGCATGGCAGGAGCAGGAGTGAGAATGTGAATAGGAGCTGGAAGCTACAATAGCTGCTAAGCAGGGAGAGATGCCTCTTGCTGCCAATGGTCTTGGAGCCCAAAAAGCCAAATACAGAACTCTTTCTCTGCTTCAAAGAATCCCACAAACCTATCAAATAACATGAAAGCAAATGCAGAAGGCCATCTACCACCAGGAAAATAGGACCTGCCCACTCATCTTGCATTGATCTGTCTCTACCTCCATCTTTCTCCCAGGAAGAGTCACCTGCTTTTTCTTTTTCATTAACTTTTGTTTATTTTTAGTTTCCATCATTGATTTCCACAAGATTTTGAGTTACAAACTTACTCCTTATTTTTCCCTACCCACACCCCCAAAACAGCTATCCCACTGTATATCCCCTCCCCCACTCTGCTCTCTCCTATATCCTCCCCCATCACCCCTCTGACTTTCTGGTAGAGCAAGATGGATCTCCTTACTCCAGTGCCTTTATATCTTATTTCCCAGTTGCATGTAACTAATAATAATTTTATATATGTATGTATATATATATGTATATACATATATATGTACATATATATATATATTTCAACATATGATTTTAGAACTTTAAATTCTAGATTCTTTCCCTTCCTCCCTTATCACCCACCCCCACCGGAAAGACAAGCAATTCAATACAGGCTGTACATGTGTAGTTATGCAGAACATCTCCACAATGGACATATTGTAAAAGACTGACTATTTTCCCCTCCTTTCTACCCCACCCTCCACTTGTTCCATTCTCTACTTTGTCCTTGTCCCTTTACAGACGTGTGTACTTCTAACAATCCTCCCCTGTAACCTGCCCTCCCCTCCATCATTCCCCACTTTTATTCCCTCCCCTCCCCCCCACTCTCCTACAGTGCAAGATACCTGGTATTTTAGAATGTATGTCATTCCCTCCCTAAGCCAAATTCAATGAGAGTAAGGTTACCCCATTCCCTTTTTGCCTTCCTGTTCTTCCCCTCCATTGTAACAGTTAACCCTTGCCTCTTCTATATGAAATGATTGACCCCATTCTGTCTTTCCCTGTCTCCTCTCATTCTATTCCTCTCCCACCTCTTAATTTCACCTTTTAAAATATCATCCCTTCTTATTCAATTGATCCTGTGCCCCCTATGTACACATATACACACACACTCCTATATGTGTTCTTATGCATATATACCTGTCTATATGTATATATACACACACACACATATATATATACATACACATGTATATGTAGACCTATATATATTTATATTCCCTTCACCTATCCTCATACTGAAAAAAGTTTCATAAGTTACAATTCTCACTTTTCCATGTTGGCATGTAAATAGTTCAGATATGATAAGTTCCTTATGATTCCTTTTCCATGTTTATCTTCTCATGCTTCATGCATTTGAATGTCAAATTTTCTATTCAGTTCTGGTTTTTTCCTCAAGAATGCTTGAAAGTCCTCCACCTCATTGATCAACCATATTTTTCCCTGGAACATTATACTCAATTTTGCTGGGTACATGATTCTTGGTTTTGATCCTAGCTGTCTTGATCTCTGGAATATCATATTCCAGGCCCTTCAATCTCTTAATGTAGAAGCTACTAGATACTGAGTTATCTTGATTGTGTTTCCACAGTATTCAAATTGTTTCTTCTTGGCAGCTTGTAATATTTTCTCCTTGATCTGGGAACTCTGGAACCTGGCTATAACATTCCTGGGAGTTTTCTTTTTGGGATCTTTTTCAAGAGGTGATCAGTGAATTCTTTCAAATTCCATTTTGCCCTCTGGTTCTAAAATATCTGGGCAATTTTTCTTGAGAATTTCTTGAAGGATGATTTCTAGGTTCTTTTTATGATCATTGCTTTCAGAGTCACCCTCTTGACCTGTGTGACATGACCTCCAGAGACCATGCTCCCAATATGTCAGTTTATACTGATAGAACTTGCATGATCAAAATTTGTTGGAGTTTTGCAGATTACTTTTATGAATAATTCAATTTGACATTTAAAAAACCCACTTGTGAATAGTCTTTGTAACTTTAATTTCCTTTTCATCTTCTTTTTTAAAATATAGTTTGAATTTGTTTTTATATAAGCCACATTTCCCCCTATATCCCTATTTTTTCCTACCCCTAGAAAGCTATACCTTATAATAAGCATGGAAAACAATACATAGAAAAATATAAAAATAACAATAGAAATTTTTTCAAATATTTATTTTTAAACTATATTTTTTTAAAATAGAAATAACAAATATAGGGACAAATCAACAAAAATACTCAACAAAATGTTCTATACCTGTGGACTTCTCCCTTGGCAAAGGAGTTAGGGGAAGTATTTTGTTATATCTATTTTTGGGGGCCAAGTTTCATCAAAATTTCACAATATTCAGTTTCAATTGTTTTATTATTCCTGTTCTTTCCATTTAAAAAATACAGTTATAGTCATTATAGATGTACATAATTTTTCAATGTTCTTCTACTCCTTCACTTTGTGTCATCAGTTCATATGTCTTTCCATGCTTCTCTATATTCATTATGTTTCCACAATAATATTCAATTTCATTAACCATCACAATCACCATTTCTCAATAGATGGGCATCCAATTTTTTTCTGATGTTCTGGTATAACAAAAAGGCTTGCTATGAATATTTTAGTGTGTATGAAATCTTTCTTTTGTCAGTTATCTCCTTGGGATACAAGTTTACCAGTGAAATCCCTGTATTACAGTCACTTAATTTATACATTATCTTCTATCTTCACAGTGACTTGAACTGAATTATAGTTTATGACATATGCAAAAAATGTCCAATTAAGTAACATATATTACATTATAAATCTAAGTGCCAAACAAACTAAGGACTTTGTAATAAAAAAGAAAAGCTTCTGAAATTCTAGGCTTCTTCCCACCCACCCCTAACCTCCCAAATAAGTCAGACACTTCTACTTTGTACAATAGTTTTGTTACTCATCCCACCAGAGCTTAAATTTGGGTAAAACTGACAGAACCAGGAAGTCCTGCTTATAATATGATCTCACCTGTACAATGTGATCCTTCCAATGCACTTTAAGCTTGACATTTTAAATAGGCTATGGAAGAGTACCATAAAAGTAATCTGTTATGAATAACCTCATGGTTTTAAACACACACATACACACATACACACAGACACACAGAAACTAGAATTCCACACATTTTCCAAAACTTAATTTTTTTCAACTCTTGAAATAATTTCCAATTGAGTTGGGTATTAGTGTGATCTTTCAGCCTTCATTGATAGTTGATTATATACAGTTGTATAAAAGTTAGCATTTATGTAGCCCTTTAAAGATTTTCAAAGCCCTTTACATTACTTATATAATTTCATCCTCACAATACCTCTGTAAAGTAATTATCACTATTTTCCAAATGAGGAAACTGTGACAGAGAAAGTTTAGGAAACTTTGCCATAATCACGTAGTTAGTTCACAAAGCAGAATTCATCCAGGTCTTCTTGATTCCAAATCGAGCACTCTCTCCACCATACCACGTAGGTAGGTGCCTCAGAATCCATACATTTTCACATGGAAATAGGCTATTTAGAAATAGTTCTTGCCATGAGAATAATAAATTAGTTCCACAGCATTTATGAATTATCACAACTATTTTCCCAACATTTAAATACCTTCCAAAGAAATAAAGACATAGGTTTTATCTATCAAATGAGACAATATTTGCAAAGCACTTAGCACGGTCCCTGGAACGAGTATGCTCTTATTGAATATATATTCCTTTTCTTTCCCCATCTATTATTTTTCTGAAGGATGAGGATTGCTTCTAGGTTCATCAAGGCAACAATCCTACTTTGTTTTTATTTTCAACCGAAGATTCATTTCTCTCCTTGACTTTGAAATCCAGAGTGATTAAAGAAATTAGCCCATATGTTTTTGATTTATCTGCATTTAAGAAAGCTTTTAAATACACATTTTTAAACTTTTATTTAGTTTAAGAAAATAAAGTTGCTTATTGCTGAGGGCAAATGAACTTGAGCACCCAAAATGCTTTGATTCATTTCCAAACTGAGAACTCTTGAAAACTGAGGTGCTTCCAATTTGGCAGAAAACATTCTCCCATCCTTACGTTTCAATTTAGAGACTTTCAATGGAAAGATTTTTAGATTGAGTCAAATTTCAGCAAAACAGTGAATTTGTCCTACCTTTATAAATGTAGATTTTGAGATGCTATTGGAGTTTGAGTCATTAAAGAAAATATTCCTCAAAGAATATCAGTACACAAATCAAAACTTGTTTTGTTCATCTAAGTAGAATATTTATTCAAACTCATTCTATTCAATTTGGATCAACAAAAACGTTCCCACTGGTTTCAGGTGGCAGAGAGAAGCCAGGGAACCCTGGAAAATAATGAGAAACAATAGAGTAGTGAGTTCCTTGGTTTGAAACAGGAGTGGGGTTTGATACGAAGTCCCAGAATGCATTTGTTTCTACAGCTTTGGAAATTATGAACTCATAGATAATGTTAGAATGGGAAGACACCTTGAAAGTTTTCTATGCCAAACCTTTCATTCTATGTATGGGAAAACTGAAGTCAAGACTTGAGCCTTAATGCTTACTCCTCTTACAGACATTGGAAGGAAGGAGAGATAGAACTTAGTGAATTAGCAGATACTGGGAAAGAAACTCTCTCTCTCTCTCTCTGTCTCTCTGTCTCTCTGTCTCTCTCTCTCTCTCTCTCTCTCTCTCTCTCAAAATCTCCAACTTGTTCTTCAGTCAAGCAGCCCAGCTCCCAGATGCTGGTACAATCCTGCTTCTTCCAACAAGAGCCACCAGGAGGAAGATTCCCAATTCTGATTCTCTTTCTCTGGAATTCTTCTTATATACAAACACTGACCTCCTGTCTCAGCCAACCCCCTTCTTCCATGTCAGCAACAGGGGAATTCACACCCTCTGAACAGGAGGCAGAGCTCACACCTTCCATACTTAGCCCTAAGTTACTAAGGCCTAAGTATCTACTAAATTGAATGCTGTTACAATAGTATACCAGAGGCAGACTATAATTCCTGTGATATTAAAAGTGTCATTTGACTGGCATATCCTATGAGAACCCTGAGTCATCTCCATATCAGGATGAGGTAGAGGATTTAAGGGCTCTGCATGTTCAGTTACTGATTGATAAAGTAGCTAGATACTGATGTTTATGGATATCAATATCTCTTCATCTTTATCTCTATATATCAGAATTCCTTAAAGATGAATCCAGCAGGTGCTAAAGAAATCTTCTTGACTGAATAGTTCACTCAGTATATCTTGTTTTTAAACCACTAGAGTCCTTTATTTCTTAATCAGAATTTCCTGTATCTTAAAGTTATTGTTATTATTCTGGGGTTGTGGGATCTAACAGAGCATGCATCATGATGCATGTCAGGAAAAAGAAGGGTAGGGGTAGGGGATGATAAAATTTCAGAAGGTCAAGAGAGGTAGCAGGTCAGGATTTCAAGACAAGCAGACAAGGGAGTCAGTTCAAATACTAGAGGCCAAAGGCCCCTGACCTAGGTTCTGCTTTACTCCTACATCCAGATAACTGCTGTCATTGTCTTGCTCTACTTGAGTTTTGAGATTCTAGACCATGTGCTGTACAGGCAATGAAGACCAATTTGCCTTTCCTAGCTCTTTTTTCACTTCCTTCTCACACCACTGATATGCTTTTTTTTTTTTTTTTTACTTTTCTACAATCTACAAACAACAACCAAAAAACAAACAAACCATGAAGTTTTAATTTTTCTCAATTGATCCATTTTATGTAAAATATAAATACATGCTTTTAAAAAGAATTTTGTGGTCATTAAGGCAAACTTCTTGTGCTATTATGGATTTCTCAAAACATCACCATCGCCAGTTTGTGAATTTAACATTTAAGTTAAAAATTAGATGATTCTCTGCCTATTTTTCTACGTTTCCAACTCTTAAGACTCATAACTGTGACTATTTTAACTATAATTCTAGGCTTAATCCTTAAGTCAGTCTGTAAGATCAATGCTAGCCCTAGGCAGAGGTGGAAGCTCGCCAAACCAGAACCTCTGTCTCTGTTAGAGGCCTGTGCAACTCTGAGTAAGTTGACAGTTACATTATCTTTTGTATGTTTGTTGGGTCCTCACGAGATAGGTGTTACAGATGTTATTGTCATCCCCTTTTCTACTATATGGATTCTCTTAGGGCAGTAGCTCACCAACTAAGCTTCAAGCCAAGCTTGTTGGTAATTCTTCTTGGATCCAGGTCCTATAAATCCTAGTAGTTGGCCTCCTTATTTTATCTTACAGCTCTTTGGTGATTGTGCTCTAGTTACCAAGCAAATGAGTTTCATATCTTCTTCTCACCCTGTCCCTTGTTCCTCCAGTGTTTAAGATCTGCCTGGTATGCCGTCCTCATTTATTCATTTATTCTGAGAACAAGACCTATGATTTCATTGGTAAAAGGGATGTTCTAAGAAGAAGACTTTATAAATGCAGGTCCAGACCTGTACGGCAATTATAGTTTTACAGAGCTGAATGAGGACACTGAGAGGTTAAGTCAATTTTCCTAGTCATGCCAGGGTTTTGCATGAAGGTCTTCCTGATTCTAAGGCTGATGTTCTATTCATACTATCCTGCTGCCTTTCAGCATGAGAGTCCTCTAATTGCCTCTAGGTTTCATAACCACGTTTTATTCCCCAGACCCTTAGAGACTGGGTGACCAACACTTCAAAACTCCTGACATGGACCTCTGTTTCTCACTTCACCTACCTCTGCCTGAAGTGCAGCTAGGTGGTGCAGTAGATAGAGTGCTGGGCCTGGAGTCAGGAACACCTGAGACCAAATCCGTCCACAGGCACATACTACCTGTGTGACCCTGGGTAAGTCAATCAAATCTATTTTCCCTAGTTTTCCCATCTGTGAAATGAACTGGAAAAGGAAATAGCAAAATACTCCAGTATCTTTGCCAAGAAAACCCCAAAAGGGGGGTCATAAAGAGTTGGACAGGACTGAAAATGACAAACCACAGCCTCTTCTGGAATAGCTACCCTGGACGTTGAGATCTGTTTAAAAATTACTCATATTCTTTCTGTCCTTTCCCCCCTGGATAGGTTTGCATCTACTCATTTAGAAGTCCACATACCCACCACCAGAAAAATAGGACTAACTGTCTACACTTTCATTATTAAGACCCACAACCTCTATCCTAACCTGAGAGCTGGCTGGACTCCAACTCTTAGACTCTGACCTGAATCATGACCTGGCCCCCTTAAATTATAGACATATTATTCAATGCTTTTTTATTTCTCCCTGACATCCCCATTGAACACCAGAGGCTGTTACATCTACCACATTTAAGCTAATTCTGTCAAGAGACACAAACTAGGTTAACTGCTCTTACTGACTTTACTAGTTAATCTAAAAAAAAAAATGAGGCAAAAAAAGGCCTCAACTGTTTCTATTTATTTAATCATTCAAGTCAGCTTAAATGATTAAACAAGTTTTTATGTATAGAGATAGCTTTAAATACCAAAGACAGTCATTCGTTCATAGTTTAAAAAGTTCTTTTAACCACAAAGAACACAAATGAATGCTACATTGAGTGTCTTGTGGCTATCCTTTCAGACAATATTCTAAGTCCTGGGCTTTGATTAGAAACATAAGGCTACTGTAAGTTAGCAGAGTGAATATTTTCTTGTTGGAAAATGAAGGGAGTGGTTCTAGTCACTGCTAGGTCAGCCAAAAGCTAAAGGGAAGAGAAAAAAATTGGAGAAAAGAATATTTCTTAACTCATATCATGCCACATTTATGAAATGCATAGTGATATTTCTTCTAGGTAGAAAAGATAAAATCTGTTAATAATTTACACAGAGTTCCTTTACCAAGAATTTTTCTGAATTCAGAATAACACTGACCTTATAATCAGTTTGTGTTTATTTTCTGTGAATTTATTAACATAATTATCTAACTTATTTTTTTAATGAAATGGAACTTGGTTTATTCAACTGGTAAAATGAAGCAGTTGGACTGGAAGACCTCTAAGGTCTCTTTCAGGTACAAAATTCTAAGAACCTGTAATTTGTCTAAAAATATTCTAGTGTTTGAATTGTGATAACTACAAAAGTAACCAAAAAGTCATGATTCTATGTTTTTTAAAAAATACTTCAAATAAAGAATCAGTAGAGCAGCAAAAGAGATCCAATTGGCTTCTAATCCTTCATGTCATCACCACCCAACAACACACACATTTATGCCAAATTACAGGAACAATGTTGATAATTGAATTGTTCTTTGCTTCAAAGGGCAATCTGATTGAAAAGGAAGTAAAGGCCAGGAGCAGAGTAACATGTATATCAAAATAAATCAAACAAACCAAACACAAGCCACCTGTGAGCGAGTACTATAAAATACATTTGCAGGAACAGAACCCTTGGATCAGAATCACAAGGATGGGGATCCAAATCTGGCCTGTGACACTGACTATCTATGTGAATCTGGGCTAGTTGCTTCAACCATATTTATGTGCCTTCAGCAGCCTCCTAGGTTTAATTAACTAAGTCACTGATAAGCTTTTGAATTGAGCTATTAATAGGGTAAGGAAGGGAGTAAGAGAATAGGCATTTATATAGTGCCTGTTACCCCCTAGTTGCTGTACTAAGCATTTTTTTTTTTTTTGCAGATGTGATCTCATTTGATCATTAAAACTGGACAAAGCAGGTATTATTATTATTATTATTATTATTATTCCCATTTTACAGTTGAGGAAACTAAGAGAAACTGCGATTGTGACTTGCCTGAGGTCACATAGCTAGTATCTGAGGTCGCATTTAAACAAAGTTCTTACTGAATGCAGACCCTGTGCTTTGTCTATTGCAACACCAGAAAGATGCCTCTGTTGAAAATATTTACATTTAACATATGATATTTATGGTTCAGGATAGTGGTTAGTATTTCCAGCCACTCTAACAGTACTACCATTACCACATTTTTTATGTGCACACACCTTTAAGGAAGGTTGGCCATTGCATACTCCAGAGAGACTTTGACAAGACCGCTATATTGATGGTTCAAGTAGATTACCACCTGGTAGACAATTTGGATATTACCGTGCTTAATTTGAAAATAATAATGGCTATTTGCCTTTTATGTAGCACTTTAAGGATTGCAAAGTGCTTCACGCATGTTATTTCACTTGATCATCACAACAAACTTGTGAAATTGATGATATGCATGTGTGTATGTATGTATATGCAGGTGTTGAGAGAGAGAGAGAGAGAGAGAGTGATGAAGTGTTAAGTACCAAAACGAGTATTCTAATAGAGTTTCAAATTACATAAATCCCGATTTGTGGAAAAAATGTAGTGCAGGAAACCTTCCTAATTAAAACATGCAACCTACTTGAGGGTTGTTGAAATGGCAGTGTGTAATGTCTCCCAGCTACTTATGTTTCTCCAGAAAGTCCTTCCTGAATTGGGACTTGTTGGATGCAGAACATCACAGATGGACAGATCTGCTAGCACTCAAAGCTCTACTTTTTTGCAAATGTAGCTTTACCCAATCCAGAATCCATGCCCATTCTGACAACAACAAAGGGTCATAGAAAGATTTCAGGGAAGTACTACTTCCTTGACTAATGTTTCTGGGCATATCGTGATGAGTATGACCCCCTTTTCAGTTTTCATCTGTTTTGATTATTCCTATCAAGTGACCTTGTCATGACTCTACAGCTAGATAGGACTTGAATTTTCTACTCAGAAACATGGAGACATTTGTTTCTCTCAAAGTTTCAACTTGAATATATTGTTAGGAATTTTTCTTCTTATAGTTTATTATTACTTTTTAAAGCCCTGAAAAGGACACATGCTTTAACTGATCTGTTCTCTATTGGCAAAATGATTCACTTTGTTTTTTAAGTTCAAGCATAATCTTGCCACTGGGAACTTATTGCAAAATGGTCCCTTTTATTATGCCTGTAAAAGCTCAGGTATAACAAATAATGCACCAAATCCCTATTATTCCATCTGTAAATCGAGAACTGCATTGGTATGCGAGACCTCAAGGCTTCCTTTTTATGTTGCCTGATTCCATGTTCCAGTCACTATTTTTTTCCCCTTTACTTAATTTACAACTGTATTATGAATCATTGCCTCGGCTGCATTTATGCTACTCCTCCCTTTTAGCTTTTTCCAACCCAAATCAACATTTCCATTTCTATTAGCAGCAGCTGCCACATAGGACAAGAAACATTGTCAAGGGCAAATTGTTTAATATATTGCTCTGTAGAAGATCCAGAAGGAGGTTTGCTAGAGCTTTACAATCCAAATGTAGTGTATTCTCTTCAGTTGTCAATGGTATTTTCTCTTTGGAGCTTTTAGCTGCTATGCCATATGTAAAAATACCTTGGCAATATCTGCCGCAGGTGATACCTGTTTTTCCATATGGTCATTTCATTTCTGAAGGAACTAAAGGGTTTTGGAAATTTCCACAAAGCAAAAGAGTTTATGAGACACTAGTGTAAGTTGGAGTGCCATAATCATCTAAAGGAAGTGAAACTGACAAGGAAATAATATTGAATTGAGTATACACTGGAACAGGAAATACTTTTTTCCAAATTCCCAACAGATACTATCTTTTGAATTCAGGAATGAGAAATTTTAATTCCTGGGAATTCTCAGGAATTTCTGGAATCACAAAGTATTCTAAACTTTTCAAAATGTCTTATATATATTTTTAAATCACATGAAAGACTATAAAATAAACACTGAATCATTTTTCTGGCTTAGGATTATTCTAAAACTTCAGAGGCTTTCAGCAAAATAGGGATGTAATAATAAATGCATGACATATCATGATTATGAGACAACTAAAGACAATGAGTTGACTGATGTTTATCATTCTTAAAATGCTGCTAATATTCTTTATACAATTTTATGTACATTTAAATTTTTATTTAATAAATAAGAAATATTAAGGTTAGTGGTATTTACAAAGGGTGATAGGCTCTGGTGAATATTCACCCAGCAAAATGTCATCACACAATATCAGGGAGGATTCAAATTATGTAACATTCAGATCTCCTAGCAAGGTTATTACACAGAATCATTTGTTGAAACTGTCAATTTAAGGACTTATTTTACTTCCAAAACTTGTTATTTCTTGTAACACCACTCATAGGATTTGTATAAAGTATATTATGCATATAAACTTAATAATATTTCTCATATTTTCAAGAATGATTTACCATTAGCAGCAGACAAGGTTGTGAATACACATACTCAGAACATGGCAACAGTTTGAAGTAAAACTGACTGCTTCTTTCCTATATGTTCTCATCCCAGTTCCTAAAATGCTCACACATACACACACTCACATGCACACACACATACTCACACACACACACTATGCGTATATATAAACATATATACACATATGTATATAAGTCTATATATGTATGTATGTGTATATACATGGCCACAGTATAAACCATTTGCAGTTTCTGCCAAAAGCATATAAACTAATGAACTAACTGCATGGACTAGAACTTCTTGTCTAATTGAATGTCATAATCTGGGCAATATCAATTTTTTATTAATTTTCTTTTCTCACATGAATGGGTAAGCATATCTCTTTGGAGTGACCATGTATCTCATTAAGAAGTCCTTGTAGCATTACTAGACTTGGTAGAAAGAACATGTTGTCTCCTAAATGTTGAAGAAGGTGGGGGAAAGTTGGAACACTAAGTCATTGTTGATGGAGCTGTGAACTGACCCAACCGTTCTGGAGAGCAATTTTTAACTATATCCAAAAGGCTATAAAAATGTGCATACCCTTTGGTCCAGTAATACCACTTCTAGGGCTATATCCCAAAGACATCATAAAAATGGGAAAAGGACCCACATGTACAAAAATATTTATATCAGCTCTTTTTGTGGTAGCCAAGAACTGGAAATTGAGGGGATGCCCATCAATTGGGGAATGGCTAAACAAGCTGTGTTACATGAATGCAATGGAATACTATTGTGCTATAAGAAATGATGAACAAGCAGACTTCAGAGAAACCTGCAAAGACTTAAATGAACTAATGCTGAATGAGGGGAGCAGAACCAGGAGAACATTATACACAATAACAGCCACAGTGTGCAAGGACTGATTTTGATAGACTTAGCCCTTCTCACCAATTCAAGGACCTAAAACATTTTCCAAGGACATATGATGGAAAATGCCAGCCACATCCAGAGAAATAAGTATGGAGTCAGAATGCAGAATGAAGCAGACTATTTTATTTTTTTGTTTTGTTTTTCTTTTCTTTTGGTTTTTCCCATTTGTTATAACTCTTCTACGCAACATGACTAATGTAAAAATGTGTTTAACAGGAATGTGTGTGTAGAACCTATATCAAATTGCAAGCCATCTTGGGGAGGAAGGGAGGAGGGAGCAGGAGAAAATTTAAAACTTATGGAAATGATTGTTGAAAACTAAAAATAAATTATTTAATTTTTCAAAAGAGAACATGTCATCTCCAAAGAGAAACATCTGAAAAAGTTTACTTAAGCTTATTTAAACATCTAAACATTTTACTTAAGCTAGCTTAAATATCTAAAGAAGCTTATAATTACTTAATAATTACCTTACAATTATGATACATTCTAGTTTTAAAAACAGAATCAAATAAAGTACATTATCTCATTTTAAGATTTCAATGTGAAAGAGGTCATAAAAATAATCAGTTCAAATTATTTCCTTTTATGAATGAGTAAAAAGTGATTTTCCTAGGACCACAAAGCTATGTATGGCACAGTAAAGATAGTGATAACAATAACAACAGTATTTGCACAGTGCTTTGAACTTTGCAAGGCACTTTATAAATTTTATCCCATTTTATCCTCATAAGAACTCTGGGAGATAGGTGCTATTGTACTCCTCTTTTTTACACATGTGGAAACTGAGACAGTTAGAGGTTAAGTGACTGGCCCAGAGTCACATGGCTAGTAAGTGTCTGAGGACAGATTTGAACTCAATTATTCTTGACTCCATGTCTAGTACTCTAACCACTGCACTAAATAGCTGTCTTTATTTGAAAAATATTAATGAAACATAATATATATTTAGACTACAGATGGCATAGGTGTTTATTAATCATTACATTCTGCAATTTAATTAGATTCATTAACCTTTTGCAATAACTCGAGTCTAGATGTTGGAAATCATTGGAAGAAAAACCACGGGGCTTAAAGTTCTGAGAGGCTTCAGTTGTTTGGATTCTAGTTCTGTCATTAGTTTTTTGACTCTAGTCAAATCATATAACCATAGATTTAAACTGTAGTGTAGGGGAACTTGGAAGTCGCAAATACAACCTCCTCACTTTATAGTTGAGGAAGATGAGACCTATTGGAGATCACAGATACAAGGTAAAAGAGCTGGAAACTTTAATCCAAGCCCTTTAATTTAAATCTGTCATTCTCTCCTCTACAATATACCTCTCTGAGACTCAGTTTCTTTACAAGTGAAAAAGAATGTGTTAATTAATATTTGCAACATGTAACTTAAAGATGTGTTGTAAGGAAAATAATAAAACCTTAAATAAATGTTGGTAATATCACTATGTGAGGCTATTGGCTATGGTTTCTATAGAGCTTGCAGTTATTAAAATATTTTCATCTATTTTTGAGAGGCAGTTCTCAAGAGTTGTGTCCTACTGGTTAGAGATCTAGCTTTGGAGTCAGGAAGACTTGTGTTCATGTCCTCCTTCTAACATATGCTGTTGTTATTATATTACATTTCAGTAATGTCCAACTTACTGTGACCCCATTTGGGTTTGTTTGTTTTGTTTTTTTTTTTTTTTGTCACAGATACTGAAGTAGTTTGCTTCCTTCTTCAGCTTATTTTACAGATGAGGAAACTGAGGCAAGCAAAGTTAAATGACTTGCCCAAAGTCACATAGCTAATAAGTGTGTGAGGCCGGATTTGAACTCAGAAAGATAAGTCTTGCAGACTCCAGGCCCAGCACTCTATCCATTGTGCCACCTAACTGTACCCTTTTAACGTATAATGAGTATTGTGAGTATCTAAGCAAGCTACTTAGACTTACACTGTTTCACACAAATCTCTTAAGTCTGAAATCAGCAGAGTAGCAGATACCACTCTGAAGATCTCAGTCATAGGAATTTACTCCTCAGAAGTTTTAAAGACCAATAAAATCATGGTTTCACTAATCCTCTCCTGCTCTCAAAAATCTATTGTTTTTGGAAATGTGATAAATTTACCATTGTATTGTGATGCTTGTTTCTTTGACCTGATACTTATCTTTGTAGAACATTGGGTAACCTGGAACATTATTTCAAATAGATCTTCCCATCGCATACCTTTTCACAGCTAATGTCACAAAAACAAAAAATGTAGTTTGAAGCTTTTACCCCTGGAATAATCTGGATAGTTTTTTTTTTTTAATTTTCCACTGTACTTTGGATATGATGAAAAAACCACCATGTTTCTTGTCTAACTACTGACCAATGCCATGTTTATAGGGCAGTATTCAGACGAGGCCTTGGATCAAAGTATCCTCCTTTTCTTCTTGGCCAGATGCCAGCATCTTAACACTATAACAGCAGTAAAACCAGCCCTTGGCCCTGTTAATTAAATTGACTTTGATTAAGGGTGCTGATCAAATCCAATCTTGGTTCACTTGCCTTGCCCCATATGGGCCTGGCATTTGTGTGTGAAGCCATGCATTAGTTGCATAGAAAGAAATGCAGGCTTGACAATTTACTCAAATAATTTGACAATGTAAAGCCTGCTAATTTAAAAAATTTTTAAAAATTTAAATTTTCTAATTTGACTGCCAACCTGCTTTAAGAGACATGATATCTGAAAATTAGGAGACTACTTCTGTCTTGGTGTTGTCACAGGTCACCATCCTCCACATCCAATCAGGATGTCAGGGAAGAGAGTTGGGACATCATGTAAACAAGTCACTGACAACAAAGAGCATCCAGGTCCCAGCGAGATTGTGTCTGGCAAAACTTTTCTCATATCCATTCTTGGAGGGGCTGAAAAGAAATCTGTCAAAATAAATTCTGCCAATGTGGAGGAATAGTGGCTCTGCCAAACGATCTCCTGATCGCTGGGTTCGTGTTGGGTCATTGTGCTTGGAATTCATGCCTACTCTTAAAGCTCACAGAGTAAATAACTGTCTACCTGGTCTAAAAGGGCAGTTTCTAAGACTCAGAAAAGGGGAAATCCAAATCTTTTTATCCAGAGCTCATCAAATTATCAGCATTTTAAGTATATTAAACATTAGATGAGTAAGTAGTGTTTCTAGGTAAAATTATAATTTTCAAACAAATATTAGAATAAAATTACATAGTCATGCAACAGAATTTTAAATCTATTAGAACCTAATTATAATACATGCCCATTTGTTAAAAATAGAGATTTGAACTGGTACCAAACCAAATCACCTTGCCAAAAAACATCGATTACGTAGAGAAAAACAAACATCAAAAACACTACTATCATCTTCAAGGCTGACTATAATCTTACGTCAGTGCTCTGAAAAGACTTTATACTGCATATATGTCCTGAATTTTTTGAACACTGGCTATTTTCATCATGATTTGGGATTGTATAAGGAAGCATTTGAAGGAAAATCTAAATAAATTTAACAATAATAGTGTTTCTAGTGGTTAGCAGCTATATGATGAACATTCCTTTGTTTTTCCCCGCAACTATTCATCGTGGCTACAAAGTGCAGGTTGTGATGTTTAGTGGAGTCAGAGAGAAAGGCATGAGTAAAGTGACATATGCCAGAAAATGTTGGGAGTGTCCAAAGAACAATGTAATCCAGTTAGTCACTGCATAGGCCTTGCAAAAGAGTAACAGAAGCCTATAATGGTGTAGAAGCATCAAGTTTTTTTGTTTTGTTTTGTTTTTTGGGTTTTTTTTTAATCCAGGATAAGAAATATTGACTTTGTTTAATAAGCAAAAAGGAATCACTGAAAGACCTTGAGTACAGAGTAATCTAAAAAGTTTGTACATAAGGAAGATTAATCTGTAGCAGTGTGAAGAAATGACTTGGAAAGTGGGAGGTAGAAGATAAGTGTAGGCAGGATTATTTATGAGGATGATAGATTTACAGCTGGAAGGGACCTTGGAGGCCCTCCAGTCTAACTCCCTCATTTTATAGCCAAAGAAAGTGAAGCCCAAGGAATTTAAGTGATTTGCCTAAGGTCACAGAGATTGTAAATAGAGCAAGGAGTTGAATCTAGGTACCTAGGCTCCCAATCCAGCACACTTCCCACTTTATTATGCTGGCTATTGGATGAACCTATGCAGGTGGTACTGAGGACATGTCAGGGGAATAGAAAAAAGAGTGACTGATTGATTGATTGGATATAAGTAGTAAAAACAAAGCAAATAATTAAAGATAACATGACTGTTTGAGCATGAATGACTCAGGAAACCACCGATAGAAAAAAAGAAGTTAGAAAGGGGAATCAGTTTTAAGAGAAAGATAGTATCTTTTTGTTTTGAATAGTCAATTTAAGTTCTAGGTGTTGCGAGGACTACCCTCTCCCAAATTTTATATATATCTTTCTGTTGTTTCTGTCTACCTTGAATTAGCTTCTTCTTCACCTTAAAGATTTTTTGTCTTTAGGTGTCATTCTTCCTTGCAATATGCCACATCATCATTAACTGACTGTAAATAGCAACTGAAATAACAAAAATAAATTTTTGTTGTTCATACATTTCAGTTGTTTGACTCTTTGTGACTCCCTTTTAGGGTTTACTTGGCCAGGATATTGTAGTGATTTTCTATTTCTTTCTCATTTTATAGATGAAGAAACTGAGACAAACAGGGTTAAGTGACTTGTCTAGGATCATACAGCTAGCAAGTATTTAAGGTCAGATTTGAACTCAAATCTTCCTGATTCCAGGCCAGGTGCTCTATCTACTGTACCACCGAGCTGCCTAAACATGTATGAAATTCTTAAAAAGTATGAGTCCCAAGTACATGAAAAAATCTTGGCCTAGAATCCTTCATTTGACTGTTGTCTGCACAGAGATCACAGTTAAAACTATAGGAGTAAATGAGAATTATTAGTAAAGGAGGGTATATAGAGAGAAAAGAGGAGAGGGCTAAGAAGAAAATAAAAGTCATAAATAATATGTGATCAGAGATAATGTATAGATTCCCTATATTGTTGTAAAGAGAGACTATCACTTTGGATCCTAACCATTCCAAAGCATATGCATCCTGCTTATCAGAATATCATATAGTGTATTTGTCGTTGCTCACTAATGAGAATTACATGCATTGGAGAAACATAAATACATAGTGAGTCTAATGGAGTAGGGCACTACAAATCACTGGGATTGATTTGCCCTGGTAATTACGATTGTCAGTTGGTGAGAATGTATTTGCCATCTGTCCCCCTCAACGAACTAGTTGGCAATAGACACTAGAGAATTCTTGGTGGCTCTCTGCATTATGATTCTATCTCAGCTGTGATCCCCAAAAGCCCATTTTTCTAGGTTTCTTGATGTTAATTCAAAGTATACCTGTTAGGTTTATTGTACTATATTAACTAACAGAATATTCTGACAGTGGAGCAAAGCAGGTAGACAGGTTCATCCATAACTTAGCAGAAGATGTGCCAGCAGCAGATGGATGGGTGGGGTAGGTGTTACTGGTTGATTAAGAAAAAAATTGGCATAGGATTTATCTTTTTGGAATGCTAGAATAGTTGTGGCAACTTCAGGAGAAGTTTGTACATGTATTCAGCTATGAATTGATATGTATATAGTAGCAATTTAAGCCAGGATTTTTTTTTTCTTTTTTTTTATTAATTAATTATTTTTTTTAGTTGTACAACATTCAGTTCCATAAGCATTTGAGTTTTAAATTTTCTTCCCCTTCCTCCCTTTCCTCCTCTCCAAGACAGTATGCAATCTGATATAGGGTCTACATATACATTCATATTAAACATATTTTCACATTAGTCATGTTGTCAAGATGAACGATAACAGGTAGCACTTTCCATCATGAGCCCCTTGGAATGGTCCTGGAACCTTGCATTGTTGAGAAGAACCAAATCTATCAAAGTTATCACACACTGTGGCAGTAACTGTATAATATCTTCTCCTGGTTCTGCTCCCCTCACTCAGCATCAGTTCATGTAGGTCTTTCCAGGTTTCTCTGAAGTCTACCTCCACAATAGTATTGCATTGCATTTATACAACACAACTTGTTCCTCCATTCCCCAATTGATGGGGAATCTCCTCAACTTCTAATTCTTAGCCACTGCAAAGAGAACTGCTATAAATATTTTTGTACATGTGGGTCCTTTTCCAATTTGTATGGGAAACAACCCTAGAAGTGATATTACTGAGTCAAAGGATATGCACATTTTATAGCCCTTTGTGCATAATTCCAAATTGGTCTCCAGAATGGTTGGATCAGTTCACAATTCCAGCCAACAATGTTGTGATTTTTCCACATCTTCTCCAGCATTTATAGTTTTCCTGTTTTGTTATGTTAGTCAATCTGACAGGTGTGACATAGTACCTAAAACTTGTTTTGATTTGCATTTCTCTAATCAATAGTGATTCAGAGCATTTTTTTCATGTAACTATAGATATCTTTAAATTCTTCCTCTAAAACCTGCCTGTTCACATCTTTTGACCATTTATCAATTGGGAAATTACTTGTGTTCTTATAAATTTGACTCAGTTCTCTATATATTGTAGAAATGAGGCCTTTATCAGAGACATTGGTTGTAAAAATTCAATCCCAGTTTTCTGCTTCCCTCCTAATCTTGGTTGCATTAGCTCTGTTTGCACAAAAACTTTTCAATTTTATGCAAAAATTATCCATTCTGCATTTCACAATGTTCTCTCTCTTGTTTGTTCATAAATTCTTCTATTCTCCATAAATCTGACAGGTAAACTATTTCTTGCTTTCCCAGTTTGCTTATAGTGTCAGCCTTTTTATCCAAATCAGGTACCCATTTGGACTTTATTTTGGAATATGATGTCAAGTGTTGGTCTATGTCCAGTTTCTGCTATACTATTTTCCAGGTTTCCCAGCAGTTTTTGTCAAGTAGTGAGTTCTTATCCCAGAAGCTGGAGTCTTTGGGTTTATCAAATAATAGATTACTATAATCATTGACTGCTGAGTCTCATGTACTCAATCTATTCCACTGATCCAACAGTCAGTTTCTTACTAAGCCAGGACTTTTAATAAATATAGTGATTTGTAAACATTCTAAAAATCTAGTTGACTTTGTATATGCATTTGGATATTGCTATTGAGACTTTCTTAAACAACAAAACTAATTTTTTGGAAAGCCCTCAAGGTAATGCCTTATGAGTCACTTGAAGAAAATGAGGGTTTTCAGTTTAGAGAAGAGAAGGCTAGGGTGGATAGATGATGTTGTGTTCAGGTATCTGAGGGATTATCACATGAAAGAGGAATTAGACTTGGTCTTTTCTTTAAACCAAGAGGCAGTAAAAGAAGCAATGTATAAAGGATGCTGAAAGATACTTCTAGGTTTGGTGTAGGAAAAAATCTTGTAATAATTTGGTATTAGAATGGACTATCAAGAAAGAATGGGTTCTTCTTCAATGGAATATTTTAACAATTGGCATCCAAAATCACTGATATTAAATAATCATTTTTATCATGTTGTTAAGTGATTTCTATGGAAGGTGCTTAATTTTTTATCCTTTACCCTTTAAGGGTCTCTGACTGTAACATTTTCCATAACACTTTAATGTTTTCTAGGATTGTTTTCTCTGCCTCCATATGTACTTTTTAATATACAAAAGCCAAGACCATATGTAGCCACTGAATCAAATCACATAATCATAGTAGTCATTTCAGTTTTTTACTTCCATTTCCAGAGATTATTTGGTTAAGTGGTGATCTCAACTATTTTTAAAATGATTGAAGTAATTGGAGAGTTGCTCTATAATCAGGTCTTTTGAGCCAGTTCAACTTAATTCGAGTGTTCTTAACCTGAGGTTTGTTTTTCTTGATATTTTGATGAATAGATTTCAACATAAATGCTTTCCTTTGTAATCCTGTATATTTAAAAGCATTATTCTGAGCTGAAGTCCATAGACCTCACTAGACTGACAGAGATCCATGACACACAAACACAAAAGGGTCTTAAAATTATAACCCCTGATCTAATTCAACTAACTCTTGTTAAAGACAAATGATGTCAAAGATATCTTCATGGAATATCGTGAAGTGATGATTTATCAGTTATCAAGTTAAATTTGTCTAAGTAGCAAGCATTTATTAAGTGACTCCTATGTGCCATTATTTTAGGTGGTAGAAATAAAAAAAAATATTCCCTGCCCTCAGATAACTTACATTCTATAATTCACTATAGAAGAATTTGTTATTATTGGAAAAAAAATAAATACTTATTTTAAAAAAACAAAACCTTTCCCCTTATCTGTATATTTCACTTTGAAATAAAAATTGACAGTTTGAGAGGGCTAAATTATCTGGATGTTTTTACTCAATTTTCTACTTTGTGAGACAGTTGAAATATTTTAAGGGTGACAAATCTATTAGAAACCCACCATGACCTGAACATCTGTACTCTATCAGTATAACTGTTGGATACCACCTGACATAAAGCAACATTCTTGTTGTTGCCTAATACCTTATTCCCACTTTCCAACTTGATTCATTGTCACCAAACCATCCCACTTTTAATTTATTTCAGTAAACATTTTACTTTGTGTCTATTACATGCTATTCACTGGAATAGGGAGTAGAATAGACAAAATTTAAAGCAGTCCTTGCCATCATTGAGATTAAACTCTACTTGTTTGAGAGAGAAATGATAACATGTACAAACATAAGTAAATAAATAATATATTAAAAGTCTATGAAAATAGTGGATGGGGGAGTGGCAATGGGGGTGGGGGTGGGAAGAAGATCAAGAAGTAAGAGTTGAGGGGGCAGCTAGGTGATGCAGTGAATAGAGCACTGACCCTGGAGTCAAGAGGACCTGAGTTCAAATTCATCCTCAGATGCTTGACACACTTACTAGCTGTGTGACCTCGGGCAGCTCACTTAACCTCAATTGCCTTGCCTTCCATCCTCAAAAAAAAAAAAAAAGAGACATCCCTTTCTTTTTGTGGTGGCAAAGAATTGGAAATCAAGGGGATGCCCATCAACTGGGGTATAGCTAAACAAGTTGTGGTATATGAACGTAATGGAATACCATTGTGCTACAAGAAATTAGGAGCAGAAGAACTTCATAATAAGCAGGAGAGAAATTATATAAACTGATGCTAAGTGAGGAGAGCAGAACTAGGAGTACTTTGTACATAATTACAGATGCATCATATCTGTGTGACTAACTGATAGACTGGGCTCCTCTCAGCAATGCAAGGTTATAAGACAACTCCAAAAGACTCATGATGGAAAGGGATATCTACACCCAGAGAAAGAATTAGAGTCTGAATGCAGATTGAAGGAAACTACCTGCTCTCTCTCTCTCTCTCTCTCTCTCTCTCGCTCTCTTTTGTTTTGTTTCATTCCTTCTTTCTAGTTAATCACGCCATTGGTTATAATTCTTCTGTACAACTTGACTAGTATTTAAAATGTGAAGGTATTTGTAGAGCCTACATCAGATTGCATGCCACCGTGGCGGGGAAGGAGGAGGAGAAAATTTGGAACTCGGGATTGTGGAATTGAATGTTGTAAACTAAAAGTAAATGAACAAATTTTAAAAAAAAGAATGTAAAAAAAAGAAGTGAGAGTTGGCATTTTGGACTCAGCTTTTGAGGCAGCTAGGGATTTCAAAAAGAGAAATTAAGGAGGGGAGGCATTCCAGGAATGGGGAACAGCCTGTGCAAATGCCAGGAGACAGAAGATGGAATTCTATACATGGAGAATAGCATCAGTCAAATCTGACTAGCATATAAAATATGTGAGAGGAAGAAGCATAACATATCTGGAAATATAAAACTGTGAAAGGTTTTATGTGCCAAGTATAAAACTTTATGTATAATCTTAGAGGCAATAGGGAGTCTCTCAGCTTTTGGAGCAGGAATATGACCTTGTCAGATCTATACTTCAGAAATACTGATTTGGCTACTCACTACTACTGACAGTCGGACCCCTAATGAGTCTTGCAATCTGCTCAACTGAGTGAATGGGGCAGCAGTGAATGGGGCCAGCTCATCCCAACAATACTCAGTTGGTTCCACAGTTGATAACATTGTTAAGCCTATTTAACTCTATTTTTTTTCTCTGGAATCCAGAAATGAGTTTTAATTGGTAGCTTATTGTTGCACTTATATCATCTCACCTAAGATACTCTTGATAAATTAAGATAATTGCTAAAAGATGCACTGTAACCATATACAGGATTGTCAGAAACCTACCTCATCAGAGGTAGGCCTCATAGAACATTAAGATAACATGTTTTTGATCTAGAATTTACCATAGAGATCCTGTAGCCTCACCCCCTTATTTCAAATGAAAGTAAACTGAAACAGAAAAGTTGTGACTTGCTTAAATTCCAAGTAAGAGAGAATGCATCAGGGATACATTCCAAGACATACTTTCCTTTCCATGATGTCTTGGCAGGGTATTCCTTCCCTCTCATCCTTTTTTTTTCCTTCTTGAATAGATGGGCTATAGCTCCTGGTGACCCTTCTCAGCTAGTGAAGTAAACCACATTTTCCTCCCTCCCATCTTTATCACATCCATCAACCTAAGGCATATGAGCCCTGGAGAGTTGAAACTTCTCAGAAAAACCCAGGCCCTGGCTTTGATCCATTTTCAATAGTCCTGTACCTGAGACATTTTCTCCTGTTCCTCCTTCTTAGCCTCTGCTGTCAGATACTATTTTTTAAAATGTTCTATTCCTAAATATAATCTTTAAAAACTGATCATTCTTTCTAGAAAATTTATTCATTTGGATATTGTTCTCTTCCACCAAAGCCCAACTTCCATAACTTATTATGTCATGGAAACGTCCAGGGTTCTCAAATACCATGTCCAAGACCCAAGACTATAACAAGTTCTACCAAGGTAGAAAGGAATAAAATAAGTCCCCAATGATATACAATCTAAGTCTGAAAGGCTTTCCCCCATAATATTGGCCATGAAGTGATGAAGATTTTCTTCAGAGAACTCAAAAAGACTTTCTACCATGAATAGCGTAGGCATACATATAAGGGTGGTAGAAATAATATATTTTTCAAAGTGAATAAAAAAATAAAGAGACTTGTAGTTTCACCTTTATTGGATGAGCCATTTAGCCTGATCTGACATTTAGGAAAATGTAGAAATGCTTATGTGATCCTTAACAAAAGAGGAAATACATATAACAAGGGCCATTTGTCCTAATCAGCATCATGGGCAATGTTTCTTACTCAATTCAATTAACTTAATTAATATTTATCAAGGGCCCAGACGGTGCCTGGCACTGTTCTAAGTGCTAGGCACCCCCACCCTCACTGCCTTTTTGCCATCTGCTGCTCATCTGAATGGTAGGCAACCAGCCACTCCACAGAGAAGAAGTGGTATGTGTACATGCATGCAAACAGGCTACATTGCACCCCTTCAGCTGTCTCATTATTGTTTCTCATTTGAGCCAGTCTCCCATGGGATTCTTACTCCTAGATACAAAACTCAGAGTTAAAAGAGTATTCTGTAAAGAGATGGTGTACCAGAATTCATTTCCCCTTACTCAGCAGCCTGATGAATCCTGGAAATATCATTAAGAGTCTAGATTAATTTAAGCACGTAATGGTCTTTTAAAAGGCTTAACATAACCATGAGAGTCATATTAAAAACCACTTATTTCACTCTATCCATTCATTTATTTGTTGCATACTAAGAGAATGCTTTTGTGCAAAGTTCGATAGTTAGAGTGATTCACTGTGATTTCAGTGGTATAGGGAAGTACTGGTTAAGCTAACTCCCTCCACCTCTGCAGGTTAACACTTTCTGTAAAACTTATAGTCTTAGTGATCTAGAACATGAACAAGCTAAGTGATTTACCCAGAATCACATATCTAATTCTATATATATATGTAAGAAGTGGAACTTGAATCCACATCTTTATGGATTTAAGGCCATTTCTCTACCCCTGACACCATGCTGACTCTCATGTTGTTGCAGTTTGATCAATTTACTAGTTAGTATTATGGATATTTGAACCCTGAGATCAGATGCATTAAACCCATGTGAAAATACTAATCCTTCAGCTTAGCACTTAGAGCTCTTTATAATGCATCCCAGCCAACTTTTCTGGACTTGTTTCATGTTTCTTCCCTTTACACATTCTTTTTTCAAAGCTGAACTGCCTTACCTACTGTTTCCCATACATAATGTTCTGTCTGCTGCTACTATGCTTTCTCACAGTCTAGTCCCCATGTATAGAATACAGTCCCTTCTTCTGCTGCCCCTAGAAACTCTAAGCTTCCTTTAAAGCTAGATTCAGGCACCAATTCCTGTGGGAAGCTTTATCAAATCCCTCTTCAAATTTTCATTGATTTACTTCACTATGTATATGCTTTATCCCTCACTATTCACCATCCCTAACACCACCGTAAACACATACAGTAGGGTTAAGCAACTTGAGATCAGGTGTTATTTGTTGTTTTCCTTCTGAATCCCCAGAGTCTTACATAGAGTAGGTGCTTGCCAAGTGCTGCTTCAATTGAATTGAATCAGGAAATAAAATTAAATAGAGGAAAACAAAGAGATATTATTAAATAAAAAATATTAGTGGTAGTAAAAAGGGATTTTAAATTAGCTTTTCAGACTGATTATATGGGAAACATTTTTATTAATTATCATTTATCTAGATGATTGAATGATCATTAAAAATGTGACTTAAGCCATTTCATTGTTTCAGGAGATATCCATCCATCCATCCATCCATCCATCCATCTATCTATCTATCTGTCTATCTATCTATCTATCTATCTATCTATCTATCTATTTATCTATAATTCAAGTCAGTAAGTATTTATTTAGTACCTATTTTATACTTTGGGCACACATATAGTCTATGTCAACCTATACTGATTGAATCTATGTGTCTTATTGTTTAACTGAACCGAAGAATGTTTTCTGTTTTATTTTTT
>CM053585.1:434333444-434384617 GCA_028646515.1 Pseudochirops corinnae
TATTTAGAATCATAAATGATGTGGGTTATTTGTTTTAATAGCAGAGGTAAAATATTTATTTTCCAAAAGGCCTAATTTGTGATCAGGATTTGATATAGATATAACTATTAGGAAGAAAATGTAGTTGAAACTATCATTTGTTAATGAATAATCTAAACTGGAAATATAAGTTATTATGTATATCATACTAACTAGCTTGAAACATTTCCCCAGGGCAAATAACCTGACTTTTAAATAGAATGCTTGTAAATTTTTATACAAAATTTTCATTGGTGATGTTTATACAAACACACAGTAAAGCGAAGAAGATACTAGGTTATTTGAATGGATGCAAAAAACTAATAACCTTTTGTTACAATAGCTGACCAGTTTAGACAAAAATACATTGTTTGGGTTGAGTTAACCAAATAATCATTTTCATGACCCACTTCACTTTGCAATAAAGAAAAGAAGATATGGAAAATACAATTTAAGGTTTGGGTACATCCTGGTTTTCTTTGTTTATCTTATGGCATCACTTCAACTTGAAAAGAATAAAGCCTGTCTCAGAAGTGTTCTGATTTTAAAAGAATGGCTTTTATTGGTATTTTGAAATACTGATGCCATGACCAGCTTAAGGCTTTCAGGATCTTATTTCTCTTTACATTAGAATGTTGGCAGATTTCTGATTTCACATGTTTAAATATTCCCTCCATCAACATGTGATGTAATATATACATATATAATATCACATATTATGAAGGGAATGAATATACACACATATACATATACGTATACACTATGTATGTGTATATGTATGCATATAAATTGTATGTGTGTATATATATGATATACATATGCATCTATATCTGTGTATATGTGTGTGTGTGTGTGTGTCTATCTTCTCTGCCTTCTGATTCAATGTGATTCTTGTCTATGGACTATGCCCACTCTTTGAGTTTTAAAAAATGACAGGATCTCTATGCAGTTTTTAGTCATCTGTAATACCTCTCTTTTTCTTTCATTCTCTATGTTGTGAAGCACGGTGTCTTGTTTATTCTTCTGTCAAAATATCTCATAAACCTAGTTTTCTCTCTATTCTGATGATAACTACCCTAATGAAGACCTTCACTGCTTCACATTTGATTATTGGCAATCAGAGTTGTCACTAGAAATTTTGGAATCTAGGGCAATTATCAAAAACCACACCCTAAGCAAGTGGTCTAATTTATGCCACTTTAAATTGGTGGTTGAAGATAGAGATTGGGAAGAGGAAATTATTTTACAGGGCAGTTTGAATATATGTACTCTTAATGAACAATTTTTATCCAATGGCCAAGAAGTTGATATACTAGTGGAAGACCTAAACCATATCTATATTGACATTCTCTTTTTAAATGAAACAAGAAGACTTAAAGGAGTTGACTCTACATATAAATATAGTTTACATGTTTTGTTTAAAGTGGGGAATACAAGATTTGCCAAAGTTGGTTTTACTATGTATCCAAAGGCAACAAACATTATCATATGGGATACTTCATCATCTCACCTTGCAACACTGAAAATGATCACAAACAAACAGACCACCATGAAGATAATTATACCTCATACATCAACATTGAAGAAGTAGAGAATATCTCTGAAGAACTTGCAAGAACCTTTTAACTAACTTAGTGTTTACCTTGAAGACCTGTAACTTCTGTGTAAAAGTAAGCAATGGAATAAGAGTAAAAACTATATTTGAAATTCTAATTCAGAACCAAGAAATGAAAGAGGTCAGGAGAGATTGTAGTTATTTATAGACTTGAGTTCTGATCAGTGGGAGTAATGAATCCCATGAGGTGGTTGCATGTAACCAAATTCATGCTATTCAAAGTATAATCATGTAAAATGTGGTAATTGGTTCCAGCCCAATGGAAATATAGCATGCAGATAATGTAACCACCTCAAGGTTTTCATTATTCTCACTAACCAGGAACTAGCTGTACTACACAAAAGCCTGATGCTTGTTAATTATTATTATTTTCTATAATAAGTAAGTCATAAAGCACTGGACATAACTATTATACCTTATAGCTTTTAATCCCTCTGCTATTCTGGATCTGCATCTACTTGCATCCTTGTCTCTTCCTCTAATTCTTTCACTTATTCAATGAAGAAGCTACTAGGATGTTAGGGTACACAGCATGTCACAGGACTGATATCATTGGTTCCAGATACTCTAAGTACTTGCTAGGGAAAGCACTAAGAACCAGTTTGTATTCTGTCTTGTGGTTAGCCAGGCTAGACACACCCACCTCTGCACTATACTCTAATCCTCATTCCTACCAAGTCCCCCTAAATAAATTTCTTTTCAGAGAGAAAATTCAACATTTTGATATCTACAACTAAAGTGACCTACAAACTTCTTGGAACCACTAATAATCCCCTAATTGCTTGAGATATGTACCTATACATACTCACAAACATGCACACCAATTCGTACTTTCTGAGCTTTAGCAATGGCATGCTATTCCTATCTCTCTGTCTTCCCATCAGTACTGGCCTTACATAGCTACTTGTTCTAACAACAATACTAACTTTCAATCCATATCACATTATTTGGGCCCCTAATACTCCACACCTCTATTATCAGTTTTATAGCCACACTGAATTCACCAATCCCCAGCATTAGGAGAAGTTTCTAGGTCCTTATATTCCAGGGGATAATTAATACTTACAGACTACTAGGTACCCTCTTTGGCTTAGACACATGATCTTCTTGCTCTGTCATTGGAGACCATTAAACAATATTATGAAAAAAAGAAATTGATTATCTTAATAGCAGGAATTGACTAGCTACAAAAATATATTAATCATATCAGAACCAGCTATATATCACAAATCACAAAATTTACTCATTAGAACAAACGCAAAAATGGATACCAAATGACAAAAAGATTAAAGAGAAAAAGTACTGTAAATTATAGCAGCTCCAACTCGACCTATTTGAACAAGTTCTTAATGCTGAAAAACTTGAAATGAACAAAAGTAAATAAGTTGATGTAGGCTCTTAGAGTACAGTAACTATTTTGACTTTTTGCCTTTGTATCCACAGTGCCTACTATGGTGACTTGCACATAGTAGTCACACAATAAATATATTTACATTGAAATTGAGAAGTATGCAGAGAAATACAGCATGCAAAATTAGGAAACCAACTGAAGCCAGAGACTACTTATGCTAGAGAACCCCTGATTTCTTTGCTAACTGGAAAGATATGGTAGTTATAAACAATGGTGGCTTATGATATAAATTCTTTTGTAAAACATTAGAGAGGAAAATGCTTTAAAAAAAAAACAACTTTTAATCAGTATGATCTCACAAAACAGAGAAAAGTAAAAGTGAAGACAAACCTTTCCAGAATTTATTATTAATTTTGACCAAGCCAGAGCATCCTAAGGTCATCTGCAGATAAAACTGGAATGGCAACAAATAGACATAAATTGTCAGCATTTCTACCATGAGCTAGTTTTATCCATAATGATAGGGGAGCCTGCTTTCAGACTAACATCTCTACCCACTAAGCTATTTGAAGAAGTAGAAATGACATGTAAGAAGGTGAAGTTTATATATAAATATATATATATATATATATATATACACACACACATAGAGAGAGAGAGAAATATATATATTTATGATTTATGTATACATACATACATGCACACACACAATCTGTGCTAGGGCACTAAAATTATAAAGATTATAAATCAGTTTTAAAGCTATTTGAATGTGGAGATATTCAGTCTCTGAGAGAAGGGGAATGATAGGAGATGTAACATCAATGGAAGATTGTTAAAAGACTTCAGCTATTATTTACCCTATAATTACTTTCTTGTCTCTACAAAAAATTGACGATAATGGTCTGTTGCCTATATAGAGATGATCTTTGATGTGAACTTGGAAAGCAAAGGCTTTCATGGATGATTTTCTACAGGAGACCGCATCTCAGAAACACAACTGACTGAGATAATACCAAGATCTGACTTCCCTACTCTATGTTTGTTTCCTAAAAGCATTTGAATCTGTGGAACAAAATTCAGTTTTACAGGATCTTCTCAAATGAGGCATTTCTTTTACATATATTAAAATTATTTTTAAAAATTCTATGACATATATGATTTCCCCCTTACACAAGGCCTATCCCCAGAGGATACATTATATTTTGTATATTTCACATATTTACTTATCTTTTAATGAGATTTTTGCACTGTAATTTCTCCTACTTTTTTTAGTGCAGAAACTCTTTTTTCCATCTGTGTTTCCAGGGTTTAACATGGTGCTTGGCATGTAGAAGGTGTTTAGTAAATGCTTATTGAATTGAACTGAGAAAACTTTAGTCAGTGATCTACTGAGTATTAACATTAATTGAAACCTCAACATGGAGGCCATATGGTCACTACACTAATTGCACAGAGACAATACACTACAATGCCTTTGAAGAAATATATAATTATTTAAAAGGGATAAAAAAAAATCACCCTGCTAAGATTTTGGTTTGCAAATGGACAAAGAGCCCACTGAATTCAACATTCTATTACAGATAGACAATAACATGGACCCATATTTAAATAAGAGGATGATTCTAAGTGGAATCCCATTTGTGAAATTTTTTGAGCCCTTTAAATGATTACAAGGTTGTGACACTGAAAAAGTCCATCTTTTTACCACCCCTATTCTCCCAGGGAAGCTATGTGGCTGTAAATCATAAAATATCTACAATGGCTCTATATTGACCACAGGATCAACCATAAACTTTTCTTTTTGACTTTCAAAACCTTTACAACTTGATCCCATCTATCTTTCTATCTTCATTAGATATTAAGCCTTTTCATGTACTTAGTAATTCAACCAAAATGACCTTATATCTAAATGAGACATTCCTTCTCATTTCTCTGTGTTTTTGTACTGGCTGCTCCCTGTGCCAGAGAGGAAGGTACTCCCTCTCTACCTTGGCTTCAAAAATACCTTTCTTCTTTCTAGACAAAGCTCAACATCACCTATATAAAGCTTCACCTGCTTCTCTCTGACTACTAGTGCCCTCCCTCATGAATTACCATATATTTGACTACTTTGGAGATGAGGCAAGAAATGACAAACCACTCCAGTATCTTTCCCAACAAAACCCCAAATAGAATCATAAAGAGTTGGACATGATTGAAATGAGTGAACAACAAATTTATTCTAGAAATATGTATATGTTTTATGTTATTTCTCTAATGAATAAAAATGAATAGCTAATACTCTAATTTTAGTGAATTTTGTCACAACAGCTACTCTGTGTAGTAAGTACTATCATTATTCCTATTTTAAAGATGAGGAAACTGAGGTAACACAACTAATAAGTGTCTGAGGTCAAATTTAATTCAGGTCTTCCTGAAGAAGAGAGACAATTATATTTTGTCTTTTTATCCCCAGCACCTAGAATAGTGTCTGCCAAACAAGTAATAAATACTTTCTGATTGACTGGTTGATTATGACAATATCAGACAAAAATGAAATAGAAGGTGATTTAAAAGGCACTGAAAAGTGGTAGAGTGATTCTAAGTACATTATGCCTTATTACCAATGATTACTTGTACTTGGATGCAACATGATAGTGGGGACAGAGAGCTGGCCTTGAAAGCAGGAGGAATTGAGTACAAGTCCTGCTTCTGATACATACAGTCTGCATGATTCTAGGCAAGTCATCACCTTTCACTGCTCTCAGAATCTCCCTATGACAATAAATTATAGAGAAGAGGTCAATACGGAGTGGTAGAGAGAATTTCCTCACTTGGGAGTTCCCAACCCCAATGAAATCACAGTTCTAATATCGAGCCTGCTTGCACTTGAGAAGATTCATAAAAGACTTCATCTTGAAAATGAATAAATGGAACAGGACATAGATCAGTCATATACTGAGTAAGGAAAGACAGTGATTGGCCCAAGGACTGGACTTGCCTCTTCAGTATTTTAAAAAGACAAGGCTAAGTCATCCAGAGTTCTGGATTGATCTTCTATAAAGAGTTTACAGAAAGACATGATGAAGAATGATAAAAGGGGGGAAATGTGGAAATTTTATGGTCAGCATTTGTAGAGGGAAGACCCACAGCAGTGGGTAAGGTAGGTGATGCAGTGGATAGAGCTTTGTGCCTGGAGTCAGGAAGATCTGAGTTCAAGTCAGATTTCAGACTCTTACTAGCTCTGTGACCCTATGTTAACAATGTTTGTCTCAGTTTCCTCATCTGCAAAATGAGAAGGAATCTGGAGAAGGAAATGGCAAACTGTTCCAGTATCTTTGCCAAAAAAACCCTAAATGAGGTCATGAAAAGTAGGACACAACAGAGATGACTGGACAGCAAAAACAATCCAAATCATGAAATCATGATCATGAAATATCAAATCTAAACTTCTTTTCTTGGATTTCAAAGCCCTCAACTATTTGATCTCACAATGCATATCTAATCTATTTTCCCATTTTCCCCAGTATTTGTCTCTACTATTGTCAGACAAGTCACCATTCTCATTCCTACCTTTGTCCCTGTTCCGTTTGTTCACCTCACCAGTCAGTGCAAAGAGCACTGGCTTTGGAGTCAACAGTTCTGGCTCTGGGTTCAAATTCCACCTCTGCCCTTATTACCTTTGTGACTGTGAGCAAATCTCTTCATCTCCTGGGGCCCCATTTTCTTCATCTGTAAAATGAGAGAACTGGACTAAATGATGTCTGGAGTTTCCTCCAGCCCTAGCTCTAAGTTGTCGTGATCCTCCTATTTCTTTTATACTTTCCAATCCTTCTATATCCACAAAGACCTCATTCACACATTATCTACTTCACCAAACCTCCTCTGGATACTCAACATTGTTGGTGTTGGGGGGAGAGGGACTAGAGCATAGGTGAGGTCATGAGAACAGAGTTTGTGGTTCCCAATTCTTCTTTCTCAATTTCAAAATCCTCTTACTGGAATTTGAAATGCTTTCCATATTTCAACAGTTTACTTTTCCTTTACTTTTCCCTATTTTTATACATCATTCAACTTTCTTCACTTCATAGTCTAATCAAAATGGTCGTCTTGCTGTTTCTGATATACAGCACTAATTCCCATCTACATGATTTTGCATAGACTGTTGCCCATTCCCTGGATTGTACCTTCCCTGAATAACTGACTCTTCAAAGCTCAGCTTAAAAATATTTTTTTTTGATTTGAGGTCTTGGCTTTCTTCCAAAAAATTATCTTGCTTTTATATACTTCATTTGTATATTTTTATATGCCTGTAAATGAATTTCTCTCATTTGATAGAATGTTGCTTGAAGGCAAGGCCTATTTCACTTTGGTCTTTGAATCCCTAGCATCTAACATAGAAATTAGCCCATAGGAAGTAATTAATATTTTTGATTGAATGACACCAGAAAAAAACCTGAAATGTATTATCTGCTCCCTCCCCTCCCCAAAAACTATAATTTTGTTTGGGAACCTGAAGTTATTTTTCTATTTGCCTTCTTCCTTCCTGCTCATGGATATATATTCAATGGAAAAAGTCCCCTCAGTAATTGTCAATCAATCAATCAATCACCAATCAATCAAACTTGTGTTGGTGTTAGCAGTTTTATATATATATACATATATATGTATATATGTATATATAATTATATATATATATATAATTATACAATTATATAATATATAATTATAAAAATTCCCAAGACTTCACTTATAATGGGGAGAATACTTACCTTTTGGAGCTGACCTTTTGAATACTGATCTTTTGAAGCATTAGTTATAGATTTTCTTCCTGTGATCTTTCCCTCCTACTGTAAAACTTACCCCAAACTGAACTCATTTTTTTTTTGCCTAAAACTCTCCCTACTTTTCCTATTCAAGAATACCACTATTCTCCCAGTCATCCAGGCTAATGACCTAGGTATCACCTTTGACTCCTGACACTCTCTCATCCCCTTTATACAAATCACTTGTCAAATTTTTCCATTTCTACCTTCATAACATCTCTTGTTTTTGCCCCCCTTCTCTCCTCTGACACCATCCCGTGGTACAGGCTCCTATTATCTCATGCTTGGACTATTACGATAGCTTGGTGATTTCTCTCCCTGCCCCAAGTCTTCTCCTCAGTCCAATCCATCCTCCACTCAGCTGTCAAATAGATCTTAAAGTGTAGGTTTGAACGTATTATCATCATCATCATCATCATTGTCACCACCACCACCACCACCATTACCACCCCTCCATTCAGTAAATTCCATAGCAAATTTCAGGGTCAAATATAAAATCCTTTGTTCCCCTTTTAAAGACCTCTACAACCTGACCCCATCCTATCTTCCCACACTTCTTATACCTTACTTCTCACAGTTTCTCATACAAGGAACATCTCTCTATTCTGTGAATTTTCACTGACTTTTCCCTCTTCCTGAAATGATCTCCCTCTTCATCTCTGCATCTTAACTTCCTAGATTTTCTTCAAGTCTCACCTAAAGACCCACATTCTATAAGATGCATTTCCTAGTTCATCTTGATCTTAGAGCCTTCCCTTTGAGATTGTGCCAACTTATTTTGCACTTATTTTTGTATATGTTTGTACATAGTTATTTGAATGTCGTCTACTCATTGAATTGTGGAATTTTTTTAGTGGAGGGACTTTTTTTTCATTTGTTTTGTTTTGTTTTGACTTTCTTAGTATTCTTAGGCTTATCACACTTCCTGGCACATATTAGGCACTTAATAATTGTTAGCTGACTGCCTGATGTGGTGGCTGTTAGCCCACAAAAGGATTCACTGACTAATGTACCCCAGTAATGTCTTACATACCATCAAAGCTTCTATTTGTTCTTTGGATGAGGAAGGGATTTTTAATACAAGGGTCTTCAGTTCTCAAATGCTAAAACAATATTATCATAAATATTGTAGCTACCTCAGAACTTCTGAATGGTAATGAAATGAACAATTACATCTCTACTCCCGGATTGAATATAATTTATAAATAAGACCCATTATTCTGTCAATACTTTCCCTCTCAGTTCACCTCATTCTCCTGACAAGTGAATCAATGGTATTTCTCTGGTAGCATTTCATAAGCATGCTAACTTCCATATGCTAACATCAACCTGATCTTCATGACCAACCTTCCAGTTTTCTTCTTCACTTCCAAACACAGTTGAATGCTTTCAGATATGCTTTCCCCTGATTGCTGTGTATTTATGCCATGAACTTTAAGCTCAGCTTAAAAACTCCACCATTGAGCTCCTACTCTTAGACCACCCCCTCCAATTATCCTAGAATTTCTTCTTTTGCCTTATCCATTGAACATCACTAAGTCCAGTTTACATCTTCTCCCTCAAAATAGAACACTGCACTCACTGGCCTCCCCCATTTCAGATGCCTACAACACTTAGAGAATTTCATATCTAACTTATCATTTGGTTCATATGTACTAGTCCCATCTTTCCAACTAGGCTTTGGGTTCATTTAGGTCAGAGGAAATGCCATATCCCTATATATTCATGGCAGGGACTGTCACCACGTCAAACATAGTATCACACTATACATTATTGATTGTTCATTGGTATCATAGATCTTGAGCTGAAAGGTACTAAGAGGTCATTTAGTCCAGTCTTTTCATTTTATGCATGGGTAGACTGGGGCTCAGAGACATAGCTTTACTTCCCCAAGATCACATAGATAACATAAATGGCAGAGCCGGGATTCAAATTCAGGTCTTGTTATTCCAGGTTCAACATACTTTCAGTGATGCAGAGAGTAATATGTTTTTTTTTTCAATTCAACCATCTAAAAAATGTCTAGATTTTCACCAAGCTATAGACAATGCACAAAGTAAGAAATAACTAGGAAGATAGGAGATCACAGCCACAGAAAGGAAGGGTGTCTAGACCTGTGCCCCAGGGGGTCAGTTTAGAAAGGGAGAGGTGCCAAATTTAGAGAAAGTTGACAACATTTGTCAGCAAGTAGAAATTACAGGGCTTAGCACCTAGTTAGCAAGACTAATGGGTTAAAATAGGAAGCTACCAGAAAGTGTTCTGGTCCCTCCTTCCTTCCTTTGCCTTGCTTCCCCTACAACCTCACACAATAGCCTTCTAGCCATGGTCTTCTGTCATCACCCCTGGATCTCTGAATCTCCACCATGAGCTGGTGACCCACACCCTCATCTAAAAAAACTAAAAACTAAAAAATTTTTAGTCAAAACTAAAAAAAAGCTCTTTTTCTGTGTGTTCTGAGGGCATGATTTGTCGTCATTTCCCTAAATTAATAAGGACAAAAATCCTGTCTTACAAAATGAAGCCTATGGAGAATAATGCCAACTGAAGGAAGGAGGTTTGACTAACAATCAGTACTTGACTTTATGGTAAGTTTTTTTAAATTATTCTCTATGGTCTTGCTCCCCACCCCCTTCAGTTGCATAGGGAAACCCTGTGATTTGTGACCTATGTAGTAAAAAAAACCTTTTGTAGAAATAAATCTCTTCAGTAATGCGAGTGGAAACAAATTTGCGTGATTGCACATGTATAACCTATATCAAATTGCTTACTGTCTCAGGGAGAGAGGAGGTGAGAGGAGAGAGAAAATATGGAACTCAAAACTTTTAAAAACTGAATATTAAAAAATGTCTTTATGTGTACTTGGGAAAAATAAAATATCATTTAAAAAAAGAATGGAAACAAGAAGATCCACATCACCGTGCTGTTTGACTTCATTTTTACCATAAGAAGTCATAGAAAGTTCGAGGCTCATAGAACTACAGGGGTCCAAGCTTCTCATTTTACAAATGAGGAGAAAAAGGCCCAGAGAAGAGAAAGGTCTTGCTCAAAATTGCCCAGTTAGTTAGTGGCAACTGTCCTGTTACAACAATTTACTAATTGGGTAAAAATGATGTACTTCTACCTTGAAAGTACTAACATAAAACAATAAAGACAACATATTCTAGGAGAAAAGCATTTGACACACTCAGAAAAATAAGGTTACAAATACTATGAGAATCAGTGGGGGTAGAAATGAGCCAAATTGCATTTTTCTCAAAATTCACAGAAAGCCTGTAATCCTTTTCTTTGTATTTTCCAGTTGTTCATACTTTGTATATCCTATATCACTTGCCTACTTAATCTAAAATTTAAAAAAATAATAAAAATTATAATATCAAAGAGGAAGATTAGAATGTTTACATATCATCTGAAGGCAGTAAACAATACGATTCATATACAAAAGGTGGGCTGATAACTCAAAATATATTCTAAATATATTCAAATATTATTTCTAAGATATTTGGTTCAAAGTCTTCAAAAAGTAGGGGTATGGTTTTCAAAATATCCTTTATTTTATGGTGAAATGAATTTCTGTAACTAATTCACAAATAAATTAGGAAATTATAAAAGACATTTCCTCAATAAATGAAAATCTCAGCTATTTAACTCTTGTTTTAATTTTTTCTCCAAATGACAAGTATGAAGTTTCTCTTCATCCCAGTCCCCCCTTCTCCCAATCAAACAACAAAAAGAAAGACTAAAATCCCCATAACACCTATGTGTGGTCAAACAAACAAAAAAGAAATTTCTACCCTGGCCAGGTCCAAAAATGTATGTCTCATTCTATTTTTTTGTCTTTCTTTTTTCCTGTCAAAAGGGGGAGTTGCATGCATCTTCAGTCCTCTGGAATCCAGATTTATCATTGCATTTCTAAGTGTTCTTAAAGCTTTCAGAGTTGTGGTTTCTTTTTTTCCCTTTATAATGCTGTCATTGTCTAAACTGATCTAATTTTTCTCACTTTACGTCACTTTATAGAGATCTTCCCCATTCCCTCTGACACAGCTTTATTTTGTCATTTTTTATGAAGCAATAATATCTCAGTACTTTCATATACTATAATTTATTTAGCTCTTCCCCAAGAAGAGAATCCCTTTAGTTTCCATTATTTTGCTACTATGAAAAGGTGTATAATAAATATTTTGGCCTACATGTTTAATAGTGGCATTGCTGGGTCAAAAGTTTAGTGACTATTTAGTGACTACATCTAAATGTGTGCTTGTGTTAGGTAAATTTAATGGTAGTTCCTCTTAAACAAAAGAAAATTGTCTTTTCATGGCTATGGCATCACCCTTTTTGTATTCCCTCATTATTTAGGATTAAATATTTTTGGAAGAATATGGCTAATATAATAGAAGTGATATCCTAACTTCTCCCTCCATCAAAGTTAGACTAATTTTTCCTTAAAAAGATCATCCTTGAATTTTAGTTTGCTCAAAGATTAAAAAGTTTGGGCTATTGACATCACTTCTGGATCACCAGAGTATAATGCTATTAGGAAAAACTCCAGGGAAGCTCTGATGGTTGACTGGTGTATCATTATAGGTAAGTCAGAATTTGACTTTCACTTAACTGCATCAGCTCAAGGTGTCCTCATCTACTAGGCTTTAAAAAATATTCTTCTACTTTGTGTAATGGTAAGGGAATTTGAAGATCTTCCCTGCCCCTTAATGGGCCTCGCTTGGAGACCAACCAGAGAAGTTAGCTTAGCGTAGGCTGTTTTTTCAGGAAGGCCCACAACCTTTAGTTACTTTAGGTAGTGGGTCATGAAGATTGTGATGTCCTCTGACACTGAAGAAGACTATATAAATTCTGAGATGAGGTTTTACTTTAGGGCTCACTTATGGCAAGAGTTGTGTGATTTGGCCAGATGAGACTCTGGTTAGCCATTGAGCTCCCTGGCTTTGAAAACCCAGATGCTGGTGCTTCTCTCTAGGTAACTAACTATGTATGTATGTAATGGTCAGACAGCTAGAAGTCCTGTCTGTTGATCTGGTGAATTGTGTTATTTTCTCTGTATTTTTTTTATCTGATTGTAATTTCTGTTTATTTTCTTAGTTCAGGGTGCTGACTTTTTCCCCTGAACTAAATAAATTATATATCTATATATGTATAGATATATAGATATATCTATACATATATATACATATATATGTATGTATGTATATATTGATTAAAGTAAGATTGTTAATCCTTTTTGAGTTGTTTTCCTTCAGAAAAGCAGATCAAACAACCTGTGCTAGCAGCCATCCTGGGTATGCTATGGTCCTTGCTGTTACACTATGCTAAATACATTTCTTTTTCTTAACTGTTGAATGGCCTGTGTGCATACTCCCTTTGTTCCAATATGGAACTTAAAATACCAGGGGTCTATTCTGAGACATGTCCAGTCCAGAACAGCTAATACAGGAACCCTTTAGAGCTGTATGACTTCTCTCTAGTGCTTCATTGTTGTCCTCTTTGCTAATGGAACAAATTTTAAAACATTTGGCTTGAAGATGTCGCAGGGCCAAATTTTCTCCCCAAATTTACGGGGTGAACCCAGGCAACTCAGAAGCTCTGATAGTTAGGATAAAGAATTTCTTAATGATATCCTGCCATGATATTTTAGGGGAGTTCCCTTAAGAGTAGAAGGTAAAGAAGCATCTCTGTTCTTTAGTGCAGCCAGTATTCAAGTGATAGAATCTGACTGTTTTGTCCAAGCCAATCAGGAAGTTGGCATTTTTTTGCTAAGGACTTTGAGAATCCTGCTAGAAATACCAAAGCCTTAAGTGAATCACAGCAGAGACAGTTGGATAAGGGTACTTATAAGCATCCTGTATAAGCATCCTTCCTCTAACCCTCCCTTTCCATTAAAATTTGAAGTCCTTATACCTAAAGTTATTCACTTCGGTCCCAAGACCTAGATTAATAAGTGTGGTGATCTTTTTATAATATCTTTAGGATCATTTTCAAAGACTGTCTATGTGCTGTTCAAACTCCATCCCTTCAATATTCCAGAATGGAGAAAAAATATAAATAATTAATGTGGAGTTATAAAAGAAAGGAGAAAATGAGGGAGGAAGGAAGGGAAGGTAAAGGGAGAGAAAGGAAGAAAGAAGAAATGGAGGAAGGAAAGAAGGGAGAGAAACAGGAAGGAAGGAATGGGAGGAGAAAGAAGCAAAGAGAGAAAAAGGGAAAAGGGAGGAAGGAAAGAAAGAAGGATAGAGGAAGGATAAATTAAAGAAAGAGAGGAAGGAAGAGAGTGAAACAAAGGAAGAAAGCCGCAATCATTCAAGTATCTAAAGTTTAATACTACTCTCCCTCAAGAAAGTAATTTAGGGGCAGAAGTTGGGTTCTCAACCATAGGCAGTCTGCTTTCTGCTGGAAACTACTAGCACAGCCAAGGAAAACATGCCTTACCAATAGCCAGCATTGACACCAGAGCAAAAGAAAGAACTGTCTGATATAGCTCACCAAATTGTTGCTCCAGGCAAGGGAATCTTGGCAGCTGAGTCCACAGGTAGCATTGCAAAGCACCTGCAGTCCATTGGAACTGAGAACACAGAAGATAATTGTCACCTCTATAGGTAGTTGCTTTCTGACAGCAGATGATTGAGTGAACTCCTGTATTGGAGGTATTATCCTTTTCCATGAGACACTCTCCCAGAAAGCCGATGATGGTTGTCCCTTCCCCAAAGTCATAAAGGCAAAGGGTGGCATTGTGGGCATCAAGGTGGACAAAGGTGTAGTGCCCCTGGCAGGGACCAATGGCAAGACTACCACCCAAGGTCTGGATGGGCTGAGTGAGCACTATGCCCAGTATAAGAAGGATGGAGCTGACTTTGCCAAGTGGCGTTGTGTGCTGAAGATTGGGAATAATACACCTTCCCAACTTGCCATCGTGGAGAATGCCAATGTGCTGGCCCGATATGCCAGCATTTGCCGGCAGAATGGCATTGTCCCCATCATGGAGTCAGAAATCCTCCCTGATAGAGAACACGATCTGAAGACTTGTCAGTATGTCACTGAGAAGGTCCTGGCTACTGGCTACAAAGCTCTGAGCGATCATCAAGTCTATCTGGAAGGACCTTGCTGAAGCCTAACATGGTCACCACTGGCCATGGCTGTACCCAGAAGTATTCACATAAAGAGATGGCAATGGAAACTGTAATTGCCCTTTGCTAGACTGTTTTAAAAGAGGACACTTGTGGTTCCAGACTCTCTTCAGGACAGATTCCAGAGAGGAGAAAGAGAAAACCTTTTTTACAGAAATGTGGGTGAAGCCACTGTCTTAACATGCCCCAGATTCCAGCTTATCTCCCCAGAAATCTCAGGGAATTTACTCTTAGGTGAGAATAAAGTTTTTCTCTTGATTGAGATTTTAACTCCCCTAAAGAGTTCATTCATTATTTTATTTTCTATTGTGGTCTAATCTGTCACATTTCTCTGATTTTTGTTTGCTTGGTTAAAAGAATTTATGGGTTATTCATTATTTGGTCTTTTGGATAACTAGAATTTAGTAGGAAAGGACCAAGTGATTTGCCTGAAAAAGCTGGTTTTTGAATCTAAAAATATTACCCTTGACCAGCAATTTTGGGAGTAAAAAAAAAATTCCAGTCTAAGACCCCTTCTTTTAGAGAATAGAGTGACTAGCCCTCACAACCGCTTATTCTGTTCTTGTCTGGGCAAGAATCAAAGTCTTCCTTGGAGAGAGATAAGCAAGATTCCAGAGATATTTATCAATGCTTCCCCTCAAGTCACCTGTCTATATATTTAAAGTACCCACATGTTTTTACACATCCTACCTGAGCAGAACACACCCTACACATAGATTATGATTCCAGTGTAATCCCCTTAGAGGCCAGCTGCTCAGGAGAATATATCAAACAGGGGGAAGCCTGGTATTAGGTAGCAAAGAGGGAAAATGGTGGCAGTAAAAGATCAGGAGGAACAGTAGTGAACACTTGTGACAAGAAAGCCAAAGGCAATGAGCAAAATGGAACACCTGCCAAAGGTGAAAGTCAGTGGCAATTGAATAGCACAATTCTAATGCTAGAATTAAGGAAGCTGGAATAGAAGAAGGCCAAAGCACATAAGTGGTTCAGCAATAAGAGAAGGGAAGATTAGGCTAAGAGCACTGAAGCATAGGATTCCCCTCTCCCCAGACACAGGGGAGTGGGCCTCGAACCTGTCCCACATTAGTGACCCTTAAAAGGAAGCACTGTATATAATCTGAGCTATACAGCTTACTGGAGAAGTTGGCTCACCAGAAGGAGAGGTTATCTCAACTCCTTAATGAACGCTGAGTGTCCAATAAAGTCCTACCACATTTTTTGAGGACTCTTTAAGGGTCACTGTAGACTTCAAAATCCATCATTATGTACCCAGGCCTGGACTGAAATGTACATGTAATTCTTTGATATGGAGTTCTAGTTTCATGTATGTGCATGTTTTAAATAATAATTATTGAGATACTTATAATGTTTTAAAGTCTACAACACATTTTTCTCACCATAGTCTTGAGAAGTGGATGTATTAACACATTCATTTTACAGATGAGAAAACTAATATTTTCAAAGGCAAACTCCCCTTTCCAAAGTCCCAGAGACTGGGAGTATCTGAGACCTTTTGATGTCAAGTTCATCACTCTTTGTACTAGGTCACTTTGTTTCTAGTGCAAGTAGAGGTCCTTTAACTCACTATATTAGAACTATTACTGGGAAACCCTTTTTTGTTTTTTTTAAGAAAAAGTAATTGTCATTAATTTAAATTTTAAAAAGTCTACACAGTTTGAGCTAGTTTTTATGAAAAGTATGGGTCTTTAGAGGCGAAGACACAGGCTCATGCCCTTCCTTACCTTCTTCTTGGAAGCATCCTTAGGCCCAACCAGCCTGCAATGGTTGGTGTCACAAAGAAGATAAGGGAAAAGCTATATCATTTTTTCTTTTTATTTTTAGGAAGACAGACAGCTTAAGGCTATCATTTTGAACCCGTTTGTTATCTTTTTTTATTTCTACAACATATGCAATTCTAAATATTTTCATTCTTAGTAGGTAAGAAGACTCTATAGAATTACTCTTTCTCTGTTTAAAGAGCATTAATTTGAAAGACTAATTTGAGTAGTGTGTTTATTCATGATTTCTTCTGTGTTTTCAGTGGGCAAATGTCCACAACAAAATCAACTGGTGCCAAAAATTCAAATATGCATTTCACCTCCGTAGGCAAAGACACTCATTTCCAAGGAATCCTGTTATCTCATCTAATGAAATACATTTAGGAGTTTTCATTTAGCATTACACTATATTTATTTGCTATTGTTTACAAAAGCATCAATAGGAGTTTAGAACAGATGCTTTCACTATATTCTATTGATTACTTGGCTATCTTTCACAGTTTCTCTTCACCAGTCAGTTGTGCTTTTAGAGATCTGCATTTGTCTTGGCTCATAAACCAGTAAAGAATCAGCCCAAGAAGCAAGGCATAGCCACAATCAATTCCCCACCCACTGAAGAAATTTTTAATATAATAGTGTTAAAGCACTTAGTACTTGATTCTGTCATCAGATACACATTGTGGATATTTGAAATTGGAAAAGTTTTGAAAGGATGTCAGGAGCCACTAAGCATTACTGTCAGTCAGGGGTATTCACACAAGCCTTTAGAAAATGCTGTATATATTCCCTATTACAGCATATTCTCTTCCATTTTTCCAAAATTCGCAAGTGGGAACATGAAGAGCAATTCTCATTTCACCCAGTGTATTCTTATATACTGGCATGGCAGTGAATGTGGAAAAAGGAGCCGGAAAGGAGGAAGCCAGAAATAGTGAACAAAAATCCTTTGGGGATATTCTTCCTATTGTTTCTCTCTCCACCACCCTGTCCCCACTCTGACTCAAAGAAAGAGAGATTCCTCAATCTTTTTAAAGAAAAGGGAAATATCACAAATAGGCACCAAAGAAACAAAGGACTATGGGATATACATCCATGAATATAAAAGATTTCCTCCCCCAATTTTGCCAATGGCAAAATAAATGCATTTCACATTCTTTGCTAGTTGGCTAGGGTAAGGCTGGAGTGATACATGTCATGGATGACTAGTTCTTTCCAAAGATAACTGGGGAAGAAGGTAGTTCTGGCCAAATAAAGATGGTTTTGGTTTCTGAATAACCATACTGCTCAAATTAATCTTTCAAGTCTAATACCCCTTAAAAAGAGTTTGACCTTATAGAAACTCCTCTCTTTCTGAGAAGGAGAATATTTGCTGCCTTTATGGGTCCTCATCGACAATTTCATTTGTTTTAGGGCCAGAATCCTGGCTATGGAACAATAGGCTACATATGCCCCAGGACATTTCTCAAGGTTCATATTTCTGTTGTCTATACATTTGGAATAGAACACTAGCAAGGATGGCCCATCAGTTAGCATACTAATCTGTAGCATTTAATTGTCTGTACTAGAAAATTTTATATACTTGCATGACTGGCGATTGAATGTAGGACTACTGGCTCTAAATGTGGGATTCTTAACATGCTTATATTTCATGACAACCTCTGACATTCTGGTGAAACCTATGGATTCCTTCTCAGAATAATGTTCCAAGTTCTCAGACTTCCTGAAATCCAAACATGAATTGCTTGGTCCATGGATTCTAGGTTAAGAATCTCTGCTCTAAATGAAAAGTTGGGGCAAGACTTAAGGATTAAATTGGAAACTGGCACTCCTCTTTAGAGATGGATTTCCCTGAAGTTTATTTTTAAGTCAGAATTTCACAGTAATACTTGCTGATATCAAAAGGTGAGAAGCATCCTAACCTGGTATAGTGGCCAGAGGACTGGTCTTGGGATCTGGAAGGCCTGAATTCAAATTACTCTCCTCATATATACTGGCTGTGGAGTCTTTGGCAATTAACCTCTCAAAACCCCAAGACTGTAAGTCACAGAGTACATTCATGTTGGCACTAATTGGCAGTTTCTACACTGTGAGTTTCTTGTGTAGTCTTATGGAGTCTTCCTTAATGGCCCCCTCCAAAACAAAAAGGGAAATTTGGACTTTGTTTCTAAGACAAGGACCTTGTATATAGCAGAGAATATGATAGGAAATATGACACATAAAAGGTTGTTTGGGAAAGAAGACATTTTGGCAGGTGGAGGAATCAGGAAAACTTTCATGCAGGTGATAGCATTTGAGCTACACCACAGAAAAAGTAAAGGGGTACGTGGGATGGTCAGGGAGTACTAGCATTTCTGGTATGAGGGGTTGCTGAGCCCTTTTCGGGGCTGCCCATCCACCTCTGGTTTTCACCTTCACCCAACTCTCATCTGTGGTTCCATGAAGCCATAGCATGCTCAGTAGCCACACCTGAACAAAAATGTGTTGGCAGATGAACTAATCCGGGTTGAGGGTAACCAATGGGCTTCAAACCCATGGGTGATTTAGGGGGATGTTTACCCCAAGTATATGAAGACATTCCTGGTAGAATGGGTAAATGAGAATAATTTTTTTCCAATTACCACAAAGAAAGCTGAAGCAGTCACTGAGATGCACTTAGAGCTTCGTTGGAAACATCAGGGTTTTCCATTGCATCCTGGGCAATCTTCAGCCCTTCTGACTTTTGTTCTGCTACTGGACTTTAATGGCTATGGAAGAAAATGTGAGGCTGAAGACTTTATGAAAACTGCCTTACTTAAATCTAAATCGCCCATAAGTCAAGACATCACCCTCATAATGTCATTGATCCTCTTCAGAAACAATGAACAAACAACAACAAAGAAAGAAAAGGACTCTGTGAAACAAATTAAGGAAGGAGAACACTCCAGGCACAGGTCTTGTCATTGCAATGGCAAAGAGACAAGAAATTAAGTACCATGTGTGAGGAACAGAGAGATAGCCAATTTGGCTTTGTAATGGTGGGGCAGGGGGACGGGGGATAATGTCCAATGAGAATAGAAGGGTAGGTTGGAGTCCGGTTATATATTTCTTTAAAAACTAAACAGAGAAGTTTAGATATTGTTCTAGAGACAAAAGGAAGCCCCTGTAGTTGTTTGAGTGACACAGTCATGTGATCAGTTACTTGGGCAGCATTTTGTAGGATGGACTAGGTTGGGGAGAAATTTAAGCAAGAGACATCAATTTGAAGACCTTTGCAAGAATGGAGGCAAGACAGTATGAAAGCTTGAACTTAGATGAGACTGTTATGAATGGAAAGAATGAGTTAAAAGCAAGCAAAACTAAAACTCGAAGGTATTACAGATGATGAAGGTAAAATAGCAAGATTTGGTTATAGGCTAGATATGTGGGGTACAGGACAGTGATAAGTCTAAAATAATGATGAGATGATAGACACGAGATAATGAAAGGATTTTGTTGTGTGGTTCTCATTACGAGTCTTGTTTGATTCTTCATGACCCCACGTGGGATTTTCTTGGCAAAGATAGTGAAGTTGTTTGTCATTTCCTTCTCCAGCTCATTTTATAGATGAGGAAACTGAGGCAAACAGGGTTAAGTGACTTGTACAGGTAGGTGTCTGAGGTCAGATTTGAATGACTTCAGGCCTGCACTCTAGGCACTGTACTACCTATAGTGGTGTCTTAAACAAAAACAAAAAAATGTAAAGGGGAGGGCTTAGGGGAAATACAATGAGTTGAGTTTTAGAAATGTTGAATTTAAGATATCTCCAGGAAATCCAGTTTGAAAAATTCGATAGGAAGTATATAATTTGGGACTGAAACTCAGAGGAGACACTGGGGCTGAATAAACAGATCTGGAAGTCATCAATATAGACACTATAATTAAAATCATGGGACCAGATGAGGTTACCAAGAGAGAAAATATAAAGGAGAAGATAAAGAGGTTTTACTTACCCTTAGTTAGGAGGTATGATATGGATGATAAAGCACAGGAGGAAAATGAGTAGTCAGACAGGGAAGAAGTGAATGAAAAGAAACTATTGTCATGGAAATCCATGAAGGAGAGAGAACTCCAAGGAAGAAGGTGGTATAAGAGGGTTGGGTCAAGGAAGATTTTGTTCCTCAGTCATTTTTCAGCCTTATCTGAATCTTTATGACCTCATTTGGGGTTGTCTTGACAAAGGTACTGGAGTAGTTTAACATTTTCTTCTCCAGCACATTTTGCAGATGAGGAAATTAAGGCAAACAGGGTTAAGCGACTGGCCCAAAGTCGCACAACTAGTACGTGAGGTCAGATTTTAACTTGGATCTGCCTGACAGTAGGCCTCGTTTTCTATCCAGTACACCACGTAGGTGCCCTCCAAAAAGATTAGGATTAAGAAAAGATCATTGATTTTTACAATTAAGATATTCAATAACTTTGGAGAAAGCAGTTTCATTTGAGCAATGAGTTTAGATTTGGGATTTCAAAGGTTTAAGGAATAAGTGAGAGAAGAGCAGGCTTACTTTAAGGAATCTGGCTGAAAAGGGAAAAGAGCAACAAGGCAGTAATTTGAGGATTTTAAAGAAATGTAGCATATAATATTTTTACTATCTGTTATAAAATTACTGTTTTATTTGAGAATTTAATATTAATGTTAAGATTAATTATTAATATTGACAAAACAAAAACTAAGATTTTTGTCATGCTACAGCTATTTTGGGAATGGACCCTTTTGTGTACTATATGTGTATATATACACATATATACATATGTATATACATACATATATACATACACATACATACATACATATGTACATACATATATACATATACATACATATATACATACATATATACATATACATCTGTAGATAGGGGACAATTGGGCATTTAGGGTTTATTTTTCCAAAAGAAATTCAATATAATGGTATATCCCAATAACATGGAAGAATATTCTCTCAGTTTATAAGACTCCTTAAGGGTTTATAAATCTGCATGTGTATAACACTCAGTAATTAATTGGTCGTATATATAACACTGACGAACCTTTTCACTCAATAAATCATGTGAACATAATTAATTTTTTTTTTGGAAATAAAAAGAAAGGTTATATGATGGCTGAAGAGCATGCCTGGAAGGCAGAAGACTTGGTTTCAAGACCCATCTCTATCACATATTGGTTGTGTAACCCTGGGTAAGTCACTTAATTCATAGAGTTCTCAGAAATTATCATTTTCAGAGAAAGTACTGAGTTGAATTAGTAAAGGGAGTTTCCTCATATGGGATCTCTAAACCAGTGAAACAGAGGTCACATCCTTATCCCCATTCCTTATAAATTTTTTTTAAAAGTCACTTTTAAGTTGTGTCCCAATTACATTGCTAATCAAATATATTTGTGCATGTGTCTTTCTCTAATAAAAATTATGAATCATTATGGTTCACAGCTATATAGCTCAAAAAATTCATGATTTTAACAGTCTAGGTACTCCCTCTAGTAGTAGAGACCACAACCTACCCATGCCATCTAATTCTCTATAATTTTAATATACATCCTCAATATAACCCTGTGAAGTGTGATGGCTATCATTATACCCATTTTATAGATGAGAAAGCCAAAACTAAAAGAGTCTGTGTGACTTTGAGAATCACAAGTTTGAAGCAGGTTTCCCTGACTCCATACCCAATCTCTTATAACTTATAGTTAGTTGTTGCCTTTCACTTAGTGGTTGAAATGCACAATTATTGATAATGGAAATTGCTGTCTCAATTTTAGCTAACAATGATGCACAATTATTCTTTACTGTTTTTTATGGTTGCTACTGTGTGAAGTAGAATGCTAGAAAACATCTTTATGATTGTACCGCAGACTTTCTGTGGCGACTTTATATGTTTAAATAAATGGGCAAAATTTGGTTACATTTTCTAGAACTGACCATGAACATCATTCATTCCATAAGAGGATCCAAATACTGCATACAAATAAAATTTTAAGCATAACACTGCGCACAGATATTATAGAAATCTCTGCTTAATTACCAACAGAAAGAATCTATCCTCTTTGGAAGTAAATTTAAAATTTGATTGTTTTTTTTTCCTTTTTTTGGGTCAGCCAAAATGCTGTTCACATTACTCCCATGGCACAGGAGATATTGCCTAGTATTTTTGTCTTCTGCTTTTTCATTTTCTTAAATTACAGTCTACTAGTAAAAATGAGCAAGCACATAGAAATACCATTCTAGTCCTAGTCTAGTATAATTAATGGACATGTCATCATGACATTTTCCATGAATTAGTTAAATTCACCAATCTAGTAGTCTGGGTGACAAAATCAAAACTATATTCAGAACTTCAGAGCCTTTCATTTATCTAGGATCCTTCTCTCCTTTCTTTTCTATCATTCCTTTTCTTTACTCTTTGCCTTTTGTTAAAATACAGTAGAATATAAAGGGGAGAAAAGGTTCTGGAGGTAGCTCCCTAGGAGCCTGTCAACCAAAGAACTACAAAGAAATTCCTAGGGGTTATCCTTATAACCTACTTCTGGAGTGTCAAAGGTTAATCATGTGGATTGTCTCAACGTGTGAGTTTATTTTTGTGTGGGTTATCTGATTTTATCAAAAGTCTCCTGAATTGTGACAAACCAGTCAGAGATCTAGAATCTTACGTAACACTTTGCAGTTCCCACAAAATCAAGATTCCTGTGGAAAGGGTAGATGATAAAACAGTTAAGGATACTTTTACAGGCAGAAAGAACCCACAATGTCTCTAAAAATACAAGGAGTATCCTTAATTTTGTGGTAGAAAATGAAAGTTTACTGGATAAAAGTCTGCCTTCTGGTTGAGTCATTGCTATACTGCCTAAGCATTGCCCTGAAGGATATTAATATTAAATGACAAAATTGGTAGCATAACAACCTTACCAATAAGAACTCAACTTCTATCTGCCTTGCCTGTGGGGCCTTGGCACAGAAAACATCTATTACTCAGATATCGTTTATTCATTTTACAAATCAATAGCAATACTAAAGTTCTATAAATATGATTTTTAAATGATCAGTTCCTTTATTTAGGCATTCTCTCAGTCATAGAAGACAAATGGTCACTTTCCCCAAGCCTTGAAATTGGGGGATTATATTGCAAGATAAAATATTTCAAGGTAATAAAGGAATTCAGAAAATTTTGAGAAAGATACCATTTGGTCACAAAGTGATTTGGACAAATAATTTACTGGGCAGAGTTGAACATTAACTAAATGTTTAAACAAATTGTCCTACTACCCTTAGTGAATTTTTCTTTGAAGGAAGTTGTACTAGATGCAAGGTTCACCCTGCTCCCAAAACTCACAAGATTCTTTTCATCAACCTACAATGAGGTAAATATAGAGGTTTAAAATTGAGCTTTTTAAAACCAAGAGATTCAAAAGATAAGGATTCTATGAGGAACAGAAAACTGTATTGTGATGATGAGAGCCACATGTAATACACAGGAAAATAGAAATATTTCAACCAACAATTGAAACATAAGTAGTCTTCATCACAGAGACCATTCAGATTTTTAGTGATATAAGAAGAAGAAACTCTTGGTCAGATGAGTGAAAAGAATGAAAGTAACTGGTTAAGAGTAATATTTCTGCTAGTTTGAAGGATGCATTCCTAATAGAGGAACTAAAGTGTGTGTGTGTGTGTGTGTGTGTGTGTGTGTGTGTGTGTGTGTGTGTGTGTGTGGAGAGAGAGAGAGAGAGACAGATAGAGAGAGAATATTTGGAAAACATCATTCAACCAATAAAGATTAAGGCTTGAGAATCTCTTTAAATGGAAAGGACTAAGAAATTTCCCCTATCAAAATAATGCAATGTTTTAGATAAAACAAAATGTGTTCATAGATCATGAAGTCAAATTGTTTTTTCTAGAAGAAATCACATCATAAACAAATGTGCACACCCTTAAAAACAAACCAAACAATAAACAGACAAACAAAAACTTCTTAGGATCTCTATAGCCTTTCTGTCCAAATTATAACTATTTAATATAGAACAGCTGATTTTCTTTTTAATCTGAAAGCATGCTCATAGGTTTTGCTAGTTGCTTTTGGTTAAAAATTAAGTGTGTTTGTTTATTTTTTTTTCTTATTTATCATGCCCAGAATTGTAATAAAATACAGGGCTTGGATCTGGCAGCAACATGCAAAGTAAGACAAAAAACTTATAAAGAGAAATTCTGGTATTCAGATTTAAATGATCTCTGGAATGATGTGGTATGTGTTTGTTTTTTTAATTGAGGTATGTGCAGATGGTATTTATATACCATTTAAGATTTTAGGGTTAAAATTATTGGAAAATATTTTTATTATGATTCCTAGTAGAAGTAGTAGTAATAGAAGTAGGAGGAGGAAGAGGAGGAGGAGGAGGAAGAGGAGGAGGAAGAGGAGGAGGAGGAGGAGATGAAGAAGAAGGAGGAGGAGGAGAAGGAGTAAGAGGATAAAGAGGAGGAGGAGAGGAAGAAGGAGGAGGAGCAAGAGGGTGAGGAGGATTTGACGATGACGACAGCATGGCATAGTGGAGCAAACTGGCTTGGAATTAGGAAGAACTAGGTTGGTTGTTGGATCACACACATACTAACTGGGTGACCATGGACAAATCATTTAATCTTTCGCTACTTCTAGGTAATATATACATAAACCCTAAGTTATAGGTGAATTCCTGATGTATATCAGTGAAGATAATTTCCACACAAAGTATTTCCCACACTAAACATATCACTGGGAAAGAAAGAAAAGGAAGGAAAGAAGCAAGGAAAGAATGAAAAGAAAGAAAAAATAAGAAAAAGAACTATTGAAATTTTATGTAGTAATCTTGATAATATTTTATTTAGTGTAAATAACAAGAGTGATTAATGATAAAAGAGTTTGACATAATCATTCCATTAATAAAAACTCCACTGAAAATCATTTTCTAAAATTAATATACTATCCCATATCTAATTATATTTCTCTCTTGATCTGCTAGTTTCAAGGATTTTATCATTTAATTTTTACATACGTTAGACACCTTTATTGGAAGATTTTATTCAGTCCAATATAAGAGTGAAGGTGTAATTTACATTACATAATACATATGTTTCTGAAAAGTAATACAATGAAAATTTTCAGACTTCTGGGTCACAAAGCTAACAAGAAGGAGGACTAAACATTTTCTTTGATCCTCATGTCTCTCAACATTCTCCAATAAGAAATTATGTCTCAGAGATCAAGCAATAACATCTGTTTCCACACTCTAGGGCAGTAAATAAAATAAGGTAAAAATGTGATGAATTGACAGCAGAGAAGTCCAATATTCCTTAATCCTTAATGAATGTCCACCCAGAAACTTCTCCCTACTACACCCCAGAATCCCAGCATCAGTAAGATACTAAACAGGTGTAGGGGGTGATGTTGAGGGTTAGCTCTGAGGATTAGTTCCGAGGGGTCTGCCATGGGTGTGAATCCAGGATAAGGACCCCCTTGAGTCTGTTTCTACCCACCTAGGCTCAGTATCTCAGGATGTTGATTCACACACACCCCTATTATTCATCCCTCACCCCCCCTACCCTGGGCAAGGGAGGCTTGGAACATTCTGACCATCTCTGAAGCCCTGGCTGCTTGAGGGATGTAGATAAAGTAGTGACTCATGAGATAAGAAAGCAGGGAAGTGTCCCAAGGGAATGGCCTCCTAAAGGTTGCAAGCTAGGTGCCTCATATAGCAAACAACATGAAGTTTCCCATGAGAAAGTATGATGTAAGTGCTTTAGCTATAGTATAGTATATAAACCTGAAACTTCAGATGCTCATTTGAGATTTGCTTGGCATACAATAAACATATGAACACAATCTCCTCCTGGCCCATGGACATTATTCAAGCTCCCAAGTTTTGGATGGTGCCACGAGTGAGAGTTACAAACAGGGAAGAACAAAAATGGCAGAATAGAGTCAGCAACTCAGCTAAAATCTCCCAACATTCCCACCAAACAACTTTAAAATAATGCCCCACAGCAAATTCTGGAGTTGTAGAGTCAACAAAAGGTCAGGTTGAGATATTTTTCTACTCTAAGACAGTCAGGAGAGGCATGTGACACCAGAGAGAGACTCACCTGGGACTCTCTAATTAGCATAACTGGTGGTGGGCTTTGGAGGTGACTGTGACAATGGAAGCAGCAACTTTAGGAACTCTCAGCCCAGAGATGGTAAGGTTGTAATAAAACTATTCAGAAAATGATTTTAGGAGAGCTTTGCTGGTACTAAGTGCAGACCTAGTGCTTTTTGGCAACTTTATCGTCTTTACACAATTCTGGGTTGTAGTCCCAGGACTGAGAGGAGATCTTGTGGTTGGTCAGAAAGGAGCAGGGGCTCTGGTCACAGTTCCAAAGCAGAGATTAACACTAGCCCTTGCACCTGTAGGAGAACAGGGAACCTGGTCATGGTTCCAGGGCCAAGAAGAGAACTAATATTGGTCCCTGCAGGGGAACAGGGATCCTTCCTGTGTAAAGACTAGAGAGCAGACCAAGAGAGTAGTGACCACAACTCTCCCCAGATCACACCTTGGAAGGAACACAGACTTGCAATTCCTGAGAACTAGCTGTGAAAACAGCAGCAAAAAAAAAAAAAAAAAAAATTCCTGAATCTTGGAACAGTGCCTTACCATTCCCAGGTGAACAGAGCTCAGCTTCAACATAAAGTTTCTAGTTAAGAAATAGGTTGGAAAAAAATGAGCAAGCAACAATATCAACAACAACAACAACAAAAAAAAACTTGACCATAAAACACTACCACTGTGGTAGGGAATACCAAGACAAACTCAAAAGACAGCAATGTGAAAATCCATTCAACCAAAGCCTCAGAGAAAAATGCCAATTGGACAGAAGCCCAAGAAGAATTCCTGGAAGAGTTAAAGAAAGAGATGAGTAGTAGAAGAAAAAGGAGGAAAGGAAATGAATGATGGAAGAAAATTATGAAAAGAGAGAGTTAATAGTTTAATATAAGAGGAATAAAAATACTGAAGAAAATCACTCCTAAATAAAACAAAATTAGACAAATGGAAAATAGGCATAAAATCTCATTTAAAAAAATTCCTTAAAAATTAAAATTAGGCAAGTGGAAGTTAATGACTCTATGAAGCATCAAGAAACAATAAAATAAAATCAAAATAATGAAAAAAGGGAGGGAAATATGAAATATCTCATTGGAAAAACTTACCTGAAAAATAGATCAAGAATGGGTAATTTAATACTTAAACTATTTTAAGGCCATGCTCAAAAAAGAGCTTATACAAAACATATCAAGAAGTTATTGAGGAAAACTTCCCTGATACTTAGATCCAGAGAGTGAAATAGAAATTGAAATAATTCATCAATCACTTCCTGAAAGAAATCTCAAATCTCAGGAATACTATGTCCAAATTCCAAAGCTTTCAGATCAAGGAAAAAATATTGGAAGCAGTCAAAAAGAAAACACTCAAATATCATGGATCCACTGTCAGGTTCACACAGGATTTAAAAGTTTCTACTTTTTTAAAAGTAGAAGTCACGGAAGGCAAAGGAGCTAGGATTACAACCAAGAATAACTTATCTAGAGAAGAAAGAAAGAAAAGATAGAAAGAAGGGAGAAAGGGAGGAAGGAAGTTAAGAAGGAAGGAAGGAAGAGAGAGAGATAAGCACATATATCTACACACAGGGATGCAAAGAGTTATTGATCATACCTCTGAATGTAAATGGTATGAACTCACCCATAAAATGGAGGCCATATAGCAGAATGTATTAGAAACTAAAATGTAATAATATGTTGTTTACAAGTGAAACACTTGAAATAGAAAAAAAAAACAGACAAAGAGTTAAAATAAGGCGCTAGAGCTGAATCTATTATGCTTCAGCTGAAATAAAAAAGGTAGAGATAGCAATCATGATTTCAGGCAAAGCAAAAACAAAAATGTAATAAAAGATAATCAAGAAAACTACATTTTGCTAAAAGGTAGATAGATAATGAATTAAGACCAAACATTTTCTCTAATAAAGGCCTCATTTCTGAAATAGATAGGGAACTGAGTCAAATTTATAAAAAATAAGAACAATTCCCCAATTGATAAAAGGTCAAAGATATCAGTCGGCAGTGTCCAGAAGGAGAAATAAAATTTATCTAAAGTTAAATGAAAAAAATGAACTTAATCACTAATAATTAGAGAAATGAAAATTAAACCAACCCTGACATACCACCTCATGTCCATCAGATTGGCTAAGATGACAGAATAGGAAAATAAGAAATGCTGGAGGGGGATGTAGAAAAATTGGGATACCAATCCACCCTTGGTAGAATTGTGAAATGGTCCAACTATTCTGGAGGGCAATTTGGAACAATGCTCAAAGGGCTATAAACCAATGTATATCCTTAGACCCAGCAATCACTCTACTAGGTGTATATCTCAAAGAGATCAAAGGAAAAGTGAAAGGGCCTATATGTATACAGCTATTTTTGTGATAGCAAAGAATTGGAAATTGAGGGGATGCTCATCAATTGGGGAATGACTGAACAAGTTATGGTGATAATTGTGATGGAATACTACACTACTATGAGAAGTGGTCAGGGAGATAGTTTCAGAAAACCTGAAAAGATCTATATAACTGGTGCAAATTGAAGTGAACAGAACCAGGAGAATATTGTACACACTAACAGCAATACTGTAATAATGATCAACTGTGAAAGATTTAGCTATTCTGATCATGACAATGATCCAAGATTTGTATATATAAAATCATACTCCTTGCCTTCTCAATGGGTGAGGCAGGAGCTCAAGAGAAGGAGCGTATTTGGAACTTCTTTTTTTTTTAAAGAATGTACAAATATTTAAAAAAATAAAATTTAAAAATATAAGGCACAGGGCTAAGAGTCATAAAAATCTGGATTAAAATACTGCTTCAGACACTTACTATTTAAGTATGTGACCTTGGTCAAATCTTTTAACTTCTCTATTTCAGATTCCTTATCTGTAAAATGAGATTAGATCCTATGGCTCAGTTGTCAGTTACTTTTCAGGCATGTCTGACTTTTTGTGACCCCATTTGGGATTTTCTTGGCAATAATACTGGGGTGGTTTGCCATTTCCTTCTCTGGCTTATTTTACAGATGAGAAACTGAGGCAAACAGAGTTAAGTGGCCCAGGGTCACACAGCCAGTAAGTATCTGAGGCCAGATTTGAACTCAGAAAGATGAGTCTTCCTGACTCTGGGCCCAGGCCTCTTGCCACTGTACTACCTACCTGTCTCTTCTGTGTTCTCTTCCACTTTCAGATCTATGATTCTAATACGGAGAAGCATGGAATGGCTATGTAGTGAGCAGAACCAGTAAAATAACATATGTAATTATTACAATAAAGTTAATAGAAAGAAGAGCAATAAAACAATTGAAACTATATTCTGTAAAATTATGATTGAGGCTCACCTCAGAAAAAAAGAGATATGAGGAGGTACTTTCCAAAATCTACTTTGCAGACATGGGAACCTAAGGGAGTGGAGCACTACGTACAATATCATACTTTATGATAATTTGTGAATTAGTTTTGCTTATTTTCTTCTCTTTATTCTTCCTCTCTGGATGGGACAAGGGGGATCAATTATGAAATGTAGATATTGTAAAAAACAAAATTTTATTTCAGAACAAAAAAAAAGTTGCTTTTGGCACTGCAAGTATAGCAACAATAAACAATAGTTTATTGCTGTAATTCAACTTTTCAATTAACAGAGGTATTGCTATACCAAACAGTACTGTTGTGGAGATGGGACAAGTCCTTGTCCTGCATTTAATTCCTGAGGCATACTGTATTCTAGAACTCAGTTGAACTAAACAAAAAAAACACTTATTAATGGTTTACTACTGTATGTGTCAAGCAGCTAAGAATGCAAAAATGAAAAACCACATACCCTCAACCCACAAGGAGTGAATGATGGGACCACATTCCTTTCATCCCTCTAAGGATGATGATTCTTTGGTCATCCCTGTCTGCAGTAAGGTCCTTTCTAGAAAACCTCAATGGACACATAATCTCATTGAAGTGGCTATTCCTGCAAATAATGCAGGCCAAAGCTCATTTGTGCCTTCTCATCTTCTAAAAGCCTTGTCCTGGTCCTCTCATGAGTCTTCCTCAGGGGGTCCAGTCAGCACACTTAGGGAACTTCCTCTTGGTCTTTAATATGTTGTGAGTACTGGAGCAACAATGAGGGTTTTATCCCTCACACTTACTATTTGATCAGCTCACCCCCTTTTCTAATGGGTCATTTCCTTGAGATATTTGAATTGATGGTTATTTCATGAAATTATGAAGTGGGGCAGGCATACTTGGTTGTTTGGCTACTCACCAGAAAAGCCCATGGTGGCAATGAGAAGTGGACCTGCAGTCACACCTTAATATAACAAGGAGGGTACAGAGACAAGCAGTGAAAGGAGTACAGAGGTAGATGGCACAGGGATGGGGAGATGCGAGGCTGAAGGGAGTCATATGGTATGGGGAAGAGGATGGAGAAAAGGAAAAACAGAGAGTATAACTCATGTATCCATGACTTAGAGTTGGGAGCTCTAAGCAGCATAGACCCAGTAGAGATGGAAAAGTGTTCATAGGGCAGGAGTTTGAGGTTTAAGTTTTATAGGATTTGGGGGGGAACAGACTAATTTCTATCTGTGCCACCTTTGGCACAGAGCTGACTAATTATCTTTGGAACTAATATTCATCAATATATCCAATTCATCTAAAAGTTGTTAAAACGTTAAAGTTAGGTGGCAGAGGGAATAGAACACCAGCCCTGGAGTCAGGAAGATCTGAGTTCAAATCTAGCCTCAGACACTTAACATTTACAAGTAGTGTGACCTTGGGCAAGTCATTTAACCCCAATTGCCCTGCCTTCCCCCCTCCAAAAAGCAAAACAAGCAGACACAAAAAAACAAGAAAACATTAAAGTTAATATGTCCATATCACCTTTTGGTGCTCCTCAGATGTCTGGAACTTGTCTGACATTTACATATCATAGGATCAAAAATTTGTTAACTGAGATGTGATTTGTTATTAATATGTGATACAATTTGTAAATTATACTGCTTTTATCTTTGGAACAGTTTGTACTTGACTTTCTGGTTCTTCTTTGCAATCTTGCTTCCTGCTATTGTCACATTATACTAGCTACTCATAAACGATTTATGCTGACTGGAATTTGGGGTATTGTCAGAGGGACCAGAACAAAATACAATTTTAACATGATATTCTTTATAGCATTAAAAATATGCTAAATACTATTGGCACCCACCTTGGGTCTCCTCATTGCCCTTTTGGTCATTTTCAATTTTAATTTCTTCTTCATTATGACATTTTAAAGTATGCAACCTTACCAAGAGAACACCTGTATTTGGAGTAGGACAGGGGAGGGGGGACATGGCTCTTTACATTGGAGAGTGCCTTTGAACATTGAAAATATTGCGCCATTTCCAAAACACCTCTAATTAATTTTCTTCTATTTTAGACCCAATTCATTTTTCCGTCTACAGAGTCTGTCTCAGATATCAGTACTAATAAAATAATGCAGTAGACTGGTCATCCAACTGCACAATGCAATCTGAACATTTAGTATTTTTATCCATTTAGTTTTTCATATATGGATTATTAGGTCAATTTCTAAAACTTGCTGCAATGGAAACAATTTAAATCTCTACCACAAAGGAACATATAGTAACCATAAAATGTTAAAAAAAAAAAAAAAGACCTAAAGGAAGACCTCCAGAACATTAGATATATTCTCTGGGAATTGGAGAGTGGATTTATGGATGAATATAAACAAGAATTATACAGGATAAGAATGAATGGTTGGGTTGTGCTCTGCACCAAGACTTTTGAAACATTTCAGAAAATCTAAAAAGTATATGATGCTTAATATCCTCTGTTACTTTTTCTACGATTCTACCACTGATGGACCTCAAGAAATATCTAGTCAAGACTCTTATTATGCAGTTAAGGAAAAGGAAGCCTAAAAGGTTAAGTATTTGTGTTTCAGTGGTATGTGCATACTAGGGGTGTATACATGTGACAACTGTGTGTGTGTGAATATGTGTGTTTTTAAACCCAGGACTTTCAATTCTAAAATCAGTGCTCTTTACACTACACAATACTTCAGAAGCAGAAAGCAAGTACAGTAATCTTAGGACCAATTTGCAATTCTGCCCCCTCCCCGTCTCTCCCTGCCCCCACCCCCATCGTCAATTTTTTGGATTGCCAAGATCAAGCAATTCATTACATAGTGGTCATCCTACAGCTGAAAAACTTCTTCATATTTAATCAGAATGGTTCATAGGTTATAGGCTTAATGTGTTCCTGGTACCAACTTGGAACCTTTCCAGTATGATAGAATCTTTACTTACTTAGCATAGTTTTCTAGAATCCATGACTCCCTAAGTTCCACAGTGAAGCCTAAAAGTACTTATTTCTGAATGAATAGCCATTAGCTATTAAGCTATAGAGTTTGCATTAGGCAGGAAGAAATTGAAATACATGGTTACGATCAACAGCAAGATGAAATATTTTGTTTCTCCCAGAAGACGAACAAAAAGCAATGGCTTTGGAATCAGAAGACTTGGGTTCAAATTGTGTTTCTTGTCTTTTGTACTCATATAATTTTATTCATGTAGCTGCTCTAAGCCTCATTTGTGTCATATACAAAATTAGAAGTTTGGACTACATGTCTCAAGATTCTCTTCCAAATCCCAATATACTTCAAAATGCTTATAGCAAAAGTTTTTGTGATGTCTAAGAACTGGAAACTTAATGGACAGTACTTGATGGTGGAGCAGTTAAACTGCCACATTAATATAATGAAATATCAAGTGTTATAAGAAATGATGAATATGGTAAATATAGAGAAGTAGGAGAAATTTATGTGAACTGGTACAAAGAGAAAGTGAATGTTGCAAAATGACAATATAGCCCCAAAGAAGAGATATGAAAAGACATCGCCAAGTTTTTTGCAGAGGTTGGGGTGGAGAGTCCTCAGATATGGAACATTGCTAGATCTCTTTTTCAAAGATGTATCAGTTTTTATTATTTTTTTTCTTTTAAAAAATGCTTTGTTACAAAGAATGGCTTTCTAGGAGAGAGAGAAAATGAACAGGGGGAAATCTAGGCTATGTAAAAATAAAACATCAACAAAAATGTATTTTTAAATATAAATTGTTCTATAAATGAAAGTAGCTGCAAGTTGATTCTTATAGATTTCTAAACAAAAGCAGCAATAATATGTTCAGAGTGTTCAAATTTTTCATGGGAATAATGGATCTCATCGTTTAGATATGGAAGTAATCTTAAAATCATGTAGTCCTATCCCTTCATTTTCTAAACAATGATTCTGAGCCCCTGAGATATGAATGACTTCCTTTAGATCAAGAAATGGTAGAAATTGAACTTTGAAGTTTTTTTAAACTTAATGAACACTAAATAAAATGTGTATTTTCATATACACAGTAAAATTGAAAAAGTCTTGCAACCACAGCAATTAATATATATTATGAACAATTGACTTTTCTTTCAAAATAAATAATTTGACACATAACTTTCAAAGTTATCCATATTGGCTATGCTTCTTTCTGGCTTTTCTCTATATGAAAAACAAAAACCAACAGAAAACAACCACTTCAATGACATTTCTTTCTTTTTTCCTTTTTTCCTACAAGCCATAATTTAGCAGGTTTAACTCTAAATTTCAGGTCTCTGCCTAACAACCAGTGAGTAGATGGATGCAGTAGTGGAGAAACTGAACTATATTCATATGTAGATTCTCACCATAAATCAAACCAGACACCATATAATGTAGTTAAAAGTGAACGGAAGAGTGGCTGACAAGTTGTCCATAACGTTTAAGAGATTAATTGGAATGTTATATTACAAAAGATATTAAAATACATCTTGGAGCATCAGACGATCCCATTTTGCCTCATTATGGTTAAAAAGATGTACCACCACAAAACACAAATGCCAATATCTATTGCAGAAAATAATGAAATAGAAAAATTCTACAAAAGATTTTGGAATTAAATCAATATAAAACTTGGTACTCAGTGACTTCAATTCAAAAACTGGCATAGGAGAGGACAAGAAAAACATGATATGGAATAAAGAAAGAAGTCCAATGGTTATAAAGAACCTATAAGAAGCCATAAACTTATGACAGCTCACATCTCAATATCATGAACATATTCTTCAAGAAGGAAGTTAGAAAGAGGTTGACATAATAAGCATAAAATATTACAAAAAATATAATTGGTAGTATCTTAATAAAGAATAAGGCTTTACCTATGTGGAAACCATATTAAAATATGTGACTGCAGTTCAATTAAATCATCTTCTATTTAGAATAAAGTAAAAATCATTATCAAATTACTAAGAAAACATGGTGATGATAAGGATACACTATGTGTATTTTGAGTGCCTCCAGCTCAATGTGTTTGAATGAGCATTTCAACTTTAAAAAAAATTGAAATGGAAAAAAAATAAAGAAATTGACTATAACTATTTCTTAGAAAACCTTAACTGATACAAATCAATTGCCAAAGTAATGAGGCCAAAAGTGCCTCAGAAATCACATCAAGAAGGTTCCATCTCTTTTCTAAATATCAAAATATGATAACTAAGGGCAATGCCATTTAAATTTTGGAAATGAATTGACACAGGACCTGAAATGAGATCCAGTCCAAGGAATATCACTTAAAGAGCATTTGCTCAAGGAAATTGTACGAAGTACAACAAATAAATGTTTATATGTTTCTAATGGTGTTTATATGGCAATCTGCTGTCATCAGTGACCAGAATGGAACCATGACATTCATATATCTGATCCTCAGTTTATTGCATGTCTTCTTTTATGATTACCTAAAATGTGATTTCACCTAAAAATGTGATTTCAGGAAGAACAGTTAGACTTGACCAAATATATTCAAAAATTGACCGAACATATCCTAAAGATATTTCTATAAGGTCACATAATCTTAAGGATGTTATAGAATATAGCAATATCACTCTGGACCCTCTTTCCTAATCTCCATACACACTGATGGATTGACTGATTAAGCAGAGGTGACAAAGAATACTTCAATCTTAGTTTGGTTCCTTTGGTTCAGTGCTTGATTTTGTAACTCACTCAAAGTGATATTCTGTTAAAGGTAGCAAGGGTAGAACATTTTGTTAGTTACATTAATTGGGGTTGAAGCCTGTTGGGCACCATCTCAACAAAAGACAGATTTCAGACACTGAAAAATTAGGAAGATTCCAAAGGAATGGGAAATATCAGAGATTTGCCTCATCTTTTAGAAAATATGGCAATCAGAGAAGATTTTTAGGAAGCTCTGTGTCTTAAAGTCCATTTTTTTATCTTTACAAAATGTTTGAGAATAATTTGTGTATTCATTGAGAGTATGCATTATGGAAATATTAGAAACCTATAGGTAACTTTATTCTAGTCACATTATTGTCTTCACAATATCATTTTTGTTTGAGAAGTATAGGCAATAAATATAAGCTCCTGCTGTGATTATCATTTGTTGATTACATAAAAACATTTGACTCAGTGAACAAAAAGGTGGCCCCAAAGATTTTCTCCAAAGAAGGCATTTACTATTCAAATGTTAAGATAATGAAAGATTTCATGACAGATGTTACCACAGAAATACATTTCTTAAATGATCTGATGAATATCAACATCAGATGAGGAAGACATATGTTTAGCAAAGGTATTTTCCAGTTTCACTAAATACGTCCTGCACAAAATCCAACTTGATGAGAAATTCCCTGTTGACATACATTCTACATATGTTCCTATTTCCCTATGACATTGTGCTAATTGCACTGAGTCCCAGAATACCATAAAACCTCACAAACAGATAAATGATCATTCAGCATAAATCAGCTTACCTGTCTAAGCAATTTAAAAAATGGGTAAAGAATTGCTTATATTATGATATGCAGTTGGATGAGATGTTGATTGCTACTCTGTCAGTGTGTGTGTGTGTGTGTGTGTGTGTGTGTGTGTGTGTGTGTGTATACACATATGCTCAGGCATGTCAGATGGAAAATATATTGTGTGCAAAATTGTACAGAAAGAAGATATCAAGCTGGATCACATTTGAGAAAATGCAATATTTTCATTGTTCTCAAGTAGCTCGCTCTAATCCATAAAACCCCATTGTTTTGAAATTAATATTGTTTTAGTGGTTCTATATAAATGTAAATCATGGAATAACTGACCTCAGGAGTATCACAATTATATGTGATCCAAAAGAAAAAGGGAAAGATAAGTGGTGAGTATTTGTAGCCCGAAACATATTGCAGATAATAAGTTGGGAATACAAGGTAGCACAGCAAAAACAAAGATATGTATGACTGGAAAGGAAAATGAGCTGCTCAGATCACAAGGCTGACGGCTGATACAGCAGCCTAAATCTTCCACTACCATTCATAAATATCAAGCAAATCAGAAGACTTTTAGTGCATTAGCCTCTAAGGAGGAGTTGCAAAAAGAAATGGCAATAATCATATAAATAAAAAGGAATGGATAGGTGAACATTGCCAACAGTAGAGGAAATAGCCTTATTGATAAGATCAAATAACTGCTAACCTATTGAATTATTAATGGTAAATAGATCATGAATCTATGGACCAGAAAAGACAAAGCCGTGTCATTCATGCCTGTGACTTTCAGTAGACTTTTTAAAATCTCAGAAGATGCATAATTCTGCTCTGTGAAGCTTTAGGAAAAAAAAGAAATTTGAAAAGAATATATAAGTGATTACTAAACTAAATTATTTGGATATCTCTTCCTATTTACTGTTTTCTAATGTAAAATTTAGCATAATTAGTCAAAGTAATAACTTTTGGGAATAATTATAATTTGTGAGTATTTCTCAAAAAATAAATTTTGTATTAATATCATGTGTGTGTTTGTGTGCAATGTTTATGGTAGGGTCTCTCAAATACATTTATTATCTCTCATAGTACTATAGTTAAAGAATTCCATCAAAATTGTTAGAATAGATTGTTTTCATTCTGTTGTTGGGAAAACAAATGCACAGAGTAGTAAAAAGAATTCTCTAATTGATATTGTTAATCACTGGTAGAATCAAAATTAAAACCTAATGTCTTTTGCACATTTTAAAAAGTTTTGTTGATATCGAATGTGTCATTTCACTAATTTTATCAAGTTGGAAAAATAAAATCATACGTCATCATTTTTGAGAAGGTGTACTCTGGCAAATTTTAACAACCAGCACACGCCTATCCCGCTACCCTACGACAGCATGCTTGAGCACGGGGCACACACACACACACACACACACACACCACATTTAGTTTAATTTCCCCTAGTATTTTCCCATTATTTTCTCAAGTCTAGAGAGTAAAAAAAAAAAAAATGGAGCATTGGCCAACTTGTGACATGTAAATGCTCACACTGAAATTTTAATAATCATTTCCCGAGAGCCCACAGTGGCTGGTTCCAGCACACCTCTATTTTCAAGAATAAATAATTAATAATCTTCTACTCTGTAGACTTTCAACATTGAAAGAGATTTTACCATTTCAAATGCCATCATTTTAGAGCTACTTTAAAAATTTCAAAAGGAAGCATCAATTTATTCAGTGAAAAATGGTGGAAAGAATTAAAACTGCAGAAAAAATGACAACACTATTTCCTAATCTCTCAACATCTACCCAGGTAAATTGTCACCATCCAAATAGCTTGTATAGATATACCTAGCAATTTGAGTATCAACTTACCTGATGAAAAAGCAATGTACAAAGTGATCTTTACATGATCTTTTTATTTTTTCAAAATCCTTTCTGGCTCACTAATTATAATAACTGGATTTGTGTATTAAATGATGAGGAAGCTGAAAAGCTACTTAATGACTATTTTCCTATTTAATAAAATGGCAAATCCAGTGGGAAGCCAAACAATGTTAAATCATCTTACTGTTCAGTAGAAATGCAAATAGATAAGGAATTTCAAGAAGGCCAGTATTATTCAAGAATGCAGGTGACTGACAGCATATAGAGATAGATAGTTAGATAGATAGATAGATAGATAGATAGATAGATAGATAGATGATAGATAGATAGATAGATAGATAGATAGATAGATAGATAGAGTCAGAAAATAAGACAAATAAAATTTTTCTGACTACTGCATGGACATAATGAAAAAAGGGATAGGGAAAGCAAGTCCTAACAAGCCTAGCATGTAAATCCTCTTATTTCTTGATTTACAATGTTAAGTTGAACTTGCAGGGAAATGTTTGAGACTGTCCACCCATAGTTACCCAATTAGGTAACAGATAGTATTCTGCCATTGTTATAGTAGATATATACATATGAGTGTGTGTGTGTGTGTGTGTGTGTGTGTAATATGGGTGTGTAATATGTGTGTGTATATCTATATATATCTACCTATCTATCTATATCTAGGAGAGTCTGAATTTCAAACATTTCATCTTTTTATCAATAAGCAATCAAATTGCACGTAAACTTCAACATTTCAACAGAGAGTAACTAAATGGATTGTCAGTCACCATTACAAAAATGGAATACAGTATTTAAAGAATATATGACTTTATCATTGTAGATGTCATTCAAAATTCTTTTGCTGCAAATCCAAAGGTGATAGCCACTCTCAAAGTATTAAAGATTTTTCGGCAACTCAGAGGTTAGTGACTTGCTCATGGTCATACAGTTAGTAAATATCATAGTCAGGATTTGAATACAGGTTTCCATCTCCAAGTACAACAATCCTTCCACTCTACCATTTCCCTTTCTCATATAGATATGAAATAAATGTATATAAGCAAAAGACTGAATAATCAAAGGTTGAAGAAGGATTATGGTTTCTCAGGAAAATTTATGATTATAATTATGTATTATTTAATTCAAATCAACATATATTTAGTTAGCACCTAGCAAAATATTATTCTAGATACTAGGATTATAAAGAAATCATCACTGCCCTTATGACTTTACATTCTATTCTGAGGATACAGCACATGCATAGACAGGTAATGGGAAGTAAATGCAGGATAAAGTGAGTGGAAGAGAGTTCTAGCAACTATATCCATGCTAATAGCATGTATAATTAATGAAGGAGCAGAAGCACAGTGGGATTAAGTGATTTACCAAAAATTGGATAAGTAGTTGGTGGAGGAAGTGAAGCATCTCCTGGTCTCTTGTCTCTGAAGCACAAGCTGTTGTTTGAAAAGCTTAAAAAACTGTATTAATCACATATTCAAGTCTACTGGGAATTGTAGGCAAAATGCTTAATCTGGTAGAGAGGATAATTTAATTTGGTTCTTTTGACTTTTTGCTTAATGTGCCGCATGCATCTAACCAACCATGGAAAAAAGTTAATGCAAATAAATGAAATGAAGTTGATCTTACAAGGAAATGGATAGTTTGCTTTAAACTTAATTTCACCCAATTTTTCTGCTTCTAGATTATTTCTTAAATTCTAATGCATTATTTGTGAAATTCAGGTTGGAATGGTGGAAAGGAGGATGGGTTTGGATTCAGGAGGTCTAGACCTTGTTCTAGAGTTATTTGACTTTTTTTTTTTGGAGGGGGGGAGTTCAAGTTTCATCATCTGTGAAATGAGAGAGTATTGTCAGACAGTGCCCAAAGCTCTCTTCTCCTATAAAATTGTGGAATTCAATGAAGAAGCATGGAAAGGTATATGTGAAATGATGCAAAGTGAAGAATTCTGAGTGAAGAAAACAATATGAGTACTACAATGTAAATGGAAATAATAACTATATATGAATGTTACATAATTATGAAGAAGAAACTGAGTCCCAAAGAGGTAATAACAGCAGATGCTGACCCTATACCTTTGCAAAGGTCAGGGTTTATACATTGGGAATGTTGCATCTAACATAAGATTTTTCAATATTGGAATGTTTTACTGCATTGTTTCCTCCTTTCTTCCTCTTTTTCTTTCTTTTGAAAAAATTCTTTGTTATGAGGGATTGTTCTCTGGGAAGAAGCAGGGCATCAGTACAAAGAGAAATCTAGATTATATGCAAATGAAATATAAATAAAAATATTTTTTAAAAGACTACTGAAGTACTTCTGTGTATAGTTCATCAATTTAGCATTTATTAAGCACCTACTATGTGCCAGGACCTGTGCTAAAGGCTGGGGATATATTTACAAAAGCAAGGCAATGGAGTACAGCTATCCACTGAAACTACAATATTTCAAAAAAATATTATAGAATTACAGAGTTTTCACATTCTTTCCATTAATTTGCACTCATATAAAACTGGTTTTATTGGGAAAATGATACCTCCTTGGCTATGTTCTTTAATCTTAGTTTCTTTTTTTATTCCCTCTTATACAGTGTGACCAGAAATAGAGCTGGTTAAACTCTCTCCTGGTAATATCATCAGTTCTCATGGTTTTAATTATCATCTCTATACAAATGACTCCCAAATCTAAATATCCAGGTCCATTCTTTCTCCTAAGTTTCAGTTCCATATAACTAACAGTCAATGAAATATTTCTCACCAGATGTACCATAAGCATTTCAAACTCATCATGTTCAAAGTTAAATTTGATATTAAAAAAACCTTTTCTTTTCTTCCTTGTTTTGCTGAGAGCACCAGCACATTTTTAGTCACCCATGTTTATAACCTCTGAGTCATCCTCAACAACTCATACCCATTCAACTGCTAAATCTTGTAAATCCTAATCTTACAAAATTCATCCCTCAAATGCATGGTCTTCACTCCATTATGGCCACCATCCTATTTTGGGCACTCATCACGTCTTTTCTGCTTTATTGAAACAGCCTTCTAATTGATCTCTCTGCCTCAAGTCTCTGGACTTTCCAGTCCACAATTCACCTAGCAAAGTCATTTCCCCAAAGCATGGGACTGATTTCTTCTGCTTAAAAAGTTCCAGTGGCTCCCTTTTGCATAGAATCAAGTCTAAACTCCTCTATTTGAAATGTAAAGCCCTATCTATGCCTCTACCCTACCTTTCTAGGTTTGTTCTGGATTATTTCCCTCACACAATCTAGAGTTTAATCAAAGAGTCTATTGCTTTCTGCTATATTTGACATTGTCTCACATGCTTCCATTCCTTTGTACCAGTTGTCCCCCTTTTCTAGAATAACATATTCCCTCTTTACTTCTGTTTCCTAGGAACCCTAGATGATATATAAAATATATACAATGTTTATATGTGTATATATATACATATATATGCATATAAAAGTATATGTGTAATGTGTGTGTTTATCTACATGTGAATTAGGAAGAAGAAGAGAAATAAATATGCTCAATAACTCAAAGAAGACAAAACCCCTGAAAGGGATTAACGATAAAGTCCATGACCTCATATGTCTACAATTCATAAATGCACAAAGTGTGGGTGAAAAACAAGATGAACTAGAATTTCTAACATTAGCATTCTTGGAAACCATTAGTATTATATGACTCAGAAAGGACAAAGTAGGTATTCTAAGAAGCATTGTTTGGATTAGCGCTCTCCCTAAGATGATATGCTTATGTGAGAAAACAAGAGTTAGAAATCTAGGTCCAATCTATCCTTGGTTCACAAAGTAGATATATTGTTGTTGAGTTATTTTGTAGAGTCCAGTTCTCCATGACCTCATCTGGAGTTTTCATGGCAAAGATGTTGAGGTGGTTTGCCATTTCCTTCTCCAGCTCATTTTACAGATGAGAAAACTGAGGCAAAAACACTGTTAAGTGACTTTCCCAGAGTGACATAGCTAATAAGTATCTGAGGGCAGATTTGAACTCAGGTCCTCCTGATTCCAGAGCTACTCTATCCACTAAACTATTAAGTTGTGATATACACATATACACATATACATACGTACACATACATATAAAATGTAGTTGTAGTTATCAACTTTTCCAGGGACAATACTGTAACACCAGTGAGAAGATGAAATATCCTCTAAACTTCTGAAGTTCATGATGCCCTTCTAAGTCCTCCCCACAAGAGACTCTTTTGCAAAGGGTTTTGGAAACTGGGACGCTTTCTCCTTATTTGTCCACTTGCTGGGATCTTTTTCTATGTAAAAATTTCAGTGCTTAGCTATCTTTACATTGAATAGATTAACCTTAGAATATTACCAAGTTTCCTCAACCTATCTGAATTCTCTTCTTGCGTAAGGTCACAGTCCAGTTCATCCAAGTTGGTAAAGGCCTTGTCACATTTAGATGGAATGTCTTTGATGTGCTTATCGCAAAGTACATTTTTTATAGTTATCTGTCACTGAATGCTGCTGATCAAGTTTTAATTTATAATAACTTTGCCATTCTTTTTCTCTTAGAGACTGTCTACCCATGTGCTTTAATCCATAATTGGCAGAATGCTGCCATCACATAAAGTGTAAACATTATTGGTCCCTTAACTGATGTCTCCTGGAATTCATACTGGTATGAATCCAATTTCTAGTCACTTTTCCCCATTCTTTTCTTTTTTGCTTTCATCTCATTATTGATTAGATCTCAGGCTCAATGTACTTGCTCCCATGTTGATTTCAGCAAAATTTCACCTAAACTATATGAACTCTTTTTTTTTTCTTTTTACTAGAGATATCTATTTACAATCGGTTCTGCTATAACACATTTTTGGAAAATGACAATTTGTTCCAACATGGATGATATATTTGAGCATAACTTAGAATGTTAAGTTTGCTTCTTTGAGATTTCTTCCCCAAGAAACACTGACAGAACTTGAAAACTTATAGCACCTCAGAGAAACTCACAAACTGCAACCCTTCTAGTATCTGCTTCCACAAGCAAACTGCAGGTCTTTGTCAGTATAAAGTACTATATTTATTATATATCTTCTGGTTCGGTGAGAGTTATGAATGGGCAAGGGTGGATCCATACCTACCCTTCTCCCTTCCACAATGGCCTCTAGGGCAGAGTTTGGACCTACTTAGGGCACAGGTTTACATCAACTCTGAGGTGGAGAATTTGATCAAGAATTATTGTAGTATTAGCATATTTCTTAACCATTTGAAATATATAAAACTGTGCCAGCATTTTCATTATAGGTTTCTACCTTTTTTGTGTGTTACTGATGAAGTTTTTGATCATCATGTCACAACCTCATTTTCCCCATAAATTCTGTGGTCTTTATGTCATGATTTGGCGTGCTTTGTGCTTTTGGGGAATGCAAAGATTGAGAAGAGACTGTAAAATTCACAAAATACTACGGAGGTGGGAAAAACAAAAACCTGAAGATATATAATGATGAACAAATGTTTCCACTCGAGAATTCTTCTCTATGAGGAAAAATCAATGAGCTTTCCTTGGTCTCACCCTTCTTTCCCTCCCAAACATTTCCATCAACAAATCCACTTGGTCTAGACTCCTAGCTTATTACAAGATAGGCTTACCCTCCGAAGTGTCTAAGAGATAGAGTCCACTTGTAAAGCTCTTTGTTAAACAGATAATGGCTACGTCAACAAAGCTGTATAAAGCTATGTACTCTGCTAGGCACTGGGGGAGATCCAGAGATAAATAAAATACTTAATTCTGTCCCTGACTTTGTCCCCTAGTGAAGGATTTTACTTTTCAAATCTTGTAGCTCTTCTTCTCATTCATGCCATTTATAAGGTATATTAATTACTAACAATTTTATTTAATGCTTCATGAAAGCTATGAGGTCTAAAATTATTTTGTGGTTTTATCAATATTTATGACAAGATTGTCCTTTAAATGCACCTTATTAATTTTGAACAGATGAGTAAGTGAATAGTCACACTCATGAGGTCATTAGCACTTATCTATATCTGAGCTTAGCCCAATGTCAGTCAGAAGGACATTTAAAATATTGCAAATTGCTCCCTTTCCTCTCTTTCTACTGAAAAAACTGAAACTGATTTTTGTCATGAAAGGTAGCTCTGAGAATCAATAAAGGGTCCTGTTCCTTCATTTCTCAAATCAAATGCCAGACCTTACTCCCAATAAAAAAAAAAACAGGTTATACAAACATCAGAAGTTAAAATTTCAAAGTAAATATTGCAGTCATTCTAACAAGCAGAATCACAGTAAAAAAAAAATAGTCATTTCCTCATCTTTGCTAGTGTTGACCCACTTACATATTTGTTGCTTTCTTTTTTTATATACCAAGAAATAAGTGGGCTTCTGTTTCTCAGAAATTATTAAACAATCTAAACAAAATTTCAATGTTTAATATGAGAAGCTAGTTTTAAAAAAAATGGATGATTGACTGCTCTGAGGGATAATAATAATTATAGCTGCCCTTTATCATAATGCTTCAAAGTTTCCAAAGCATCGTACTTATATTAACACATCTTATTCTCACAACCTTTTAAGTTAAATGCTGTTGTTATTCTCCTTTTACCGATGATAAAACTGAGACATATGGAAGTCAAGGGATTTACCAAGGATCACACTGCTAGTAAGTGGAAGGGAGGATTTGAACTCAGGTCTTCCCAACCCAAAGTCCTATGTCTGTCTTATGTATTACCTAGTTGTCTCTCAATAGTCTAACCAATTTTAAATTCATCATAAAGATGTTTAAGCTATGTTTTCTAAAGAATTGTAAACTTTTACCAACCACTGACATTCCTCTAAATCACTAATAAAAGAGAAATGGAAATCAAAACAATTTTCACACCTAGAAAATAGACAAAGATGATAACAGATGGAAATAGTCAAAGTTGGAGGGGCACACTATTACACTTTTGGAACTGTGAATTGCTCCAACCCTTGTGGAGAACAATTTGAAACTATACTAAAAAAAAAAGTGACAAATATTTCTAGTCCTCTAGAACTAGACATCCCACTGCTAGTCACGTATTCCTAGGGAGTAAAGAATGGAAAGGTGTGTGTGTGTGTGTGTGTGTGTGTGTGTGTGTGTGTGTGAGACAGAGAGAGAGAGAGAGAGAGAGAGAGAGAGAGAGAGAGAGAGAGAGAGAGAGAGAGAGAGATTCAGATTAGTATTTTTTTTTGATAGTGAAGACTCAGAAAAAAAGTAAATGCCTGTCACTTGAGGAATGATTAAATAGATGTTGTATTTAAATAAATGAAACATTGCTGAACTCTTAAGAACAGTAATGTGGCAATGACAATGAAAAATGTGTTTAAAAGTCTGATGGTCTTTTCTTAATGCTAATGATTCTCCATCTACCCACTGCATTTGACACAGTTATTGAAGGTCACCTCTTGTGTACTATCTCTGCTGATCTGAGTTTTCATGACACTACACTCCCCTGTTTGCCTTTCACCAATCTATCAGTTCTTTGGAAAGTTTTTCATTCACAGCACTCTCATGATGTCCTTGGTCCTTTTTGAGAATGAAAGACCACCATCACCACCACTACCACCACCACCAAAAACAACAACAACTCACAGCACACTACCTTGTTATGGGTTAGGTTATGTCCTAGACTAGAGCTTATTTTCTCTTCTTTTATCTTCTCTTTCTTAGTAAACTCATCATCTCTCAAGGATTATTGTTTTTCTGCAAATGACTCCTAGATCTGTATATTCTTCCCCAGCCTCTCCTCTGAGCTTCAGTCCCATATCATTATCGAACATTTCAAATTCAATATCCTGAGGACATCTTAAATTCAACATGTCTAAAAAATGAGCTCATTGTCTTTCCTCCTAAATGCTCCTCTCTTTCAAACTTCCCTATTTCCATAGAAGGCACCACTATCCTTCTAGGACTTTAAATGCAAAAGCTCAACATTCTTTTGTACTCATTTACCTCCCTCTTCCAACATATCCATTAAGTTGACAAATCTTTCTGTTTCTACCTTCATAACATTTTTTGTATCTAATATATGATTTCCACTCACACAACTACCACCTTATCAACTCTTGCTAGATTATGGCAACAGCTTCCTAATTAGTCTGCCTGTTTCAAGTCTCACCACACCAGTCCAGCCTATGTATGTACTGCTGTCAAAGTCATTTAAGTGCAGACATAAACATGTGATTTCCCTACTATAACAACTCCTGTTGACTGTTGTTTTTTAATCATGTCCCACTCTTCGTGACTCCATTTGGGGTTTTCTTGGCAAAGATTCTGGAGTGGTTTGCCATTTCCTTCTCCACCCCATTTTACAGATGAGGAAACTGAGGCAAATAGGGTTAAGTGACTTGCTCAGGGTCACACAGTTAGAAAGTGTCTGGGTATAGATTTGAACTCAGGAAGACTCAAGATTCTAGGCCCTGCCCTCTATCCACTGGACCATCTACCTACCCAATGACAATAATAACGTCTGTGACTTTTATTGATTTTAGGGTAAAATATAAATTTCCTTGTTTAGTCCTACAAAATCTGACTTCAACCTAGCTTTCCAGTCACACTGAATTTTGCTCTACCATCCTATACTCTGTCATCTAGCCAAACTGGATCCTCATATATGATATTCCATCTCCATCTCTGTGCCTTTGTGATGACCAACCCACATACCTGGGATTACATTCACTCAGTCAGTAAACATATATTAAGTGGCTATGTGTAGGCACTTTGCTAAGCCCTGGGGCTACAAAAAGAGGCAAAAGACAGTTTATGCCTTCAAGGAGCTCACAATCTAATGGGAGGAACAATATGCAGGCAAATTATATACAATATATATTTATATATCTTATATAAATATAATATATATATATAACTATATATGAGATAAATAGGGTAAATAGGAAAAATAACAGAGGGAAGGGATGGGAAAGATTTCCAATAAAACATGGGATTTTAGTCAGGACTGAAAGGAATCCAAGAAGGTCAGTAGGCAGAGCAGGGAGGGAGAGCATTCCAGGAATGGGGGACAACAAGAGGATGCCTGGAGCCAAGAGATGGAGTATCTTGATTGTGGAACAAGAAGGAGGTCAGTGTCACTGGATCTAAGAGTACATGTCTGAGTGAAGCCTGAGAAAACTGGAAAGGTAGGAGGGGGGTGGGTTTGTGAATTCCAAATAGAGTATCTTATATTTGAAACTGGAGTTAATAGGAAGCCCTAGAGTTTACTGAGTAGGAAATTCACTTTAGTGGTCAAATGAAGGATTGATTGGAGTTAGGATTAGACAATAATTGCTAATTCCTGTCTTTATTGTTTATGGAAGATAGACTTTGAATTTTATTCCCAATTTTTCTTTCTTTCACATTTAAACTAGCTTAGTTTAATAATATGATAGAAGGCTCTGACAGATGGGTGGTTAAGTTAAGATGTTGTTGAATGAACAATATTCTGCCCTCCAAAAATATAGCTATCATGTGAGATAAAGGTCTAGTTGAGCATGGTTAGCCCATGTGGTGGCCATTAGCCCTATTTCTATACTAAAATTAGTGTCATGAACAGTTCTAGGCATTTGAAAGACTGTTGTGTGAAAGAAAAATTAGTCTTGGTCTCTTTGCTTCCTGAAGACAAACCAAATGCAACTAGTGGAAGTAACAAAGAAGCAAAAATAGGCTTGATTTAATGAAAATTTTCCTTATGTTTAGAGGTACTAAAAATCTGCCTTTCAAGGTTATGGGTTTCTCCTCACTGAAAGTCTCAAAAAAAAAAAACCCAAACAACTTGATGAGCACTTGATAAGTAAATTTTAGAAAGGATTCTTCTATTTTTCCCTTAGGGAGTAGGATTTGTGGGAACTAGCTGCCTTTTTTTTAACTCTGAAATTCTGTAATACTCTGAAAACAAAAAGGAAATATTTATACAAACATACGTATTATGTATACACATACACACACACGTCACCAAAAATTATAGTGACTAAGAAGACAATTTATACACTTATCCTTGTCTGCAGTTCACTAGGCCCAAATAACAATATCAAAATGATAGATTGTGTACTAACAAAAAGTGAAGAATGCAGAACCAAGAAAACATTGTCCACATTATCAGCAACATCCTGTGACAATCAACTATGAATGACTCAGCTCTTCTCAGTAACACGATGATCCAAGACAAGTACAGAGGACTCATGAAGGAAAATTCTATCCACATCCAGATAAAGAACTGATGGGCTCAGAATGCAGATCCAAGCATAATTTTTATCATTTTATTCTTTTTCATGGTTTTATTTCCTTTTAATCTGTTTCTTCTCCAACAACTATGATGAATATGGAAATGCGTCTTACATGGTAGTGCATGTATAAAAATTATATCGAACTGACTACCATTTTCAGAAAAGGGGAGGAAAGGGAAACAGGGAGAAAAATTAGGAACTCAAAATCTTGTTAAAATAAAGGTTAAAAATATTCCTTAATATGTAATTGGGGAGAAATAAAATACTATTAAAATATAAAATAACAAAAAATGAAAGATCTTGGCGTTATTATAACCATGGTGCTTGACAGCACCAAAGTCTACCCCAGAGATATATTCTGATATTTCGTATGACTCTTAGCTTGTGTGGCCCTTTCCTGGTCAAAATAGCTGTTATTACTTACTCTTTCAACCTTCCTTTAGGGAAAGGCACAATTTGGTATGCATGATTTTTTTTAAGTGGAGTATTCATAAACCAGATTTACCAGAAGCTGGAAAAGCAGGTGGTGGCTAACCACAAAATTATTTCCACACATGTGAAACTCTAAACTGTTAAAATGTTTGGTGTGTCAACATAAGGAATATAATTTCTCACTTCTGACCAAAAAACCAAAAGTTGTACAAGATTTCTTTGTCATTAACTTCAAAAACATTCCCTTTCCCCCCCAGATGTACTATAAAACTGTACTATAAAGGGATTTTTAAAAAAGTTAGCAGATGGTAATAGGGACATAAGTAGTACCCTTTGAGAAACAGGATCATTGAATGCTTATATTAGATTTGCTTCTGATTTGCTGTGTTTTACTGTTTTCTGTATTTCTAGTGTTAAAAAATGAGAAATTTGATAGGAAGTTGAGAATGATCACTTTATAAAAGGATTATCTTAAAGAGAGGAGAGATTGTATTTAATAAAATTTACTGTTTTGTTATATTTTATTTTCTATTCTTGTTGAACAAAGAAGATGTATTAGAAAGCATCAAATATTCTACTGGAGATGGTAGTAAGAGTAAGGGATAATTGATGGACAGCACAATTGGTCCATTGGTATTTGCAAATCCTCTAAAAATCTTGAAGATATCCCCACTGTGGGGTATACACCCTGTGGAGAATTTATGGGAGATCATGGTCAAGTCATAGAGTGTGAGAAGTCTTTATAGCAATTAAAATTTTAAAGTATTTGACACTTATAACACTTGCAAGTTTCATAATATTTATAACATATGTAAGAACATTAAAAGAGAGTATCCCGAAATCATAGCCTCTTTTCTTGATTTCTTTTGTTATTTAATTAGTTGTGCCAGACCTCATTTGAGGTTTTCTTGTTGAAGATACTGGAGTGGTTTGCCATTTCCTTCTCCAACTCATTTTACAGATGAGGAAATTGACAAACACAGTTAAGTGATGTGCCCAGGGTCATACAACTAGTAAGTGTATGAAGCTGTAGTTGAACTCAGCTTCAGAACTAGAACTCTATTCACTACACCACCCAAATGACTAAATTCAGAACCATTAATATTTTCTTAAAATGTCTGGGAGAAGTCATAGTTACTATATTCCAAAATTTATCTCAATCTGAAAGGACCACCCATCAAGATAAGTGATTCAGTATTTTACCTCATTCCTATTTGTTAACAAAAAGAATGACCTCCATTTAGTACTCTGTAGCAGAAGCTTGGGAATATAGAGAAAGGGCAGGAAATCCTTGGAGTGTTTGCTAGAGCAGCAAACAGAAATAAAAAAAAAATTCAACAGTTTAGAGGTTTAGAGGGAGAGAGGGAGAGAGTAAAGACACATCACTTAAATCATTGAAAATTGAACTGGACAAAACACTTAAGGATTTGGTGTAGGAAGTAGCCATGCCTGAATCTCTGGAGGTCAGACAAAATGACCTAAGTGGTCTTTTCCATTTCTCATTTACATGATTATACAATTTGATCTTTGGAGCTTTTTACTCACATTTCTAACAAGGGAGTCAGTTGGTGGAAATTAGAATGGTGGCTTTGCTATGGATATGAACACCTGTATTCAAGGCTGAGAATCAATTAATTTCAAATAAGTCAAGAACTGTCAGATGGTAACAATCTTTAGTTATTTCTAACCTGGCTTTTATTCAAACAAGTGACATAGGGTAAAAAAAAAAAAGTTCTCCATCTTTTTAGAAAGTCTGGAAGATATTGAACCCCTATTATATAAATGTTTTCAGTTATTTGAATCCTTAAGCTTTGTTGTCTTCCTTTTTTTTTATTCTTTGAGCTACATGAACTCAATGATTACTAAAAAATTGACTTTGGAATGCTAGTGTAAAATAGCTATACGTTTTTATTAATCCTATTTAAGGTTGTACTATTTTCACTCCTTAAAATAGTAAGAACTATTTTTC
>CM053585.1:434385117-434457191 GCA_028646515.1 Pseudochirops corinnae
CATCCCTAGCTTTAAGGCATTCTTCATGTTTATTGGAGGCCTCTGGTGGGGGCGCTCTGGCTGCGCTCTCCTCCTCCCTCTCTTTCCCATGATCCTTCTTTTCCCGAAAGAAGGAGTCTAGGTTTTGGGAGCTGTTCTTACTTAACTTCCTATGCTTATTCTTACTCATGGTTCTTCAGACTATGAATTTTTTTAAAATCTCTGTGGGGCTCTGCTTCCAGAAGGGAAAGCTCTGTCCCAAATCGCTGGGGTCCTCCCAGCTGCCGTAGACTTCTGGCTGACTGGATAATGAAGACTCCAGGACCGAGGCTGATCCGGATCCAGGCCGCTCAACGCGAGAGCACTGGTCTGAAAACAATTGCTCAGTCCCCCTGCTTTTTTGCAGGCTGAGGGCGGGAAGCTACAAAGCAGAGGCGGGTGCAAAACCTCCGCCTTTTGCTTTTCCGCTCTGGAGACCTTTCGGCTGGAGGCTTAGCTCCCTCTTTCACAATCCCCCCTCAAGCAGCTGGTGCTAATCCTCGCTCACCTGAGAGCTTTCTCTGCACCTCCCGCTGGGCCGCCCCGGGGCACAGCCGTGGCTTCAGGCCAGGCTGGTTTCAGTTTGCAGTGCTGATTTGGTTCCTCATAGCCGAGCTGACTTTAGTCGGAAGTATCTTTGTGTGCTTTTGAGGTTCTAGGATTGGTCCAGATTCCTATTCCATGGGTATTTTGGGGTGGCTATGTGAGAGCTGCGATATATTGCTGCTGGTAAGCCGCCATCTATGACTATCTACTTTTGTACACGTTAGGTCAATTTTTTCAAAGCAAGTATAAAGGTTATAATTTGTTGCCATTAATTTTTATCTAATTAGATTCTTCCCAATTGAATTCTAGACTATCAACATCTTTTATTATCCTCACTTAGAGGAAGCTTGGTCTAGTGGATATTGTAGTGCGCTCAGAGTGGGTGTAAATCTTTCTTCAGACACTTCCAAGTAGTGAGACATTAGGTGAGTTACTTAATCCCTTTGGACCTTGGTTCCCTTTTCTGTTGATTGATACTAGAGTCAGTGATCTCTAAGACGTTTTCCAGCTCTGAGTCTTCAGTGTTGTACTCTTCCTTTCTTGCTATCTGCAAAGGAAATAACTGTCTTGTAGCCCCACAGTACATGGCAGAAGCAGTATTTAATCATGTTATTTGAATACACATCCAGTGTTATTCTTGATACTTTAGGAAATAGTGGAAAGAAGAAGGTACTTGGAGCCAAAAGATCTGGGTTCAAGATCTACCTCTTGTATTAGTTGAGAGATCCTGTTAGGTAAGTAACAACTTCCCTGATCTCACTCTCTTAATTATAACTCATTTTATAATAAAATATTTAAAAGGGAATTCATCTGGAATTTGAGTTTTCTTCTTTAATTCCACAGTGTAGATTTTACATAGTATAGACAGTATCTTCTTTTCTCTACATAGGCATGATGGGTAAAAAAATGAAAGCATCAACTTATTGCTGAAGTTTAGGTAGTACCCATTGTGATGGCTTTTAACATGACCATAATCACCCTGTAGCATTGATGACATAAATTTAGAAACTAGGGTATAGGGAGTAGAAAACAATTGCTATTCTAATCTTTCAAAGCTTTTTTTGGTGTGCAAATATGATAGCATAAGTGAGCGATCTTAGAGGCCAGAAAGACTGCTATTAAAGCCATAGTTCTCAAGCAGCATAATATTATCTAATAAAACACAGAAGTCCCCTGTTCCATGGCATCGAAAACCATTGGCTATATATATAAAGGTTTTTTCTTTTTTTTTTGGTAAAAATGTTATTTATGCAGAAACTTAGTGTAGCAGAAATAGTATGAGTCTTGGAGTCAAGGAAGCTGGTTTCATTACCCGCTGAATCTATCTCTAAAGGCATCAGCTGAGTAAGACTTGCTATTCTTCTGCAGAATAGTAATAATATTCATCTAATTACCATCAAAGAACTGTTGCACTGAAAGTGCTTTATAAGTGGTTAAGTGCTGTAAGAATGTGCAAAAAAACTACAATAAAATCAGAGAGAAAATGCAGTGGAACAAATTACCCAAAAGACTAACCACATTATTGACAAAAAAGGGACATTTTGGGGGCATGCTGGATGTTGAAGGGAGTATTTTTGAAATTCCTCATCAACCTTTCCAACACCAAAGTCTCCCTCCTATATTTTCACCCTCAAACCTATCTAGGGCTGAAGGAATTCTTCATATTCCTGGGGATCCCCTGACTAAATTTTCGCTCCTATAGTTGGTCTTGCCTTCTTTTATTTATTAGCAATATGCAATCATAAAATCTCATGGCTCTAATGTGCATGAGACTATCTTGTCGTTTTACAGTTGAGGAAAATGAGGTCCCGCGGGGAAAAAAAAACCAACCTCTAAAAAAATATGACATCAGTAGGTACTATTATCTAATAAGCATTATATACCTAGTTTAAAAATTCTCTAAATTCTAATTTTTAAAGGTTTTGTAAAAAAACAAAATTGGCATTCTGTTTGATTAATCCTCTTGAGTGTGAGATTCTGTCAAAGTTTACTTTTAAAAAGACACAAGTAAACATCTAAACAAACAAATCAGTTGTGTGAGGAACACAGATTTTACTTTTCTAGTTTTCCCAGGTCTCTCTGTCCATATTTGAAGAACAATTTGGCAGATTTTGTTTTTCCTGCCTCTGTTCCTCTTTCTAGGTGATTCCAAATAAGCATTATATTTCGTGAAATTTTATAAAATTATAGGTTAGAACTAGCCAGGACCTTAGTAATCGCCTGGTCCAACCTTTTTGTCTTCAAGATGAAGAAACCAAAGTAGAAAGACGATGTGATTTGCCTAGGCCACACAGCTAGTTAATTGCAGAGGTTGGCTTAGAAATCAGGCCTTCTCATCTCCAGTTCAGTATATTTTTTCCCATCTACTGACTCTTTCTATTTGAGGCAACTTTTGGCAACCCCTTACAGAAATCATTGGTCTAGGTTTAGATGTCTCTAGTTAAAGCCAAGTCATTAATCTGATTCCATCTAGGCATCTAGGTAGCCACTTGTCATGACTGAAACAAAAATGGAATGTTACAGCTTGGATTATCCCTATTATGTGCCCTGATTTGACCTGAATTACTGGGTAATTGATACTTGGCTTCAGTGCGCACGTGTGCGCACACACACACACACACACGCACAGACACACGCACACACACACTCACACTGTAACATTTTTCTAAACATGATCCATTTGGGCTTACACAGAGCTTTCATCTATTATGTAATAGTCATAAAACAATATGAAGTAACCCGTCTTATTCCAATTATATAGGAAACTTGAAACAAATATATTCTTTATAGTGAGCCCTTCCATCCCTTTCTTTGTTGTTGCTCCAAGCAACCTCTCACGCTAATTCTCTCTCTTAATTCAGGTTCCTGTGTTGCCACCACACCCCCCAAACATTATTTAGAGCATTTTGAGAGACTAGACCATTAAACTGGAATAAAACAATGAATACACTATTTTCACCAAAAGGACATTTTAAATTTTATTAGTAGAAACCAATTAAGATGTTATTTTCAAGTGAAGGGCTTGGCAAGGTTTCAAAATGTTACTCTTAGGGGCCAGGCGTGGGATTGAGTTGGCTTGGAGAGCAGATCTTTAGCTTAGATATTTGACAGTTTTTAATGGGAATGCAGTTGTTTTGTTTTGTTTTTTTTAAGCTGGTTCTGTTAAAAGCCATGCTTCCTGCCACCATTCAGGGTGATTGCATCAATTGAGTCTTTGCATTAATATATGAAGTCTGCTGCTGGGATAGGAGGCTTAAATGGGCACATTAAAAAAATGTGGTACTTTAAGTAATGCTACTGAAAATTTAGTTATTCTTTGAAATGCCATGTAATTTCAGACTATGAAATTTATGTTGGATATGACATTAATTCCAGGACTTTTATTTGGGAGTAATAAATCCATTTAATGATGTATTGGCTTTACTGTATTGACCACAGTCAAGTGATACAGTGGAGGGAGGACAGTTAGAAAGAGGATTTGTGTTTAAATTTTGCCTCTGATGCTTGTTACCTGGGTGACCTTGGGCAAGTCATTTAACCCCCCTGGGCCTCAGTTTCCTCATCTGTAAATAAGAGAGTTGGATGAGATAGCCTCTGAGGTCCTTTCCAGTTTTAGAACTCTACATTAATTTTTTCATATTCTAGGCAGACAGTGTCTTTTGGAAATGTCTGAGGGAAAAGTCATGGATGATTTCTCTGCCATTCTGTAATAGATCATTCTTACTCCAATGAGGGAGAAACCAATTAGTTTTATGCTTGTCTTCTGCCTAACATATGTGTGTGTGAGTGAAATAATAGCTTTCAAACAAACAAACAAACAGAAAATACCCTGAGTCTATCAGGCTAGGTCAGCGGTGTCAAACTCAAATAAGAATCAGATCCCTGTGGGAAACCTGTTGACTTAGAAAACCATAAATTAACATTATCTATTCTGGTGTATTTTTCTTTATTTTGTTAAATATTTCCTAAGTTAGATTTTAAAGTGCTTCAGTCTTCACTCAGGAATTTTTGTCAGTCACTCTTCAACATCTATGGGTATCTTTTTCAGGCATCTTTGTTAAATCTGCCTTTCCTGCTTTTGTTGTGTCTTTTGTCCATTTCTTTGAGCTTTTAGAAAATTTTCAAACATTTAATTCTAGGTATTTTTATACATGACATTAGAAACCTAAAACTCAATGCCACATTTCATCTACATTTTTTTTCTTGCTACTTTCATCACACCCCAACCATACCTTAAATTCTTTTTTTGAAATAAGAGATTAGTAAGCCTATACAGACTTCTCTTTTTAAGGACATGATGAATGGATGGGAAATGTGTTGATGGGAAATATACATACGCACACACATGCACACACATGCAAGTGTGTATAGATTTATCAGGAATGGAATTAAATATGACCTGCCTTTAAATTGTGTTGTTTATTTATCTATTGGAAACCAACCTCAGATACTTTACCATTAATATAAAACAATCTTTAAAAAAGAAGACAAACAATACCACTGACAGAAGTCTCTTAATCCAATAGGCATTCCCACCCCTTCCCCCTTAGGAATATAAGTGGCAGCTGCTTTAAGTTCCAAGGGTATAAGAAGTGCCTTTAGGTAGTGAAGTCATAATCAACTGTTTCAGAATATGCATTAATATGTAAAAAGCCTCCCAAGTTCACGTACCTTATACAGTATACTTTTCTTACTTAATAGCTAGTATTTTTGTCATCTTTTACTTTGTTTATTAGCCCTGAATGCATTTATAAATACTGGACAGAGTAGATAGGAAAGCACTGAGTGGAGAATCTCAGTCTTCATGGCAATCTTAAGATGAATAAGAAGTCTGCTATATTTTTTCTCCCAACGAGCTGAAACTGGTGAGACAACTTGGGTAGTAGCCTCAGATGCTGGCATCTGAAGAAGGTATCCTATCTCCTCAAAGCACTAATCAGGCCTACAGTGTATGCTGGTTACTGACCCTTAACCCCATGCTATCACTCCCAGAGTTCATTTGCAGTGGTGTCTCTCTCTCTCATGCATCACTCTCCTGGTTCCCTCTGCCTATCTCCCGACATCCTCTCCACTCTTGGTCTCCTCCCCAGGAGTGGGAGGTCATTGGCTTTTCCACAGAGGTGGATTCTCTGGAGAATAAGCTGCTCCAAGTCGCCTTGTGATAGATTTTGCCTGGGCCAAACTGCCTCTGCCTATACCTTCTCTCTGGACTTCCTCATGGAACATGGCAGTTTAAGATCTTTGTAATATAGCCTAGAGTATTGAATGTTTTACTTGAAAACAACAGCAGCAGAGGCATTATGGGGGCAAAACTGAACAACAACAAAAAGGTGCCTTTGGGCAATCTCATCAGTTTAGTTTGGTAGGTAATCTTAAGGTATCTTAAGTCTGAAATCAGGACTTATATATTCAGCCAGGTTGCAGATTGTTAAACACTAGTCAGATTGCAGACTCACAGGCCATTGATTCATACAGTATTGGTTGCAATGAATCTAGACACATGTGACCTATGCTGGAGCTGTAGGCTCTGGGTGTGTTTTCTTGGGAACCACAGATATTTGTTAATGATTGTTTGTGAAAGAGAGTTGTGGATGAAGGTTACCTGGTGTAGCAAAGCAAAAGCATTCAAGTGTAGGAGGTGTGGGAGAGAAGAAGAAGTTTTGGCTGGATGCCATAGTACTTAAGAAGCCTGAGTATATCGGCATGCCTTCTTTCTTTGGGCTTGCTGATGATGCCGCCAAGGCAGAAGAAGCCAAGAAGGAAGTATGATCACAGGCTGCTGATGACTTGTTTTGCTTCCTTCATCCCTTCCCCAACTGCAAGGCTTTGCTGTCAACCTCTTACCTCCTCCCATTTTCTCTTGATCATAAGGCTTTTTGTAGTTAGGAATTTCAGGGCTGGAAGGGACCTGAGGGATCATCTGTTCCAACCCCTCATTTTATTAATAGCTCACATTTATATAGCCTTTCATATTTTACAAAGTACTTTTCTCTGAATACCCTATAAGGTAAATAGTTCAAGTATGAAATCTTTCCTTTCCTTTTCTTTCCTTTTTTTTTTTTTAATAGTTGAGGACACTAGGGCTCTAAAAAGTCAAGTGATTTGCCCATTCAATTGATCAACAAGGATTTATTAAATGCCTACTATGGGTCAGGGAGTTTGCTAAGTGCTGGGGATATAAAACAGTCCTTGTCCTCGACAAAATATCAGTGACAATCTCTGCCTCTCCTCCTTCTCCCTCTCCTCCCCTCCCTCTCTCTTTCCCCCTCAATACCCCTTTCCCCCCTTTCCCTACTCCCTCCCTTCCCCTACTCCCTCCCTTCCCCTGGTCTCTTTTTTAATGAATATGTGTGGTTGTGTGTGTAAATGTGTGTAGTTGGTAAGTGAGAAAGTTAGGACTCAAATCCAGGTTTACTGACTGTGTGTCCATCTTATAGATCAGAATTCTGAACCCCAAAGAGAAAAAGTGGCTTGCTAGATATTAAAAATGCTATTAATGGCAGCCTCTCCTACTATCCAGACCCCTTCTAATTCATAATCTAGAGCAGCAGTTCTCAACCTGTGGGTCGCAACCCCTTTGGGGGTCGAACAATCCTTTCACAGTGGTCACAGGGGTCGCCTAAGACCATCGGAAAACACATATTTCCAATGGTCTTAGGAACCCAGACACAGCTCCTCTATCCATCTCTAGGTGGGTCCGCCCACATACGAGTATTAAAGGCTCATGGCATTAGGAAGGTTGAGAACCACTGATCTAGAGTATTTTAACTATAGAATGATACACTTTTAAGAAATAGTGTGGAATGTGTTGGCATCACTAGGAACTTCTTTTTATCTCTAACACCCCACAGAGTCTAAGCTTGATGCTAAATCTGTGTGGGTTTTGGTTCCTGGTGGCAAGGTAGCTATGTGTTGTAATAATGTTGTTTTCCTCTCTAGCACTTTACTGGTAGAGAGACCTTGCATTTCGTATTTCATTTCCTTCTTACATCAGGGCAGTTGTGCACTGGGATGTATAGAATCATAGGATATTTAGCCATGAGGTACTTAAGATTATTTAATTGAACCCAGTCTAGGAAACTGAGGCCCAGAGAAGAGTAAGTGTATGCTTAGAGGTTGTATTGATAGAAGATAGCAGAGCAGGTAGAGGAATACAAGTCCTTTTGCATTCTTTTTACAACTTCATGCTAAAACCCCATCCTTTCTACTACAGACAGGTAGCATATGAATAATCTCCATTTTATAGGTTAAGAAATTAAAGCTCAGAGTCATTGAATGGCTAACTTTAGGTCATCCAGTCCGTGTGTCATCTAACATTTATTAAGCTACTACTCTGCTCTAGGCACGGCGCCAAGCACTAATATACAAACAAGTTGCAAATGGCAGTGGCAGGGCCCACATGTCAGTCTGATTTTGTGTCCAGTACATTTTCCAGTTCATTATTCTGCCTCAGAAGACACAATGTGGTGTTTGCCCTATATTTATCCCTTCTCTTCACTCTATCCCAGGATTCCAGGGCACATTCTTACCAGGCCCTTTTCCTTCCTTTCTATCCGCAGTCATACCCTGGCTTACCCTACTCTTCAATACTGCAAGTGGTCAAACCACTCTTCTCGATGCAGGCTTCATAGCACCCTTTCTGTTGCTTCCAGTATCATTGTAGCAGAACAAGGAACAGTTGTTCAAGAACCCAGGATAGCCATGTATAAGAGTAGCATAGAGACGCTTCTCTCTTTGGCAAGCATAAAGGAATCCTAGCTGTTGAGGAGAAAGCCATCAAACATCTGTGCACATATGTCTTTTTGTTTTCATGTATGTGTGACGATTAAACACATGTGTTTAAGCTATTGTATAATTTTAGGGAAAAAAAAATCTGTCTCAAATCACATTCATTACAAACACTAGAGAATTAACAAAATGAGAAGGCCAAAAAAGTAGAGATATAGTTTGGCTGTGTAAGAGTAATTCCAGTTGAAGTTATTTATAGGAATTTCTTATTGTCATCAATGCCTAATTATGATACAGGACAATAATGATCAGAGGCATTCTGTTCAGTGACTAGAATGCTTGACTTGTGATCATGAACTCTTCTTGTGACATCTCCTAACATTGCGACCCTTGGGAAACGCTATTCAGCTCGACAAGCATTTAGTACATGGCTACAAAGTGCTGGGGATGGATTTACAAAGGCAAAAGGTAGTCAGTCACCCCCTGCCTTTAAGGCACTGACATTCTATTGTGCAGTCATTTAATTTCTGTATATGAAAATCTGCTTATCTAGTAAATCACAGACCATCTGATGTTCCATGCTGAAGTAGCAGGTCCTTTGCATGTGAGCCATGATAATTATGACATAGTCAGATCCTACATTTAAAAGAAGAGAAAATGTCACACTCCTCATAACATTTTATGTGTCAGAATAATTCTTTTGCAAATTTTATTTGATCAAAACAGTAAACTATATACACAATTTAATAATAATACTTTGCTATTAATGTAATATTATTTGCTCACAGCTACAAAACAAAACAGACCATTTCTTATGGACTTAAGGAGTATTGTGTGAATCGATTCTGTGAAAGTGCAGCAAGTCAATGTTAAACAGTAATGCTGAGTTGAAATCTATTCCCCTGAATAAGCCTTTGTTGGTTTCTAGTCATTTCTAATAAATCTTTCTTAATCTTAAGGCTATAGATTTGAATCCCAAAGACACTATCAGCCATTAGCATGGATAGAGAGTTTTCTTCAGAAACTATATGATAAAATATTGCTTAGCAGGTGTTATGTAATAGCAATACAAAGAGAAGCCCAAAATAAATACATTAGAGGGAAACAGGGACCCTTTTTGTGGAGGAATTTATGAAGTTATTGCTTTTATAATAGACATGACAATACATTTTTCCAGATAAGTTGCACATTATCTCTCTTTAATGGTTAGAATTTAAAGAGTGTAATATGGAAAGGGATGAACAACTCTTTTCTGAATGGTATACATATGTGGAATTTCAGAACATTGTATGTTTTTAAGTTTCAAGTCAAATTCAATCTATACTTCCCCTCCCCCTGTTTTCCCAGTGGTCTCTCCTCTTCAGTGATCTTTAATGGAAGAAAAATAAAAATGTTTGCATTGAAAAGTAAAGGTTAGTGATATAAAAGCTTTTTTGGTGGTAAAGCTTGCAAAGTCAATAAGTGAAGTGAATCAGATAAGAAATTATGAAATAAAGAATGCTTAATTACTGCAAAAAAGTTAAACCCTAAAGTCTGATTGGGTAGACTTAAGAATCTAATTGTTTCATAGTATCAGGATGTGAATATAACAGATGCAGAATTGCTCTCAAGCAGAAAGGAAGACTTTATGCTTGCATAGTATCTGGGTAGACCTATTGGAACACGGAATAAATTGGAAACTGGTAATCTTGAGAGGTTACATAACTGGTTGAGTGAATGTTTTACCACTTTCAAACCATTTGTTTTGGTGCCATGGAGGCAAAGCCAAAGTCATCTTTTCATACAAAGGACAATTACTCTTGAGATCAAGTCTGTATTGCTGAATTCTAATAAAATCCTCAGATTCTTAGTTCATTTCTGGAGTAGATCCACCATTCACTAGTTAGCTCCTGTCTTTAGAAAGCTTGTACTGTACCTCTTTAGTGGGTAGGCTTATGACTCATTTCATCCATTCAGTTATGCCAAAACCATTCAGTGCATTTCAATGCTGTGTTTCCCACTGTATCTTTTTATTCATTAGTCAGAATTCTCTACTTAAGCAATGTGTCCAACACCTTTCATTTTAAGGAATATTCATTAAAACATAAGTTATAGATCTTCAATAGTTCAGTGTTGTTTTTCTGCTATGAATACAGTCCAAAGGAAAGAATGTTTCACTGTTATTCTAGTACCATGTCGAACCTTGTCACTACCATGACTAAATTTTTAATTACTCATTAACAAGAATTTATTCACTTATGTATATATGGTAGGGTAACCCCCTCCAAGTGACTCTCATTCTTAAAAATGCAGTTGAAATGGCAACATACATTTCATAGTCAAATGCAGAAAATGGGAAAATATCATTTGGTGTAATTGAAGCCCAGAAGAAAGAAAGTTTGTCAGAAATTTAAGTGATATGCTTCATTGTTATAAAACAAAACAAAACAAGAGAGAGGGAGAGAGGAAGGGTGGGAGAGAAAGAGAGAGAGAATGAATGAAAGAGAATATTGGGTAAGGGAAAGCAGTATGCTATAAATGAAAATTATTGGACTGGAAAGCAAAAGAAGCAGGTTCTACTACAATACCTGCCAAGAATAAGGTGCGTGACCCTGGCAAGTCATTTTACTTCTCTGGGTCTCAAGATCGTTTTCTAGAAAAGGGAAACCATCTCAGGAGGGTGCTAAAAAAAAAGTCAGAAATTGCTATTACTACCCTCAAACTCTCATCTGGATTGTGGTTGATCAAAATAAATTAGAGTTGCTACAGTTGTAGTCTCAAATTTTCTGCATCTAATCCTACACACAGTCTTTTCTTAGTATGATCCGCAAATAGGCAGCAGATTCTCTTGTTTCCTTTAGTAGTTAAACGTATTTGAGGGAGACAGCTACTCTAGATAATCAATGGAATGTTACTATAGAAGCCAGATGATCTATACTGTTTGAATGCTTTACTTAGCTGTTTGGGGTGGGGAGGAAGAGAGTAGGAGGGTTGAGAGAGCAGAAATCAAGGCCTTCGACTTAACCACTTGTGTCATCTTTAGTCAAAGAAACATTTGGTATGTGAGACTGGGATATGGACTTTAAAATTTTCAGTCATCCAACGAGCCATGCAAATGCATGAGATGTTTACACTGTACAACAGTTCTTTGGTATTATTCTTCATGACAACTGGCAGAAATTTAAGAAGGGCACGTCCTCTGTAGTGACCACAAAGGGAAAACTGTAATTTTCAGGTTCAATGAAAGTTTGGAAAAATAGTCTTATTCTGTGATCATGGCAATTTGTTTATAAACTATTTTTGTATTTTAATCGAATTTTTAAAGTAACTGCTTAAGCTTACTATAACTTAGAACAATATTGGAAAAATTTGGGGCTTACTGCCTCAATACAATAGGGTAAGTTTAAAAAAAGTCTTTATTGAGTTCAAGGATTCTGACATTACAAGTAACACTTTTTACTTAAATGAAATCTACTGCCTTTTTTTTTTTTTACTGTCAATGCCTTGAGTCTTTTTTTTTTTTGACCAATCAAAATTTTTTTAAAATTTTTAAAATGATGTTTGGTTGTAATATTTTCTGTTCTGCTTTATGTACCACTGGTTATTTTTATCATTCCTCTCCTATCTTGAAAAGCCTCAACACACACATACAAACAATGTATATGTATATGTCTACACTTTTATGAATGTATATATGTACATATGCATGTGTATATATGTATATATGCAGGGATATATGTATACACACATGTGTATGCTTTATTTTTTTCTTTCATACCTCTTTTTAGGCGCATACACACACACACACACACACACACACACACACACCCTTGTTCACTTTCATCCATTGTGTTCTTAAGACAAAGCCAGGCATGGCTTACCCACTGAGAAAGGGTATGAACATTTTCACTAAAAAGAGGAACCTGCCATTAGCCTGTGGTTGTGGGGCATAAATACTACCTTAACAGTTCCCACATCATGTTGCAGAAAGCTGCACCCTCACAATTTCTTACTGCTAGTCTCCTAAAAAAGAGGGCCTCTACCAATTACAATTCTACTGATTTCTCAGTTGACAGGGGATTATAAAACATTTATTGATTACCTACTATGGGCAAGTTCTTGTGCTGAATGTGGTGCAAAGAGTTCCTTGGGAAAAGTGTGCTTTGAGACCTCAGATTTAAAATAAAATAAAAAAAAAAAAAACAACTTGGCCTTCACTATCATAGGTGGAATAGAGGTCCCAATCTATTTTAATTGAATCTCTTTCTTTTAGAGAAGAAAGTGCTTAGAGGAGTGTGGTAACTAAGAGGGGCAAGAATTGAGAGTGATTAGGATTTAAGAAGGGTTTCTAGCATTCCATTAGAGCAGTCTTTATTTTACTTTGTCTTGATTATGGACATCGTTACTGAATATAGCAATTATACATGTGTTTTATAATTTTGTTAGTTTTAACTCAATTCTTATTTTGTAGGACATAGATGAGTCAACATTTACTGCTTTTTTATATAATGCTGCAAACATTGCGATATTGAAATTTGCCAAACATCCTCTACTGAATGTATAACTTGACAAATGCCTTAGGGATTTTAATCAGCACAGTTTGGGGGCTTTTTTTTTTTTGTGTTAGCTGAAAGGTTACACACTTCTTTTTCTTACCTACAGGCAACAATTCATAACAAAAGGCATATTATAGATATTGGGTGCAAGGAACACTGCCTTGTATTGTCAGTTTACACAGGGAAAAACTAATGAGGTTGTAAGGAAATACTATCTGTTTTATTAGAAAATTTTACCAGTCTGACAGCTGGAAAAACAGAGGTAGTCGGCTGGCTTCCATTTTCCATTGCTTTCTGTCTTTTAAATTTTGTTTTCCCCTTGCTTATGACCACATGCTCCCCACACAGAGACCCTCTTGGTTACTTTCAGCCACATGAAGAATAAGCATCATTAATACAAAGAAACTAAGGAAAAGTTTGAACTAAAGCAACTTACACCCTTCAAAAAGAATGTAGACTTAGTGTGGTTAACTAGAAATACAGGTAAAGCATTGCAGAAAAATCAGCTTACCAATTAGTGCTGCCATTAAGTATTAAGTTAATTAATTCATTAAATGTTATCCTAGTATTCTGAAGCTAGAAGCATGGAATTTTAGTCAGGATCTGAGATTATCTAGTTCAACCACCTCATTTTACTGATGAGGCTGCTGAAGACTAAAGAGGTTTAAGAACGTGCCCAAGGTCATGCAACTAGTTAGTAACAGAGCCGCAATTAGAACCTGATGCAGTAATGACACTCACTGGCTGGCTGTTAAAACTGGATTTCAGAGTGACTAAACTTTGTCATGCTCCAAATCTTATTCTCAGCTTTCTAGTCTCAATAACAAGATTTTACCAGTTCAATCAGAGATGATCAGATGCTCTGGGAAACTGATTCATGCTATTCTGACTCAAAAGAGACAGATTTATTGACCAAATGAAAGCGACCAAAAATCATTCAGTGACTTACCGAAAGTCATGAGTTGAATCAATAGAGCTGACATAGAAACCTAGATATTCTGCCTCCCTGCCTATGTCTTTTTTCCTCTATACCCCACTGCTTTTAAAAATAGTATTTTTCAGTTGAATTGAACGTTACAGTTTAAATACACTTTCAGATACATTATTTCTTTTTATTGTCATACAACAATCTTGCGACATAAGTAGAATTGGAGTTATGACCATTTTAGAGATGAGGAAATAAACTTAGAGGGAATGAAGAGAGTAAAGGAAAAAGAACCATGGGCTAGCAGTCAGGAAGGAGACCTAGGTCTTAGACGCACATGAACTGTTTATTGTCTATTGCACGACTTGGGTCAAATGCTGTTTACCATTCTATCCCAGTGACTTCTTGCCTTATTCCCAGAGGAATATAATGTACTGAGTGGTGGAGTGTGCGTGCGTGTGTGTGTGTGTGTGTTTGTGTGTGTTGATGCGGAGGAAGAGAATTTAGGTTTGGAGGACCAGTAGAAACTTATTAAATTTCAGCATTAAAAGTACAAAGCCATGATATGAAAGACATACCTATTAGAGAGAAATTGATGATTCTTTTTTGTGTAAGATGAATGACAAACACACTGGAATTTACTCTTGAAGGTAAATGGTTTTCACTTAAGTTGTTTGTACAACTCAAAGAAAATAAGTTTATTAAAAAAGATTTATTAAGTGCTTACTATGTACAGTCACTGTGCTAAACTCCAAGAAAACAAATATATATGGGACAGTTCATCAAGTTGCTTATATTTTAATAGGGGCAGGCAATAGCTAATGTAAAATGGTAGCCAGGTAAGAGTGTTTTGGTTTGAGTCATCACAAGGGTTCTAATTGGAGCTGTACAGGAGTTGATTGACTCCCACTAGCATTTTGGATTTTATCATAGAAGATGAGGAGGATTTGAGTTTACCTCCTCTGAGGTCCATCCCAACAGCAGGTCTGTGATCTTGTTTTGAGGTAGATAAGGAAGGTCATAGGCAAGGTAGGTAAGGATGATGACAGCAAAAAAAGCAGATAAGTCCGGACCGGTGGTCCATAGAAGAAAATACAAGAGAGAGCTTTGTGAGAATTCTAAGTCCCAAGAGTACACATATTGGGAAGCTGCCTTTACTGTATTTCAATAATTAAATTTTGCATGAGATCCAGAATGTTCTAAGAACAGTTGAGCAAGAGAGCATTTTTTTGGGTATATGATGGCATGTGGATGGGTAGAGGCAGGGATAGAAGTGATGATCAAGATAATTTTTTTCTAATAAGCTGAAAATAAAAGAAAAAAAAATGCTTTCAGATTTTGGCCTTTAGACATCCAGCAGGTGTTAATTATCCAGTGTCTGAGATACTATATTCTCCTACCCTGTAAGCAACTGCTTAAAGAAGTATGTGGAACAGTTCACTAAAAATATGATCCTTTAATTCCCCCTGCATTCCTATAAAACATCCCTTTATCAGTGTGGAGAAAATCTGAAGGGTTAAATATCATAAAGTTAAATACCATCTATTATTCTGTTGTGGTGAATAGGTTCAAGAACCACAAATGTCCCATGTTCTTTCTCCTTGTAATATTCGTCTGGCAGAATGTCCCTTTACTTTGCTCATTTCAAGCCTGACACATTGTACTTAATAGCTTATTTGGAATACTCTTTTGCTGACCTAGATCCCCAGGTCTAAATATCAGAAAACGGCGAGTATTTATGTTGGTGGTACAAGTAAGCCTTTTGTTACAAAAATTGCAATGCGGATTATGAACTGAATAGACTTCACTTTGTATTGCCAACTCAGGAGAGGAATGTCTCATTCTTAGGCTAGAACTGGATGTCCCTTTTATACACGTATATTCTACAGCAATGGCAAAAATAGGGTCCTTATGTTTGCAAGACAGGGACAATTATTTAGCACCCCTGAGTGAGGGAAAGTGGTTTATAATGCAAGAGGAAATACAGATGCAATCTATACTAGGGATACTATCTTCACTTTACAATGGATATTCCACCTTTAAAATTTTTCACATCATTTTAAATGTGCATTGTGTAGTTGTTAGACATATTTTATAGTTGTTTCTGTGTAACGTTTCAATTTTAAAGCCATGTTATGATTTCAGCTTTCTTTAATTGTATAGATTAGTTTTAAACAAATGGATATGCATAAATAATTTCACTGCATGAGTTTAAGCAGGTACTTTGTATCATAAATAATGATCACACACTCAATATGAGTACTATTCTTAGAGATCAAGATAATTTAATGCCTATGAGATAATAATGCATTCCATGCCTATCTCCCATTTATGGATGGGGATTTTGAGGCCAAGAGAAGTTGTCAATTTCACAAAACAGGTAAATGGCAGAGGTGGCCCTATGTATAATGTATAGTGTTCTTTCCATTAATCCATAGTCTCTCAAAAAAAATTGCTAAACCACTTCACAACCAACTTTTCTCGAACCCAGCTATTTCACCAGATTTATAATCAAATATTTTAACTACATTGCACTTTATATATGTTGTTTCTTTCAGTCCCCTTTAAAAATAAAGAATGAACAACAAAAATTCAGTCTTTTCATTATTCAACAAATGGCTATTGAATATCTACCATTTGAATGCTGTTGTGCGAGGTAGGGGTCCTGGCCCCTGACCACTATTAGTTTAGAATCCAGGGGGAGCTGTAGACTGTATAGACCAAAGTACATGTGCTCCATGTATATCTTCATATACACCAAAAGGTACATGTATAAGGCAGTATTGTTACGTGCTTTATAAATGGTACAAACAAATGTTTTGAGTGTTCAGGAGAGATTATTTCTAGCTGGAGTAATGAATGGTAACTTTTTGACACATCTGGGATATAAACTAGATAGGTAGAGGAGAATAAGGATGACATTCCAGGGAAATGGCATCAGGTATGAAGCTGAAAAGTGAATTATGGAACATGTGCCTTAGGTCTTAAACTTCCCTTGAATGTCTTTTTGGCTCAGGAGCTTTGTGGCCAGCAGAGTACAGTGTAGTATCTTGACTTCCACAACTCCAGAGATTTAACATATCTAGCTTTTCTAAGGTTCTAGTCATCTCTGTTCATTTATTGGCTTCTTTTGTACTTATGTTATGGTTAGATTTATTCAGCTTCAAGAGGGGGAAAGTTAAGGTTGCTCACTAATATAGTTTTATTTTCTCTTTCCTTCTGTAATTTATTTAACATTTCCTTTAAGAATTTAAATGGTATGCATTTGTTTTATATATATATACACACATACATATATATATATGTTTAGTATTGATATTATTTCATTATCTATGGTGTGTTTTCACAAGATGTAATTTAGTTGCATGTGCCCTATAATTGTTGTTTTTTGCTTTTGCCTTGTCTGGGATCAGGATTGCTAAACCCTCTTTTTTTTTTTTTTTTTTTTTTTTTTTTGCTTTACCTGACACATAATAGATTCTGCTCCAACCCCTTATTTTACCTCTGGGTATGCTTCTGTCTCTTTGTTTGAAGTGTGTTTCTTATAAATAACATAATGTTTGATTCTGGTTTATAATCCATTCTGCTATTTGCTTCAGTTTTATGGGTGAGTTCATTTCACTCACATTCACAGTCATGACTATTAACTGCATTGCCCTCCATCCCATGTTCTTCTGCTTATTCTTCTCTTTCTTTTTATCCTGTCCTTTCTCTAAAGTTGATTTTGCTTTATTTCTTTTTCTTTTTTTAAATTTATTTTATCTGCCATCCTTTCATTATCCCTTCCCTTATTCCTTATTCCCTTAGGTCCTTCCTTTCCTACTTCCCTATTGGGTAAAATAGATTTCTGTTACCAGTTGGGGGTGTGTGTGTGTGTGTGTGTGTGTGTGTGTGTGTGTGTGTGTGTGCATGAGTATGTGTATACACACATATTTTGCCTCTTTGAACCAATTTAGATATGAGTGAGGTTCAGGCATTGCCACTATTTCCCTCTCCACCATAAAAACTCTTTATTGCTTGTTTTTCTTTTTGAGATACTTTCTCCCAATCTTCCTCTCCCTTCCCCCTTCACCCAGGGCATCCTTCTTTCTCACTTGTTCATTAAAAAAAACAAACAAAAAACATAATCCCAACATTTAATTTTGTCTTTGTAAGACTGCTTCCCCCCACCCCCAAATAAAAGTACTCAAGGAAGTAGAAGATGTCACTCTCATGGTATGGTGGAGTAAACATTAGCTTTGGAGACAGAGAACCTGGGTGCAAATCCTGCTTTGACCCTCCTTAGTCAAGTGAGGCTCAGATTTCTCATCTGTGCAATGGTGGAGTTAGAATCATTGCTCTCTGAAGTTCTCTCAAGGTCTAGATCCATGATCCTATGAAAATCTCACTAAGCATTTGACAAAGCAATATTTTACAATCCACTTTAAGAATTCTTGGAAAAGCCAAAAAGCCTTTCATTATGCAATGAATAAGTTTCAGAAAGATATGTGAAGATTTATGAGAAAGAAAGCTAACAAAATAGTGAAATTTTGAGAATAATTTTTAAAAAACTATTGTAGGAGCTTTGGGATGATTAGTATACTTAGAATTTGGTAGATATTTCATGGAAAAAAATAGAAGAAAATAAATTAAAATCAGTTTTTTCACACTTTACCATTGTCTTTGTAAGATAACAATAATTTTTCTCCATTTATTTTAGGCTTTCCCTGTTTACCTAAATTTCGTAATAACATCCTTCAGATCAAAACATGAAAAGAGCCTTTATTCCCTCCCTCTACCTTTTCCAGTCATTTGAGCAACATATATTACATATATGCAATCTTGGCACCTTCCATAGTAATGTTCTAAAAATCAATATTTCAAAAAAAGACATACAGAGAATGAAAACCTTTGACATTTTTTTTTTTTGGCATGGAGTAACCAAACGTTAATTAGATCACTTGACCCAAGACACTTTTTAAAAGATCTATCTGACCCAAAGCCTTTATCGTAGAGTCATCTCTTTATTGTAGAGACACTCAACTTTTGATTTTCATCTCATATTTTTGGAAGAAGATGAACTTTGAAGTTCAGCAAGTAGTTGGGGGATGTTTAGTCACCTGCATCATCTGCATTTATATTTTCATATCAACAGTGTATACAAGGAAAAACTTAGCCAAGCATCCACTGAAATTGAACTTGTCTCATTTTTTAGCTCTTGTTTTTTTTTTTTTTACAAGTGTCTCTCAATTTTTTTTTTTTGACCAAGAACCTAAGGGATTTTTTTCAAGAGTTACTTTCATTTTCTCTACATTATGACCTTAGTTGATCATGATAATGAAGCTTATGTGAGGTAAAATTTGGAAGTCTGAAAGACACTAAGCTTGCTCTAAATAAGCTGCTTTCAAGGCCATGTTATTCCCCAGAAATTCCTTTTTGATCTACTACAGAATTTTATTAGAAAGCAACAGAAAAGAAATGGTAAAGAATTATATTTTCTGATGTCGGTACATTGGGCTGTAATGGTACCCCTCTTGCGAAAGAAAGACCTGTATTTGGTGAAAATTTCTTCAACATGTGGGAATTTCAATATATGGGAAAAAACTATTTCATTTATAGGGTACTTCTAAGTTTTTAAAGAAGCAGCATAGAATAGTTGATAGAGAGTTTGTGTCAAACTCAGGAAGACCAGAGTTTTAAATCCTGCCTCCTGCAGAAGGGAAATCTGTATGGCCCTGGGAGTGACAGGCAGGGTGGTTTAGCATCTCCCAAATACCAGCTTTGAGACTCTGGAAAAGGTTTAACCTTTCAGCATCTTGGACAACTTTCTAAGGCTATAACTGTCAAAACAGGTCTGATCTGTGTTGCTGTAGTGAATCCTATAGGACTAGGATGTTAGTAGGATGATATGGTGTGGCATAAGTTTAACAAATATGCCTCTAGAATGAATAAAACATCTCCAGAGGAAAAGGGTTCTTATCTTCTTTTATGTTTGCTTGGCATTGCTTCTTAAGTAGGATTTATACCAATAAACATAATCCAAACATTTATGTAAGCTAAGGCAATTGTTTCTTTAAGTTGTAGGAAAAGCCCTGGACTTAGATTCAAGTAGAGTTGGGCTCAAATCCTGACCCTGACAGTTATTCCAGCATGGCCGTGGGCAAGTGTGTTTACCAGCCTTATGCCTATTTCCTCATCCTTCAAAAATAGTGATATAATTTCTGAAATACTTATCTCTAAAAGCTGTTGTGAGGATCAAATAAAATAGTGTATAAGTACTTGTAAACCTTAAATCACAATATAAATGTCAGCTGTGGTCTTTTTCTACAGCTCTTTCTGCCAGTGGCTTATCTTGCAAAAATGTCTTTGGTCACTTAGGACTAATTTATTCCTTCCTAAAGTACTTATGTGGGATGGTTATTGAGAAAATTCAAACCAATCTGTCTTCCTTTGCCATTTTTATCTATACTTTTTATACAATATTAACTAATGATATATGGACAATCCCAGCTCTCATTACTTTGCATGTTTAAGATAATTAAATTTTATTAACTATTAGGATCCTACATGAAATAGCAATTTCAGCTTAATTGGAATTCATTCTTTTAGTACATAGTATTAGAGAGATTTAAGCATTAGGATGTACTAACCTTCACAATTAGGCTTCAAGTGCAGAGTCAGATGCATTTTCGATTGATATAATATCTCAGGGCTATAATTAACTGGAAAGGGTGAAACTTGTAACCAGAGTCACAATAACTGGTTTGACAGATTGAATAAAAAAGCCTTTAACCTTTGCCTTTGGGCTGCTGTATTGTTTAAGTATTGTAATTTTTTTTTTTTTTACAAACTACTCTTTTTTTTAATTTGGGGATTTGGTTTATCAGTGTAAACTTTTTGTTAGATTTATTAAATTAATCTTTTAATTGCAATTGCATCACACTTGCTCAGCAAGGGAAGGCAGTTTTTATATTCTAATTTCAAATTATAGAGACAACCAATTAGGAGAATAAATTTACTTTATGCTTTAAAGATAGATATTCACATTTTTATTTCTATATGGTACCCTTTATTCCTTCCAAACCCATATATGCACATTTTACATGAAAGAATTGTCTACTTCAATCCTGTCAAATCAAGAAGTGGTTGTTTGGGATATTCCTTGGGGACTGGTAAGGTCATTAGATTTATACCTTTTAATGGAGTTTTTCCATTTAAAATCTGATATTCCATCTTGTATAATTTGCCAATATAGTAATATGTCTGAACATTACAAAGAAACATTTTAAATGATAGAATTTAAATTAATATAAAGTGATGTCCCTTAAATATTGGAATTATGCTGTATAAAGATATTGTTAGCTAAGGTAGAGAACAAAGCATCTTCTCATAGAATAATCTAAAAATATATAAGAAAAAAATGAAATCTAATTCTCTTCCCTAAGATATATTTTGATGTCTAAGTAGCTAGTGATGTTATAAATACACACCAATGGGGTTAATGTTATAAGCAGAACATCACTGTATATGAATTAAACTTTATTGTAAAGGATAGCTAAGACCCAGTTCCTTCATTATTAGTAGGGCAACATATTAAGTTAGTAAGACATTTTTATATTCATTTATATTTATAGAATTTCAAACAATTATCAGTCAGGGAAAATGCTAGTGATTAAAATACAGATGGAAGACTTTAATTCAAGCAAGTTCAAATTAAGCAGGTATGCAGAACCACAAGTGACAAATTTGTTAATTATTTTTCCTCAGTCTTGTTTTTATGTCTGGACACATACCAACTGGAATCTTTAATATAAACCGATTTGATATAAATGAGATATATAATAAAGTCAATATGCTTTAGAATCCATGGGGAGCATCAATGTGTGCAAAGTGGGCAGGTGAGCCTGTTACTAGTTATACTGAAAGGATCTCATTATATCAGTTACACCTATGGTGCATACCTTTACAACACTCTTTACATGTGTACACAAACACAACGATGTGGTGATTATACTAATGCCTGATGATAAATTCTCAATATCAGACATCAGTATTTTTCTTTCTCAATTACGAGACCTTAAATATGAATATTTTTCTGGTTGAAAACATTAATTCCAATCTACAATAAGAATTATTTTGACTGTCAACATGTTTTATCCAACAGATAAAACAGATAGCCATCTGCCATGAAGTCTCAAGAGAGACAACTGAATCTCCAAAGTCAATATGTCACCAACAGCTTTCCAGTAATGGATGCTTACAGCAGCAGGTTTATGTAAACTAAAGGAATATCCTACAATGGCAAGTCACTTAAATGAAAGAGATGCACAGCTAGAATCACATGTCCAGTCTAGCTTTCGATGAGGATAAAAGGTCATCAAAGCAGTCATTTTTTTTTTTCCATGTAGACACATGGTGTTCCTAGCTTTCTGTGCTGTAGGATAGTATTAGAAATCTGTTTTAACAACAAACCAAACTTCATATAGGTGAACAATTCTTTTTTGCATGGGCATTTTTGTATGAGTCAATCATACATTAAATAAAATGTCCAAGGTGATTTTAAATGCAAAGAAGTATTTATTAAAACAAAAAATTATCAATTAACTGGAAAATATAAGTAACATATATTGATTTTTTTTAAAAAAGAGAAGGAAGAAGGGAAAAAAATAAAAATTATAATGAATCAAAATGTCTGTGAAGAAAATAAAATTACAATTCAGAGTACATTAATTTCTTTCATCCATATGAAATACATGTATAGAGGTCAGAAAGTTAAGATCTTATGTTTCAGAGCCTTTAGATGTGAAAGCCTTCAGTCAAATTTGTCATTTTAATTATAATTTTTATTCATTTTGACCTTCCTAAACAATCCTTTGTATATTTAAAAAACTGAAGATTCTCTTGTCAATTTTTTCAAGAGCAATCTAAACTGTGTTTGGGGGATTCATAAGCCAGGCATAATGTTTATTATTCCACATTTCCATAAATAGTTTGTCTCTATGGTCAAGGTATTGTTATAGCCCTGGTTCTGAAGTTTCATCACAGTCTTGTGACCTCTTGGACAGAAATTTATGATGTAGATCAAAGTGTGCTTTAAACAGAGCAGATTTCTTCAAGAGAGAGTCATAGTCACTCTGCTCTTTTAGTTGAACACATGTGGTTATGGTTTACATTTGAAAACTCAGATTGCCATAGCTTAGTGTTGATGAAAAGCTGTGCCACTGTTTGTACAAGAGAGAACCTCACATCTGCACATGAGACTTGCACATGAAGGAGATTGGGATGGGTCTCACCCATGCGTGAGCTTCGGTTTTGCGAGTAAGGTCAGATTCATACTGCTCATTCCCATCATAGAACTCTCTGTTTAAACCTAGGGGAAGTTTAAAAAATTCTTTTTACCTCTGGAGTGTTTTAGAGTCACTGATTATGATAGGGATTGCTTTATCAATAGCGCAATTTTTTAAAGAGGGTAGCTTATAGAAATGAGTTAACAATGGCATCTAATTTTGCTAGAAGTAGGCGAAAATGGTTGTGGCATAACAGAGAGAATATTGGGCTTGGATTTGAGAAAACTTCACTTCCAGCCATAATTCTTATCATTGAGTAGTGATGTGACCTTAACAAGTCACTTGACTATTGGTCTTCTACTTCCTTACTTTTAATAGTAGGAGGTCCGATTTACATGATCAAATGGTTCTTTATTTCAGTTATCCATTTTTTTTTTCATCAGTGTATATTCCTGGTAGCTAAAGGACCTTTTTTCTGTCATGGTGGCTCTCTTTCTCTCTGTCTTATTTTGTGTGTGTGTGTGTCTTTGTCAATTTCTCTTTCTTTGTCTCTTTCTGTCTGTCTGTCCGTCCATCTGTCTGTCACTCTCCATCTCTGCATCTCCCCACTCTTTCTTCCCACCCTATGCCCCCACACAAATGTACTATGAGCTCTATCCCAAACCAGTTTTCCCACTGGCAAGTTGAATTCCAAGGGCAAGGCTGGATATTTCTTCCCCAGGGTGCTTTGTTGTTTCTGTTCAGTCATTTCTGACTCTTTGTGACCCCATCAGGGGTTTTCTTGGCAAAGATATTGGAATGGTTTGCCATTTCCTTCTCCAGCTCATTTTACAGGTGAGGCAAACAGGGATAAGTGACTTGCTCAGGGTCAACAGCAACTAAGTATCTGAAGCCATATTTGAACTCAGAAAGATGAGTCTTCCTGGTTCCAATCTCAGCACTCTACTGTGAAACCTGTTTTAGGGCTAACCCTGAAGAATTGAGAGGGATCTTTTTTAACCTATTATTTTCTTTATTTTAAAAAATACCTTTTAGTTGATGAATTTAAATCACATTAAGCATATAGAAGAAATATAGTCTCTTTGGAAGTGGTCAAGCATGTGTACAAGAGAATCATGGGGCCTACATTGTAGATTGTGGGGATGAGTGGAAAGCTTATTCACAAAGAATTATGGCATGGCAGATTTCTCCGTTCTCCAGGTGAAGTTATATATCAGTTTTAGAAGAAAGCACACCATTTTTAAGTCTGAAAGGACATGAAGTATACTTTAAGGCAATTTAGCATGTTCATTGATAGTATATTTCCTGTCATATTTGAAAAGAACTTGGAAACTAAACAAGCACTAGACTAGAGAAGAAAGGGAACCCTTGCTGTAGGCTTTTGTTCTTGTTTGCTGTTGCTTAGTCATTTTCAGTTGTGTCTGACTCTGTGTCCCCATTTGGGGTTTTCTTGGCAAAGATACTGGAGTTATTTCCTATTTCTTCTACAATTCATTTTACAGATGAGGAAACTGAGGCAAAAAGGGTTAATTGACTTGCGCAGGATCACACAGCCAGTAAGTGTCTGAGGTCAGATATGCAATCAGGAAGCTGAGTATCTTCCTGACTCTGGGCCCAGCATTCAATCCAATGCATAATCTAGCTGCTCTACTAACAGGTTTACCATCATTAAAGTCTCTGAAACTGGAAGAGAGAGAGATATAAGGGTGAAGTATGTGTAGGTGTGTATTTGTGTTGAACTGTACTATACCTCAGATGAGCATAGTATTAGAGTAATAATAGGAAAGGGGACTTTATGTTCTAAGAGACAGCAGATATTGAAGTGGGAATACAAGAGGCATGTATTCAATGGGTGAATTTAATATGGACCGGAACTACTTATTTATTTCATGTACACAGAAGAATTTGAGTCTTTTTTCCCTGAAGAATTGAGGAACTAATTTTTAAGAAATTCAAAAAAAGAGAAAGTATTCAATTAACCTTTAGAAATCATGGATGATGTTACTACTAAAAGACGACAACAGTAATTACTGATCCATATCCCCCCTTTCTTATCTCCATAACATATTTACGAGAATGTCCTGTATGTATACATGTCAAGGTCATTGGGAGGAATCCTCAAATGATTATTCTCAAGGTAATTGCATTTTCATAGTACAGACCATTGGTGGATAACCTGCAGTCTCAGAGCCACTTGTCAAGTTTGGATTCAGTCAAAGGGCTGTACTTGAGGACGTTAGAGGGTCACATATGGCCTCAAGGACACAAGTTTCCCAGTCCTGGTATAGGCAATATGTGAACCCATAGTGAAAATACACTACTTGATTATATGTGAAATCTTTTGACCTGATAAGCTATGCTTTAAAGGGTCCTTTTCAAACAAATGACTAAAGCATATGTTAAAATCATGTAAACAGAGTGAAAATTTAGTCCGCCAATCTTATTATCAATAATCAAGGTGAGATAGCCCATCTACCTCAAACTGAAGTACCTGGTGCCACCACTGACAATTGTAGATGAAATCTTCATGGATCTTCTGCCTTTCTAAAAGACACACACCCACACCCCCAAGCTATAGCCACAAAGGTTTCCTCAAACTCTTCTCCTCCAATTTCATGCCCCACTCTCTGCCATGGGATGGACATTCTTTACAGGCCCTCCTTTTAAGGCAGTGGAGAGAGTTAAGTCTCTAGGCCTTATTGGGAGACACTGAATTGTAGCAAAGGCTCTTCTTCCAGCTTCCCTACCTATCCCTTCCCTAAAAAAACCCAAAAAAACAAAAACCTCAACATAACCTCTTGATTTATTTATTTTTCTTTTATAATAAACATTTTTTAGAAAAAAAAACCACCAAAAGTATTTCCTGCTATCACAGAGGTATCCTTTGCAGAATTTCAATGGGTCTAGTCTGTCTTACATACTGTGGTGTTGTGTAGATGCTCTTCTTTATAGCTTGTATATGCAGATTACACCAGGATGCCACTTTAGGACCAAGAGGAATATCAGGAAGTTTTTCCTTATGTCAAGCAAAAATCTGCCTCCCCATAAACTTCCATATAATGCTCTGAATTTTATCCTCTAGGGTCAGCAGCCTCTTGGTGTGAAGATAAATCAGCATGAATTTGTTTAATTTTTCATTTCAATTTCATGTGCCAATTTTATAAAATTAGTGGTATTCTGCTTTGCACAAAACATCTGTTTTTCCTACCCATTTTTTTTTTTAATTTTAAAGAATGAATTATATGGAGTCTTGTTTTAGGCATATGTTTGAAGAAGCAGATGAAATACCCTTTCAACTGCATAATATATTTAATATTCCTATGAGACTCATTTATGTTCTGCCCTCTTTATTCTTTTCTTTCAGGTACTTTTGACTTTCTGGTTTATAATGATCTGGAATTCTGGAATTGATACCATTCAGAGATTGTATATCTGTCTTACATATTATTTAGTTGAATGACTCTTATAGATGTCAGCCTCCTATATCTGACAATTTTTATCGAGTCCACAGAAATATATGTTCATGTTTATACTGTTAAGTCATTTCTCCTACCTAAAAAAAAAAATCCCTTATGAAAAATCCCTAAATAGCTTTCAAAGTCATCTCTTAGGATGTCCTCGGTTTTATAGGATTTAATTTTTAAAAGGAAGAAAAGCTAAGGGAAGAATGTCTCCAAATCAAACAAAGAAACTATTGAACCCAGCTATGCATACAAGAAAAATAAATTGTTTCAAGTGAAACATAAGATAACTTAATTCTAGATGGAGAGACCAATATTTTTTGGTTCTTTGAGTTGTCTCTATTGAGATAAACATTTCATTTGAGTGTTTGCTTTTAATCAGTGAACAAATACATATTGGGTACCTACTGTGTTTGAAGCATTGAGCTAGAAATTTTATTCATGGTTTAATTTCTAGTAAATATTTGAAAGATTTTTGGTATAGTTTTCATGAAGGAATAACAACAACAACAAAAAACCCAACCAACCTTTAGTTTTCCTTAAAATGTATTTGTCCAAAGATGTTTTTTTTTTTTAATTGGATAAAATTCTTCATGGACATTATGTACCCATATATTATTGACTCTCAGGGTTGAAAGGAACTTTGTGCATCATGTTGTACAATCAGTTTTTTTTTTTTTAACAAGAATTTGAAACTATAACTATCATTCATTTAGTCATTCAGTGTTAAACCTTTATTAGTACTTGATACTATGCTGTAAGCTTTAGTCTCAGCCTTTAAGGTTATTTTCAATTGGAGGATGCAGCATGTACACAGATAAGTAAATACACTAACAACAAAAGGAGGGTGGTATCAGGCAAAAACTTTGCATAGAAAGTGGCATTTGAATTGAGCCTTAAAGGAAATTAAGGATTCTAAGAGACTATGAGGAGGAGATAATGCCTTCCAGCCATGAATAACAGTCTTTGCAAAGGAATAAGAACAGATGTGGAATGTCAAGTTCTGGGAGGTTAGTGGGTCTGTTTGCAAAAACCTAAAATGTTAATTAATACAAAATTAGAAACTGCTTAGGTATGAAGTGGGGCCCAGAGGAAAGAGTCAAAAATGCTTCAGATGTTGTCAAATGGGGTGATTAGAAATATAATGGAATTAGGGAAATTTGTAAAGGAAGGATTAGTGACAAGAAGAGCTGCATTTTGGACTGGCTGAATTTGAGATGCTGAGAGAATATGCAGGCAGAGGTATTTGTCCTGTAGATTGGGGAAGATACAGGACTGGCCTTCATGAGAAGTTACATTTGATATATGGATTTGGGAACAAGAGAGGAAACGGGACTTGACAAAACTATTCATAGAACTATAGAGAGCATAGAAATGTATCAAGAACATAACCTTGGCGGATACCTAATCATGTTATTAATAATAATTGCTAGATTATTATTGCCATTTTGGGGCAGCAAGGTGGTATAGTGGATAGAGCAATGTGCCTGGAATAAAGAGGACCAGAGTCCAATTCTGATCTCAGATTATAGCTGTGTGATCCTGGGCAAGTCACTTAACTCTGCCTCATTTCTTCATCTGTAAAATGAGTTGGAGAAGGAAATTTATCTATGTATTCAGTATTTCTGCCAAGAAAACAACAAATGGGGTCATGAAGAATCAGACATGGCTGAAAAACACTGAATAACAACAATATATATCCCTTTAAAATACGCCAGCCACTTTAATATGACATCTCATTTGATCATCTTAGGATTCTGATGATGTAGGTGCTATGATTACTGCCTTTTCATGATTGAGGGAACTGATGCCAAGAGAAATGATTAGTGACTTTCCCAGGGTCACAGATCTATTGTTAAATGTTTGAGGCAGGATTTGAACGTGGGCCTGACTTCATAACTTCAGCTCTATTTTATTGTACATGTTGAATCCTGATCCAGCAAAGGAGGAGTGGGGAATGAGTTGGATAGAACCAGGAGAGAATACTGTCATAGAAGATAAATTGGGATATGAACTAGACAGCTGTAGGGGAGCAAGGAGGACATTCTGGGCAAAGAAAATAGCAACAGATATGAAACAAAAACAAACAAACAACAACAAAACGTGCTTGAACTGCAGAGTGCCTGGCTTAGGTCTTAAGCTCATCTTGATGGTCATTTTGGCTCAGGAGCTTTGTGTCCGGAAAAGGGAATGTTTGATGATGAAAAAAGCTTCAGTGAATCCTCTGATGAGTCCTGAGAAAATCTCTTTGATTTACTGTTAGGGAGGGACCATTCATAACATAGTAGTTTTTGGTTGAATGATCAGGCCAGAGGCTTCTAAATACTGACACATGTTTGTAGGAGTCTAGATGCAAAAGTGGAAGGAGATACATGGGGATTGTGCGACAGAATACCAAGATTGAGAGAAGCCTACTTTTTGTTTTTGTCTGTTGTCAAATGGAGGATACCTGAAAAAGTTCCGAGGAGTTAGGGAAGGAGCTAGTAGGTAAGAGAATGAAGGACAGAGAGTGAAGAATGACTGGAAGCAAACCTGCATAAGAGAAAGAAGGGAATGGGGAAGAGGAATAAGATTGGCATTGACAAGTAGAAACTGAGTGAAAAAATCAAAATAAAGAGTGATTCTGTGGAATAGAGTAGCTCATGATCGATGGCTTCAGTTTTCTAAGTAAAATAGGAAATTAGGTAGTTTGGATGCAGGAACTAAGGGAAGCTGTAGTGGGGTTGGAAGATAGATTAGGTAGTTTGGAACAGTTTGCTGAAAGAGAGTCATTCAAGGATATCTGTATGGCGGGAAAAGCCCACTTCTTATCATAAAGCATATGTTTGTAGTAGATCCAGTTGGCACGATTGTGACCTCCTCTACTGACATTTGGTACTATGTGAATAGGGGCAGAGAATGTAGATGGTTTTCATGACCCTGGTCTGTGGTTTGGCAAGGAACAAGCAAATAAGGAAGCAAGGCATTTCAAGGCAGAAGACAGTATATAGTTGCAATAGTCAAGACAATGAAGGGTCAAAAGTGAGGCTAGAGCAGGGCTGTTGGACTGAGATTAAAGAGGTCACAGTGAAGATGAAAAATGGGCTTTAAAGGAGCCAGAGGGAGAGACTAAAGAATAAGAATTATAATCAGAGGAAGGATTTTCAGAGTTCAGGATCATGGAGGCATGTTTAAGGCAATGGTCAGATTCAGTATATTATCATTCTTTTAGTTGCCTAAGATGGAATATACATGTACATGTACATATAGTGCACTCCGGAGGATACTAGATTTCTGTGAGCTCAAGGAAAGAGTATAAGAGAATGAGTCCTAAGCAGGAAATGGTAGCAAGGGAAGGAGGAGAAGGAAGGAATTGTTTACTAAGCATAGGACAGAGAAAATACCAGTTGACTTGTCTTCTAACTACTAGAGGGCTATGATAATAGATGGTAGCATCAATATGTTCTCTTTCAGAAAACAAGAAAGAAGGGATTGATCAAAAAAGGAGATCAGGCCAGTCATCTAAATTTATAAATACTTAGCAGTTTCTCTCTACAGAGGCCTGATAAAACTCATATTTGTCTTATCTCACTAGCGATGAATGATGCCTTCCTAAAATATACTTCTATTGTGGAGTGCACATTAGACTCCTCTTTGAGCCCAGTGTTTAAGGCTCTTCTCCTACAGTGATTCTTGGAGGCAAGAAGCCTGTTATCTGGGTTCTTGATTCTTACGGAGAGATAAGATGTTCTTGATTTTCTAAGGTGTTTTAATAAAGCAAGACAAAGAAATGTCTCTTCAAGTTTGTTCAAGATCAAGAAAGCCTCATAATCCATTTCCTAAGAGGGACTAGGATTAGAACTTGACCCTTCAGTGGTAGAGAAGAGTTAGGACTTTCTATGTCTGCCAGAGGCCCTCCATGGGACTCAAGTTACAGAGAACAAAAAATTGTTTCCCTCAAGACAGTTATGGGTACAGGGCAGAGTAGTCTTCACAGATCACAGCTCACTTTTATTTAGGTACATCTGAAGGAAGCCTGGCTTTGACTTGCAAGGCTTTAGGTTCACCTCTTGCCTCAGATTCTTCCAATCTTTCATGACTTTGGACAATTCACTTAACTTCCCTGGACCTAAAATGAAGACATTGGACCAGATGATCTCATAAAGCCTGTCAAGGTCTTACTCTATAATCCTCTTACTTACCTTGCTCCCACTTTGCAGGGTCTTTGGAGGTTACTTATGGCATAAATAATGATCCAACTGTAGAAAAGAGACCTCACTACTAAAAAAAGCAGAACATTTTACTTTGGCTACAGTTATTTATTGGCCTGAAATGTCTTAAGATGAAATGTCTGTTACTCCCACCCGCTGCTCCTATTTTTGTCATCCTGGGATAAAGCCATTGTCCATACTCTATGGGTACTTTTCAGAAACTGGAAGGCATTTATTACATCCCCATTAATTCTATTTCAAACTGGACAGCTTGATTTTCTTAAAACTATCTTCCTTTGGCATAATTTCCAGTGTCTTCATCAGCGTATTAACATTCTCTAGATGTGCCTTTTCAAAAAATCATAGACCTCGAGTTCACCTCTCCCCCAGTTTTTATCCATAAAGCAGAAAGGTTAAACCTCTTGCCTGTATAGGTAACAGATGGAATGGATGAGTTTTAAACTAAGATTCTTTGACTACAAAGCTAAATATTTTCTGTTTTACCATATTGTTTCCCAGGTTGTTAATATCCTTCCTAAAATATGCTACCCAGAAATATGTGCGTTTTCTAAGATGTGTTCTAATCAGAGCAAAGTGCATTAGGACTCCAAATCTCCTTGTTCTGGACATTATACTTCTATCAATACAGCCTAAAATAGAATAGTTGTATGTATATGTGTGACATAACACTGTGGACTTACACGGAATCATAATTTTATAGACATTAAGAGTTGTCAGGTACTTTGATGACCTTCTGGTACAATTCATACACTAATGGAATGCCCACTACAATGTAATTAACAAGATTGTCTGTCATCTGCTTGAAGTCTTCCACAGAGAGGGAATCCACTGCCTCCTGATGCAATCATTACACTTTGGGAGAGCTCTGCTATGAAACTTTTCCTGACATTACACTTGAGTTAGTGTTTTTGTGACTTTCATGGATTATCTTGTTCGTACCCTAGAAGCCAAATCAAATAAGCCTGTTTCATATGCCAGATCTTCCAGTTCTTGGGCCCTTTCTCTGCCAATTCTTTTATTACCAAGAGTGAAAATGCCCAATTTCTCAAATGATTCTCTTATGACTTGGGCGCAAGGACTTTCACAATCTTGGTTGATTTCTTCTGGACATTCTTTAGCTTATAATACCTGTCTTGATTCATGCCACCCGGAACTCAACATAATATTCCAGATAAACTTAGATGAGAGAAGTCATTCCACTTACGTTGTACTTGATTTTTTTCAAGTCTAAGTTTTATTCTTAACTGAATTTCATCTTCACAGATCAGGAGTGGGGAACCTCCATGGATCCTGACTCTGTCATTCAGTGTGTTAGCTCTGTGTTTTCTGCATATTTGAGTTCCCTTTCCCTTCAAATTCCACGTCTCTTTTTCATGTTAAATTTTATCTAGCCAGGCTTATCCTGCCCTTTACTTGTGGGATTTTTTTTTTTTAACCTAAGCATAGAATTGTACTTTACTACATTCAGTTTCATGGTATGCTATTTAGTCTGTCATCTCAGATTTTGATATCTTTTTGGATCCTTAAGTCTTTTGTCATACATTTTAACCACTGATCCCATGCCAAATAAATATACAAATTAGATAAGTTGTCTTTCTATTCCTTCACTACATAGTCATTAAAAATGTTGAAGTACCTGTGCCAAGGATAGATATCAAGAGCCACTTTTCTAGCTACCACCCTCCAGTTGACGTAAATTCATTAACCACTAATCTTTCATTACAGTTACTCAGCCACTTAATTGTTTTGCAAGCTACCCTATTCCCTCCTTCATACCTTTCATGTTGTCTACTCCAAAGTGGAAGGACAAGTAACTATTCTGAGAAGCAAAGCAAGACCTTGATAAGTAAAGGAGGTGCTATCTAGACTTGGAAGGAAAATTTATAGCTGCCTTCACCATGGAGCTTTTCTACTTAAAAGTCAACCCACACCAGAGCAGGAAACAGGGCATATTTCCAATCCAGCATGTGTTCAAGTTGTTATGCTTCTGACTAGAGTTATAACATAAAGGGCTCCCTGTTTTAGAATTAGGCTTTCTTGGGGTTGTATATAAATACAAATTCCAGGGTGAGCAGGCTGAACCCACAAATGGATCAGTTATACATACAGCCTTACCAGCCTGGATTGGCCTTTTTATTTTGGCAGGGGAACTAGGAGGGAAGGTTGAAAACATGCTTTGGTCCTGAGAGCATATGATAACTTTTTGTGAAACACTGGGGGCAATTCACACCTCATGAGAGTAATTCCATGACTCTAAAAACATTCTTCTTATCCCGCAGTTTGAGGGCTAAAGACATTGGTATTGCCAGAGAGGGAAAAAAAAAAGATATTTGTCCACTAGACAACCCCACTGCCCCAATACAGTCGTCTTTACTTGATAACTGATGTTTGTCGTATGTAACTTACTCTATTTTGATTCAGTCCTCAACTAACCATATTGAAATATTTACTAATATGCCATTATTAAAATTCTACAGATGAAGAAATTAAGTGATGATCTTGGTAATTATGTTTCATGTACTCCAGAAATAAAAATAATTTAGACTAAATGAAATTCAATTAGGACAAAATAACTAGGGAAAAAATGATCCATCATTCACTCTTTGATACTCTACACAGATTTGTTCTTTTGTACTGGCAGAGATAATTAAGAATTGATGATATCATTTGAGATCAGGGAAAAAGCAACATTCATATAAATGTTTCTGAATTCCCTCTATTAGAGAGAAGTGGTCTAAATTGATTTCTTACATATCATCTGTCATGATTTATTAGTTGTATTTATTGGAGAGGGTCATTTTTGTAACTTCGTGCCATATAATCTACTGGATTAAATATATTTTAAAATAGAATATTGGGATCTTAAGCCTGGAGGGCACCTTTATGTTTTCCTGGTCCAACCCTTTTATTTTGCAGGTGAGAATACTAAGGCAGAGGGTGGAAGTAACACCCATCCATTAGTGTAGGACCTGTGATTTCTCATCTTCTTGATTCCTACTCTGTCCCTATTTTCATGCTACCATTGCTGATTACAATAATTAAAATTAGCCCTCTTGTGATCATGTGTTTTTTTGTGGTTATTTACAAATGGCCACAGGAAATATTAAATTTCATATGTAATTTTTAAATTTTTAATTTTTAAAACAGGCACTTTTTGACTGGAATATTGCCATGTGCCATAACTTGTTCTCTTCATTGTGGCACACATACCTTTTTAAAATGTAAATGAAATGTCTAACGATATCAATTATCAAATTGAATAGCCACCAAATTGCATAAGTACTTTATTTCATGATGTTTTGATTAAATGCTTTCTTCTCCTCATTGGGATAGAAAGGCTTCAATCTTTAGTCAAACTCAGTAAGCTTCTACTACCACTATTAATTTCATGTGGTTTTTTGGGATTTTTTTCCCCTTATACTTTCTCCATTTAAATTCACCTGCTGATTACTACCTTTTAGTCCTACTAATCTGCTATTTCTACAATGAATAGTATGAGTCTAATCCTTCAGTTTTATTTCAATCCAGTTGCTGCTTCTGCTGAGAAACTGTGAATATAGATAATTATTCTCCATGATTACCAAGATTAAAGCCACATGGAGCTGATGTTTGATTTGCCTTAACTGCTAGACAAAAACCCTACATTGTGTATAGCAATCATGACATTAAATTTCTTAATCAATTGCATGTGCATATCTCCTCCTGTGTTGCCAAAAATTTCATCAAAGCTTATTTCTTCTACGTAACATATGAATTTAGAGGAAGTGTGATCAAAGGAAGTATCAGATTTGCTCTCATAGAAGATAAAGCTACATTTTTAGACACAAATTATTTATATTATGAAGGGAATCTCCAAATGTTCTCTCTGATTCTTTGGAAACAATGCCATGGAATAAGATTAACTGAATAACTTCAGGCTTTTCAGTATTTGGGGTTCCTTAGGAAATAGCTTTCACAAGGTGATATTTTGGAGGCTGCCTGCTAACTAGACACTTCACAGTGGTTTTCTTTTTTCTGTGTTGCTTTTGAATAAAACCAGGTGATAGTTTCTACAGCACACAGAGAACACCTAGGCAAAGCAAAAAGCCAAAACAAAACCTAACTTTGGTTCATAGAACCCAAATTGGTTATTTTAATTTATTTGTTTGCAACTGACTTATTATCCCATAGGAAAAATAACTAACTTTCCTTAGAGGAATGCTCTGAATAAGCCTTTATAATGTGCTGTTTTACAATTTGGAGGAATAAAACTCAAACAATGTAATTTCCCTAAGGCTTTAAATTTCAAAATCTGGCTCAGGATCTTTTACCTCATTTATTTTCTCTGATATTGATTAAAAACAAATGAACTTTGACCCCTGCAAATAACTTCATCCACACCTGTCACCAGACTCAAAAATAATTTAAGGTTCTGAAAAAACCTCTGTAAGCAAATTTAGCCATAGCTATGAGTTAATTGAATTCCTACTGTGTAGAGGACACTGTTGAAGTGAAAATTCTTGACATTTTTCAAAGAATATCATGAGACATCTCTGGATACTCATAACGTTTAACCGTAAGTCCACAGTCATCTGGAAGACCAGACACGTTGGAGATTGGCAGTACAGGCCCTCTGTTTTTTTAATTGATGTTCCACACTTGTTGCTTTACAGCCTTTCCTTTCAGAAGAGCTTATGAAAGGGTCCATTACATTTGCCCTAGTAATTATTAATTATATTCAGCAAAAGGTCGATGTGTGAATTAATTATTTAAGTATCACTTAAGATTCTAGGCTTACATGTTTCTCACAAAAGAACCAGTCCTTATAATTACAAAATATATTTTTTTCATAAAATTCCAGCTTCATTTGTGCCACATAAAGCTCTAAGGTATATCAGACTCATTGTGTCTACAATAGACCTAATTATCTTTTCTTTTTTTTTTTTGGAGGACAATTGGGGTTAAGCAACTTGCCCAAGGTCACACGGCTAGTGAGTATTAGTGTCTAAGGCCAAATTTGAACTCAGGTCCTCCTGACTTCAGGACTGGTTCTCTATTCACTGTGCCACCTAGCCACCCCGTATCTAATTATCTTCTGCCTAAACCTTTAAACTTTCTAGTTATTTCAGGATTATATCATTCTCTAGTCACTCAGATTTAGAATCTTGCTTCTTTTCTCACTTTCTTTCAAATTGCATTTCTAAATGGTTGCCAAATTTTGTTATTTTTATGTCTTTTATCCTTTTCTTGACACTCACAAACTCTAATTCTGACCTTCATCTCCTCTTTCCTGGACTACTGGGCCAGCCTTCTTTATGGTCTTCCTCTTTTCAATCATCCTTTCCAATCAATCCTTGACACAACTACCAACATAGCATCCATTTTATTTTGGTGTCTATTTTTAATTTCTGCTTGTATGATTTGTGTAGACCTTTGGTGCTTTTATCCATCTATAATTGGCTTAAAAATATAAATCAACCATATTTAATTTGATGTAGCATGTATGCACAGTCCTGGGGGAAAGTCTATTGGAACTTTTTCCCCTCATAAGGTTGTTAGTAACTTTAAAATGTTACAATCCTTGTAGTATAAAATCTTCTAAACTGGCTCAGCTTCTCCATTATAATCTGTTATGTTAAATTCATTTTTGTTTCTTCAAGACTTGACACAAATACAGTAAACATCCTGATGAAAAATACAATAGGCATGACTGCAACCAGACACTAACCATAAATGATAATTTAGTTTGGATGAATAATGTATAGCTCAGTTACCTTAAAAACACTTTAACGATGTTGAATTTCCAGTTGAAACAAACAATTTAACCTTTAACTTGAATACATATTCAAGATAATTCATATTAAATGCTATCGAGAGATATTTTTATCCTCTCTCTGACATAATGTCCAACTATAATACCTCTTGTCTCACACCTAATAAATTATCTGCTGTTACATTTTAAAAGTTGTGAAGGAGTTAATTTTGGAAACATTAAATATGCAAAACGCCTCCTGTTAGATTCAGTTTTCTTATCAATGCTCTTTCAAACATGAGAGGCTGCATTGGGGTCATGATTGTGATATGAGATATAAAATGGAGGCAAGATTGGTGGAGGGAATATATGAAACATTTTAAAAATTCTAAGAAAAAATTCAGCCTGATTTGTATGTTGAGTAGATTGAAAATGGTTTTAATTTTCTTATCAGTGGGTTAGAAAAAAATAGCATTTTTGGCACATGAGATAGAAATCATGGTCCTAAGAAGACTGCAGTTATCCAGATCAATAGTTGGAGAAGACCAAAGCATGAGGCAGAAATCCAGAAAGGATGACTAGCAAATCTGATCTCTCCTGTAAGCATAAGTGAGAAAGTCAAATATCTATTAAAATAAATCAAAAAAGTTTAGTGGTGATGATTTTGGTATGTATGTTTCATGTTTCTCATGTTATGCCTTGGAGATGATCAGTATTAATCATAATCATATACCGAAAATTCTGGCATGATCTTTTCCTAAAGCACTTCAAGTTTTACTGTGTTGGCACTGATGCAAACTGTAGCATGTCAGTAAAGTAATCCCAATGACTGATAGCAGCTGGACATTAAAGGTGACAGATGGCATCCTGTCATTTCTTTAGCAGCTGTTGGTACATGGCTGAATGTCAACACCACTGTGATGTAATTAGCACGTTCTCTTGAGTCCAGTCTGGTGGGACCCTAAAGGCAATTCCTATCAGTCTACTAGGACATGTAATTCAGGAAAGGGTGAAGAAAGGGGAGATTTTTGAGATCTGAAGCATATGTCTCTTCACTGAATACTTCTGTGATTATTGACAACTGTATTCACACTGTGTAAGAATAAACGTTTAGCCTGGGCCAGATCAAGGTGTGATTTTATTTTATTTTTTAAAAAATGTTTAAGACTTTTAGAACTAGGCTAGTTAGATATTATAAATTGTTGCTATGTTGTGTGCTTTAGCCCAGGATAGAAATCTAAAATGTAAAGGGAAATGGTATTTTAGTGGTGTCGAGAGTATTTTAATAGGTTTTTCATTATGCTAGGTAATTTAACAATTTTGTTGTTTTGCATTCGGATATTATAAATTACTACAAATTCACAAAAACTAAGCTTTAAAATGGATTTTTTTTCCTTGATTCTTCATACAGGAAAAAATCCTGTCATTTCTTGTCATTGATGTTAAATGAATAAATATAAATAATATTTTTTACTATCTTGATAATGGCATTGATAGTAACTTCCAAGACCTATTTGTTTTTTTTTAATTTTTCTATATAGCCTTATCTTCAACTTTGTAAATTTACTTGATATTTCCATACATATACTCTGACTTGCATTTGTAGATTATAGACTCTGTGACTTGATTTGTAATTATTTTTTATGTCAGAATCTTGGTTTCATCTATGATTGTGTTTTATCTTAATTTAATATCTTATTTAAAATTTTATTTCCAACTGTGCTCAAAACCGACCAAGTTTGAAGTTCAGTGTAAGTACTGGATGATTTAAGAAAACTCACAATCTGAAAATCTAAACTTTGATAAATGAGTGGTGATGATAGAATAATCTAATGGTAAAATATTACACAATGATCACTGGAGAGTGTGTGTGTGTGTGTGTGTGTGTGCATGTGACATAAGTCCTTTCAAAATATTATTTGGTTTATAAAAAAATTCAACATCCCTACTACTTTTCACAAAATGAGATACACTTCCACATTTTTTTTTTGTTTCTCATCTTCCAAAGAGAACTTAGTGAACAATTATAAATTCCTCCTGTGATATCTTATTCTTCATAATCTTTTGTTTCTCTCTACATTTTCTCTTATAATGAAACTATTCTACTCAATCCCCAAATTGAAGTCAAATACCTGGTATCAAATTTTATCATGAAAATAAAGATAAAAATTCTATCAATTTGGTAAAAGTACAGATTATCTAGTCAAAGACATGTTGATTGATTGTGTACTAATTAAATAAGGTGTTCATTTATTTAGGGGTTGCAAAGAAATGTAAGATTTTTATTTTGCCTTCTAACAGCTTAAAGTTTTCTCCCATGAGGTGTAAGCCAAGTTGGGTACTGAAGCATAAAGGATGGAGAGCAGGAGAGGACACATGAGGTTAGTAGGGTAACAAAAAGCATATATAAGGAATAGAAAGATGAGAGAGAGAGAACATGAGTGTGTGTGTGTGTGTGTGTGTGTGTGTGCATGTGTGTGTAAAAGAGAGAGAGTCAAGTCAGTTATGTCATAGCACAGTAGGAGATAAAGCAGAAAGCAGGCCAGGTAAATGAGGATCAAATTGTGAAGGGCCTTGAATGCCGGACTAGTAAATTTGGATCCTTGGGTACTCATTGGGTACTCATTGAAGACAATAGGTACTCATTGAAGATTTCTGAACAGAATAACAACTTAATCTTTAATGAAGTCACTATTGCAATGAACCAAAATTCACTCTTTATTCCTTTCACCTTCCTCCTATACACATTTGTCCTTGTGACTAGTCTTTTTTGATAGGAGTTTCTAGATTTTTTTTTTGCTTGCTTGAGCTATTAATACTGTCTATATTAACTAATGAATGAGGTAATATTAATTTAGAAGGAAGAGAAACAGAAAACACAACCTAGTTCATTAGAAACAAATATCAAATTACAGTCAGAAACCCATGTCCACATTCATGTGTGAACATAAATTAAAGTGTGGCCAGATTACTTTTCGAGGTCCAGTGAAGTATGTATGAAAGGAGTCATTCAGCCAAAAATAATACCCCTGTGACTTCCAGTCAGGCCTTCACACACCATGTAGGTGATCACCTAAGTAGTGTTATATGAGTCATTGCCAGAAAGGTTCTTTCTTTCAAAAAAAAAAAAAAAGGTTACCTCATCAATATACAACTGTGCTTGGAATTTCATCATCAGTATTTCATTCCTTTGGCTTCAACTGCTGGTATCTGTATTTCAAAAGTAAAGATACTCATGACATAATGGAACAAAGCACAGAATTTCTGATTTGGAATGAGTACATAGAGATCATGTGATCCAACTAGCACCTAACGGTAACCCTTCTTCAGCATCCTGGATAAGTAATTCTACTGTGTCTTCTTAATTCTTTTCCACCTGGGAATGTAAAAGCACCCATAATCTGATCCCCATCTACTTTTGTGGTCTTATTATCTTCCTTTAAACCCTCTCTATTTCAGAAAAACTGACCTGGTAGCTCTTACTTCTAGATGCAATTCCATCTCCTATCTTTGATTTTTTTTTTTTTTTGCACAAGCTGTCCCTTGCCTCTGTCTATAAATCCCCTTTAAAAACAGCTCAGGTGGCACCTTCTTTCCTGACCTCCACTCCCTCTCAATTGTTGGTTTTCTCATCTGCCTTAATGTACTTTGAATGAAGTTCAGGGTTTGGGGCGGGAGTAGCCATCTCCTTTATGTGCTGTTTTTTTAGAAAGAGGGAAGAGTCTGAAGAGCGCACAGCAGAGCTCACCTCAAGAACTAAGTCACATTCTTGTTTTTTTTTGTTTTTGGAAAAATGGCATTGTAAGCTGAAACCATTCTTAGCTTGCCATCCCCTACATTTAACTAATTCTCACTAATGTGTTCATGACTCATCCAGGCTACTGGAAGGACTTGTTTCCAGAGAGACAGAAAGGGTATACAGCATTAGGAGATGGGACTGAGAAGGGTCATTGAAGATAATTTGCCTATTTACTGTTTTTAACTAGAGCTGAACTTTGGTTTAACACTAGGAGTTAAGAAAAAATCATATAAAGAAATATGTTCTATACTTCGGAAGTGGGCTACAGACAAATAAGACACAGAACAATTACAGCCTGTCTTATAATCAGCTGTTTCTTTTCCTAGTTACTGACATGCACATTTTCATTTGATTATGCCAGCTAATTACATTTAATTATGAACACTAATCTTTCATGTGATTGCTTTAAATATTGCCAAATTTCAGTGAAAATAGCTGCCAAGTATTCTACTTTGTTCATTCAAAATGATACAAAAAATCTCCAACTAGAAACCAACTATGCTGATTTGTAAAGTCAACATTTTGTATAAAAACAGTACTTTTGGAGAATTTCCCTGAAGATCTTTGTTAGTGGCTTGTGTTTTAATAGTGAAACATTACTTGACTCAATTATAATATATTATGGTAGCCATCTACTTATTATTATATTAATTGAACTATAAACTGCCTATTGGAGTGACTAGGTGGCACAGTGAATAGAGCACCAGCCCTGGAGTCAGGTGGTCCTAAGTTCAAATGCAGCCTCAGACACTTGTCACTTACTAGTCATGTGACCTTGGGGAAGTCAGTTAACCCCAATTGCTCTGCCTTATCCCTCCAAAAAAGCAAAATATAAAAATAAAAATAAAAAACGCCTATTATGTGGTACACAACATGTTTTTGAATATACACATACATCTTTGATGTATTTTGGTTTAAAATGTAATAAATTTTTATGGACTAGAATTTTTGGAGAAGGAAATGACAAAGCACTCCAGTGTCTTTGACAAGAAAACCACAAATGGAGTCACATGAGTAAAATGACTGAGGAACAACAACATAGAATTTTTAAAGCTGGAAGACCCTTAGAATTCATCTAATTCAATCCTCCCATTTAACTGAACAGAGTTAAAAATATTTACAAAATGAACACCTCATTTATAAAATTGATTTTCATAGTGAAATATTAAGGAAAATATCTGTAAAATTCAAACAAAAGAAGGGGATTTTTTTTTTCTCCTCCCTTTATCTAGATCAGAGATTCTTAACCGGGAGTCTAGCTTAAGAAACCTCCAGGGTTCCATGGATAGATTGGATGAGAGAAAAAAAAAACCAACAACCTTTATTTTCGCTAACCTTTGACTGAAGTTAGCATTTCTTTCAATTATGAATGTAGGCAACAAATCATTCTGAGAAGCGAATGGTCCATAAGCTTCACCAAGCCACCATTAGGGTGTCTCTCTCTCTCTCCCTCCCTCTCTCTCCCTCTCTCTCTCTCTCTCTCTCTCTCTCTCTCATCTCTCTCTCCCCCTCTCTGTCTCTCCCCCCCTCTCCCTCTCCTCCCTCTCTCTCCCACACACACACACACACACTCTCTCTTCTCTCTCTCTCTCTCTCTCTCCCTCACACACACTCACACACACACACACACTCTCTCTCTCTCTCTCTCTCTCTCTCTCTCTCTCTCTCTCTCTCTCGCCCTCCTCCTCCCCTCCACAACCACTCTTAGGAATTCTTTGGTTCCATGTTCCATGGGTTTGTGTCTAGCTTGCCTGAATTGACTGAGCTCACATACCTGTGCAAATGATTGGTTGAAGACAGAAAGATTGTGAATTTGAGAATATCCTAATGGCACAATTGGGAGATAATAAAAGTTTGAAGCATTTTGAGCATAGATGGGGATGTAGGGAATGAATATGAAAGATAACATGGAAGTAGAATCAAAAAGATCTGCTAACTGGCAAGTAGAATGTGTAGGGAGATGAGAACAGAAATATTTTATTATTTTTCTCTTCGTTAGGTTGTTTTCCTGGAACACCTAGAGCCTAAAACACTGCCTTTTGCATAGTAGGTGCTTAATATGTCTCTGTTAAGTTAACAGTGAATTGGTTTGATGACCTACATTTAGAATCTGAAGTAGTGTGGAAGATGGTAGTGTCATCGACAATAGAGCTAGTTTTAGGTGGGGAATATCAATTCCTTGTGGAATATGTTGCACTCGAGGTGCTGACAGAATATACAGATAGATACATGCAACTAGCAGATAGGTGGAAATATGTGACTGGAGCTGGGAAGAAAGATTGGGCCTAGATGGGCAGTTTTAGGAGTCATTTAATTCTCTGCCCTTCCTGATGGTGTGCCAGTACTGGGTTTGAATCTATAAAATGGTTTCAGTTTCTCTCTTGAAATAATCTTTTATGAAACTTTGTCCTCTAGCAGAATGATACATTTCCACCCCTGCTAATCTAATATTCAGAAACTACTGAAGCATTTCTAGTTATGTTCATACTAGTCACTAGTCATTGACGTTTCATGAGAAATTACTTATTCATTAGTCTATAGGTCATCTCGTTATGGGTGTTAACTAATTTTAAAACTGTTTTGGTATATAGTGTGCAGTTGGGTTTTTCCTCTCTTTTTGGTGTCTTTTTGTAGCACTGTATTTTTCTTTTGCATTATAGCGTATTGATATGATGCCATTAATACCCTAGAGTTCTAGACATAGAGGAATAATATGGTATAACTTCCTAAAGTTCTGATAATACATTCAGATGAAAAAAGACTGGGTAGAAATATTGGTAACCATTATCAACAAAAATTAAGAAAGTAGGAAATTAGATGACATGATGAATGGGGGAAACGATCTGATTGTCTAAAATTCAGTGAAATCAGAAATAAGACAGTAATATTTATTATTGAAGTAATGTGGCACAGTGATAGAGACCTGGATTTAGAGTCAGGAGAATAGGTGTTCAGATTCTGTCCTTGGCGGTCACTCAACCATTCCAAGTCTTGGTTTCCTCACCTGTAAAATGGGTATAATAACTTATAGAAACTACTTTATAAAGTTGGTGAGAGGTTCAAATGGGGTAACAAGTGACACACTTTGAACTTTATAATGTTCTATAAATGTCATTATTCATTTATCACTTTACAAAAGACAAACATTTTATCTCATTTGATCATCACAACAACTGTTCTGGAGTATATGAAGTATGTGGAGTATATGGCTTTAACTAATATCCTCTACATTTTAAATGAAGAAATCAAGGTTTAAAGTGGTCTGGGATTTTCCTAGGTCAGATGTTCTATGATGGAAAGAGATAGGATCAAATCAATGTGTGTTTGGACTTAAATTTTCTGATTCCCTTACAGATTCAAGATAAATTTTTTTCTTTCAAAAGGACTGTATAATTGTCTTCAAATATTTTGAAAGTCTGTCATATAGAAAGGGATTGGATATATTATATAAGATTCTAGGGTGCAGAATCAGGATCAATCAATGAAACTTCCATGCTGACAGATTTCATCTCAACATGCAGGTATATTTTCTTACAATTGGAGCTATCTGAAAGTGTAGTAGACTTGCTTCTAAGGGCCTCTACCTTCAGTGACTCATAGCATAAGCCAAGCTACCACTGCTCATGGAATCTTGTGTAGATAGTTTTCTCTTTCTGCTAAGTACCAGACAAGATGATTTTGGCAGTTACTTTTAAGTCTTGGATTCTCTTTCTCCTTCATATAATGTTAGGGCAAAATAGCTGAATATTTAAAGCAAGTCCAATCTGTTTTACCTTCTAGGTCAGGAAAAAGGTAACTTTTTTCCCCCAACCAGTATGAATTTTGGATTCATTCAACTATATAATGAGAAAAACTATATACTTGAGCAAAAAATTCATATTGTGACACTATGATTTAATGTTATTGTATGGTTTTAGCGCTAACGCCTTTGATTTAAAGTATTAAATAAAAGTATATTGACAATTCTGGTTCTAATTTTTTCTTTAAATGTCCAAAATAAGATAATAGCACCTAAACAACGAAAATATCGACCGGTCCTAAAACCCAAAACAAATTTTTTTTAATGTTCCACACCACCTGTCATCATGGTATTTGTTGAAGAAGCAAACAATGAAGGCTTTGTCTTTAGTGTTCAAGCAGTTTGCTAAAACATGCATGCCAGCCTCACAACTGCTACCCCCATAAGAGTAATGAGTTGTAAGGTCTTGACCTCAATATAACCTTAGACCTCACACGACCATCTTGAGATCCCACCCCTTAAATTGAGAATTATCTTCCAAATGAGGTCTGGTATAATCAAGTAAAAAGCATGACCCTTTATTACATTGGTTTTGACAGGGCAGACCTAGCAACCTTTATTACAGGTAGCCATAATATATCAGGCTTTTTATTGTGAACAGTTCAGTGACCACAAGGAGACCTGTGCTATACACAAACCCATAGTAAAGCTATAATGATATTCTAGTTTATTCCAGATACAGAGGAGGTGGTCGATATGTTCTAGAAAAGTGATAGTAGTGTTTAAAAGTATCACACATGCCAGCAGATAAAGTTTAAATCTTCTACTTACAGCCAATCTTTAAAAAAAATTAAATGTATATTCCAAACCTTTATTCCCCCTAATGTCAACAGAATTGCTTTTCTTCAAAGTCAGCCAAGCAGTTGTTAATTATTGCTCCTCTAAAACATGTTATCAGAGAGAGGAGTGATGAGGGCAGACCTGTGATTTTATTGATGTAGGGAACTCCCAGTGAATAACTTTTTCAACCAGTGCTGATCTACAACTACTTGGCAACTTATACCTATAGAGAGTTTTGGGGGTTTTGAGAGCTTAAGCTCTCACTTAAGTGACTTTTAAAGACTCAAAGTCAGCATGTTTCAGAGGTGAAATTTGAGCCCAGATGTTTCTGACTGGAGGCCGGTACTCTATCCACTATGTCATGCTGACTCATGATCATATTTTTTCATGAAGAACAAATACATCAAATGCTTTATACTGTATACTCCAAATTAAGAGCAATTAATAAAACAACTGCATTAGAATAATTAATATGACATAAATACTCTTGTGTATTTTATGTCTGATATTTAATGAATGACATTTCTACAGTTAAATAACTGGGGTCTCTTTTGATAATATATTTGAATAAATGAGACTTCTTAGAATAGTGAAAATTTTTTTAAATAAATGTATTTTCACTTAACATCTTGTAATCAGAAATAAGGGAAGCCCTTGGTGGTTGTCTTCTTTTTTGGTTTCAAAAAACAATACTGACATGACTATTATTTCTTTAAAGAGAAAGAAAAGAAAGAAAAGGGAAAAAAAGGAAGAAAGAAAAACAAACCACTTATTTTGACATCTGAAGCTTCTTTTTGTTTTGAGTCAAAATAGTGCCCATCAGGGCATACAGCTGTATAACTATGGCTCTTTGGCCTTAGAACCACCCCCATCTTAAAGAGCAGACCTGTTAGGCAGTTGTGAAATTTCTGAGTCCACAAGAAGGGTTGGCATAGCCAAGTGTCAGTGCTTTTAATGATAGAAAGACCAACAAGAACTGAGAGTCATCAATGTGATATTGTATCCTAAAAGCTAATATAGTCCTGGTCTACATTAAGCGAGACTATGGAGGTGCCAGTCCCATGATAGTCTGCCCTGATTAGACTGAATTTGGAATACTATGTTCAGTTCCTGGTGTTACATTTAAGGAAGGACATTAATAAACTGGGATATGGATATGTCCAGAAGTGGGCTACTAGGATAGCAGAAGGCCCTGAGATAATGAAATATGAGTCAAAGGAACTGGACAGTTTAGCATACAGAAGAGAAGACTTTGGAAGAAGAATATAAATAGTGATTGTTTGCAAGTGTTTTGAAGGTCTGGGATGGGAGAGAGGAATTAGATTTATTCTGCTTATTTTTAAGGGCCAAAGTCAGGAGCAACAGGAGGAGAAAGTTATAGGGAGACAGATTTGGGCTCAATGACACAAACATATCAATAATTAGAGAGAACCAAAAAGGGAATGGTTTACCTCTGTAGCTAATAACATCTCTGTCTCTTCAAAAAAAAGCTTAGGTTTGCTGTAGAGTGACTTTTTCTTCAGGCACAGCCTGTTTTTTGTTTTTTATTTTTTTGTGAATGTGGCTTCCATCTTCAAGATGGTCTGATTCTCATTCTCTATGTTAAAAAAGCAACATTGAAATGAAAGACTATTATAGTATAGACAAGAGAAACTAACAGTTTCCCTGAGTCTTGGGTTCTTCATGTATCTCTTGGTCAACCATGAATTCCAAAATTTTATTAAGGTATGAACTAAAGCAGCAGCAAGATTTGTTTATCCTAGATGACAAAGAAAAAATAGTATAAAGGTGATTAATGATAAATCTACATAGTTTGTCTCAAGATCATGTTGAACAAAACTTTAGATTGGCTTCACTAAGGGAATTGCAGTCTCTTGGTCACCTAAAGGCATGAAAGAGGGTCAGATTGGGGTGTTTAGACTTAACAGATGTCCCATGATATTCTCAACCAACATGTTTCTGTATACAGAATTGAGGTAAAGCAGAGGAAGGGGAGCCTGCGTTGTGCAGTTTTTGAGTATTCTTTCTATATTGTAATTAAGTAGAACCTCTTTTGTTGTTGGCCATTCAGTGTTGTTAGATGTTCTTGTATATTACTTTGTTCTGACCTAGACCCTGAGGCACCAAACTGGTCTGAATTGGCCTTGGCCTACATCACACTCTAAGTAAAAATAGCTTTAAAAATGTATCAGGTACCAGGGGTGACTAGGTGGTGCAGTGAAGAGAGCACCAGCCCTGGAGTCAGGAGGACCCGATTTCAAATACGGCCTCAGACACTTGACACAAAAACTAACCTTGTGACTTTGGGCAAGTCACTTAACCCCAATTGCCCTCCCAAAAAAGCAAAAAAAAAAAAAAATGTATCAGGTACCAAACTTGGCCCCATAGAAGAGGTTTGAGAAGACATTTCTCTCTCTTCCTCTTTGCCAATGTAGGGGACCATGGGTATGGATCACTATAGATAATGTCAGAATTTTTCTTTCTTCTGGTTAATTTTGCTGGTTTTTTAAATTCCTTTTTACTTTTTCTCATGAGGTGTGTCTCTCTGGGAATCAGAACGGGAAGGGATACTTTGAGAAACATAGGTGACTGCAAAGCAAAAGATAGCAATATAATTTTTTTTTTAAAAGAAAATGTATCAAGTAACTAACCATAGGAGGTCCCACAAGCCCTATTTACTAAACTGGCCAGTGAGGGAAGAATTTCTGCTTTGGAAAGGATCAGACATTAAAAAAAAAAAAAAGTTGGCTCTGAGTTCTAGTGAAACTGATCCAAACATACCTTGCACATAATTTTCAAAGGGATGTCTCTGGGGCATTAAAAAAAAGAGCTGGAGACCTGGCCCAGTGTATGAACTTTCTATTAAATAAAATCCAATATATTTTAGAAGATGTCTTGGGCACCTTAAGAAGAATGTACTGAAACAGTGGGATTCTAATAAAAAAATATGTCTTTGTAATTTTGTTTTTTAGTTCTGATAAACAATGACATTCAGATGACTGTACCTTTATCAAATGTTTTTCTCTGATAAAAAAAAAAAAAGGTTTTCTAAATTTTCTTGGTTTATTCAACCAGGAATCAAAATACATATTTTTTTTATTCCCGTGAAAATTATGGCATTATTTTAATGGATATAAAATAAAATATGAGTTAATTTAACCAACAAGCATTTATTTAGTAACAGCCATGTGCCAGATACTGTGTATCCTTTACCTAATGAGAAAAAGCAGTTTTGAAAAAAACAATTATATTCATAAAATAAAGATATTTAAGTTTTATGGTTATAATTTATGGCAATAATTATGAATTAAAATTCCCAACTTGAAAACTTTTAAATATTTTGTTTCAATGATACTATAGCTTTCATTCATTATTTGACAGTTATTATATGTATAAGAGGCTCTAACCAGGAAAAATTGAGTTTAGATCCTGAATGCTGCACAGATTGACTTGAGTTCATGGGCAGGTCACTTCAACTCTTTGTGCTTTCTACTACTTTTGGAAACTCTTGAGCTACAGAGTAATAATGGACTTGTTTTAGAAGCAGTGTGGTAAGGTGGAAAGAGCACTGGCCTTGGAGTCAGAATAATACACGAGTTCTAATCCTATTTTGATCCTTATTATTTCTGTGACTTTAAGGGAGTTATGAAACCAATTTTCCACCTACTTTTCCTTGTCTATAAGATGGCAGATAATAATGGCATCTCCCCCTAAGGTGGTTTTGAGACTCAAATGATATAATGTGTAATGTGCTTTGAAAACCTTCAAGTTCCACATAAATGCTAACTGTTATTATTGGGAGGTTTTCCCACCCTAGGAATTATCCTCTGGGGATGGGTAGCCTCTGACTTCGAGGCTACATACGACCCTCAAGTGCAGTCTTTTCACTGAATTCAAACTTTACAGAACAAATCACCTTAACAAAACTATTTGTTCTATAAAAACTTGGACTCGGTCAAAAGGTCATATCCAACGACCTAAAAGACTGTAGTTTCCCCACCTCTACCCTATACCAATAAATTCATATATCCTGTCCCAAAACAAAAAGCAAATCTTTACTTTGGTAGTGATGTTTAAAGGCAAGAATATCTATATCTATTTTAAGCACTCTCTATGTTTCAAAGAAAAATAAAGAATAATTTAATTTCAATTATTATTATTCATCGCAACACACGTAATAAAATTATTTTTACCCAATACCAATTGGTGAGGACTTTTCAAATAACATTGGAGTTTATAATGTGTTATCCTCAATCATTTTCCTTCTCAAGTCTATTATCCAGTGGCTTGTATGAATTTGAGTGAAATAACAGGTAATGAGAAAAGGTGGGGAAGAGTGGAATTGGGGAAGATGGCTGTGTTGGGTTTTGTTTCAAATATAGTCCAGATGGCTGTAACTAATTCCAATGACAATTCACATTTCCATAGCATTCTGGGATTTCTAAATCAGTTTTCTCATGCTCCAAATGTCTGACTCTGAAATGTTGGGCTGTTACACTGCTTTGATTTGGGTATATAACTTTTGTAGTTATTCTTTAGTGTTCTGGTTAAAGAATGAGCTTTCAAAATAACGAGACTTGTTCCAAGCATTTATAACATGTGTAGAAATGCTGAGACTAGAATTATCATATACATTTTAGCAGTAATATTGCTAAAACTTTATTCTTTTAAAAGAATAATGACGATGATGATGATGACAATGACGATGATGACGTTTAGGTAGCATTTTTCACATTATGACAGATCACAAATTTATCAATATGGATATTCCCTACTCTATTGTGGAATCTCAGCCCCTCCATGTTTCATGAGTTTTCTTGGGCAAAAATGCATTACCTAGTGTCCAACTTTTACGTGATGAGCTTCTTTGAATTTATAGTGGTCCTAAGGTGACACTTATATAGTTAGTTATCCAAGCTATACACAAAGCCTTTCCATTTTCATAGGGCCTGCCAGAGTTTGTGTTCCTGTCTGATCTTGAGAAGGTTAAATAATTCCCTTGGACCTTTTGTTTCTTCCTCTGTAAAATGAGGGGATGGAATTAAATGCTATTTAAAGATTTTTCTAGTTTTCTATCCTATTATCTAAATATGTCATGATCTCTTTCTAAATAAAGAAATGGTGGTGACTGCATAGTGGACCCACATTCCAAAGACTCAAACCATAGGAAAGAATGCATTTGGAAACAAATACTATAAACAGAAAATACCTTTATACGTTAGAAAAATTTCCAAAGAAATATACCATAAAATGTTGCAACATGACCACAAATAAAGCAGGTTTTCATATTTGAGCTTATTATTTGCATTATTAAGAATTTCAAGAGATGTACGGAAAATTCAGAGAGGTGCTTCCATACATTCCTATGGAAATATTCAGGAACACTTAAGGTAATAGCCTCACTAACTGTTAAAGCTAGAAGGGATACTAAATACCTGTTGGTCTGATCTCATTGTCTTATGGTTCTAGAAAGCTAGTAATGATGTGATTAGCAAGTCATTTGTAATTGAAGAAGGTTTAATCATGGGACAGGTGTTTCCCACCTCACTTTCACTGCTGCCTTATTTGAATACGTATGGTCCAATTTTATCTCCCATTTCCATGACTGTATAGGCTGCTCTCCAGTCCCCAAAAGCATTGCTTCCTCACCTCTCCCTTTTGGAATCCCTACCTCCCTTCAGACCCCAGCTCCATTACCTGCTGCAGGAAGCTTTTCTTGATTGTCTGTCCCTCATCTGCTAGTACTCCTTCCCCCAAATTATTCATCATTTACTGTTTACAAATTTTTGTATTTACTTTTATGTGTCCATGTTCCACTTGATCCTGGCTACAACTTTGGAAGACAGCTGTTATTATACCCACTTTACAAATGACGAGAATGAGTCTAGCAGGAGTTATATGACTTGCCCAAGGTTCTCCAGCTAGTAAATGTCCTAGGCCAGATTTGAAACTGAGTCTTCCTGACGCCAGTCCTGGCACAGAGTAAGTGCCATATAAATGTCAACTATTATCATTAGGTTGTTGTTGTTTCTACCAAAAAAATGTGAGCTTCTTGAGCAAAGGGATGGTTTTGTTTTTACCTTTGTATCTCTAGAAAGTAGCACAAGACCTCACATATATTAGATGCTCCACAGTTAGTTGATCAATGCATCAATAAATAAATGGAAAACAGAGAAACTGATGAAAAATTAGTGCAAAGACTTAGATGAACTCAATGTCCTTCTCTTTGAGAGATTTTTTAAAATATAATTCAATTATGTACAAATTTTCGTTAATGATTCTTATAGAAGCAACTTGCATTGTCACAATTTTTCACATTCTGTGTGTCATTGATTATTATAGGCTGAAGTGAAGTCTTTGATTATGTAGTGAATTTGATTTTCAGCATCAGGATTCTAGAGGGAAAGAATTAATTGCATTTTCTCTGAAAGGATTTAATAAGAAAATTCCCTTTTCTTAAAATATGTGTATGTGTGTGTGTAAGAAACAAGTGACAAGAGCTACTGTACCAAGAGAATAAAAAGAGAATAAAATGCAGTTTAAATCAGAAACAGCAATAAAGTTAAGGATTAAGCTGCTACCAAAAAAAAGTGATATCCCTTGTACATACATAAAAAGATTGCCTGGAGTCTCCACAGGGATTGCTCTAAGAGAATAAAGGGATAGATATAATGAGGGAGTTCTTCTGTCTCTTAAACAAGATCTTATTTTATTACTGCAGTTGTGATATAATGTATTTGTGCCTTCATTAACACCTCTTCATAAAGGTGCACACTTACCTTCAGACAAGATAAAAAGAAATGAAAGTGGGAGAATTTCTGGGAGGAACCCAAATCACCTGAACACTTTTCTTCTCAGTTCACTGTTTTTGTTAATTACACTGAGAATTTTTTTTAGGGTTTTTATGTTGTCCTGCTAAAAAACACAGGCATATATGTGCATGTGTGTGCGCGTGTGTGTGTGTGTGTGTGTGGTTGTGCTCTCCTTTTACATAAAAAGAAACCTATGTCAGTAGTAAATATACTTCAGCCAACAATTTTGCCAGTAATGATGATGGATTGTCCCGAACTAATTACACTTTCTCAACTGTTACCCCTTGAGCCAGGCAGGAATATGCATTTTTGAAAGAGCTGGTCATATTTATGGCCTGTGGCCATAGTTTTCTTTTTATTAAGCTATTGGACTACATGGGGATCTAATCTACCCATGACCTTGATTAAATTCCTTCTACTCTCCTAAATGAAACTTTACTCCAACCAGATTGGCCTATTTGTATAACACAACTGTACTTTCTTTGTCCTCTGACACTTTTCTGGTGCAATTTCTCTTACTTGGTTGGCTTCTCCAATGCTGACCACCTATGCAAATCCTATCCATCTTTCAAGGGTCTACCAAATCCTCATTCTTAGGATTTTATAACTAGTAAGTCAGAGACAGGATGTGACCTCAGTCTTTTGATCCCAAATCAAGCTTTTATAGAGAATAGTATGTCTTAGTGTAGTGGTGTCAAATAGAAACAGATCCCTATGAGCTGTGTATTGACTTTGAAACCCTCAAATTAACATTATTTATCTTGTATTTTTTATTAATTTGGTTAACCATTTCCCAGTTAGATTTCGATCTAGTGCTACTTGCTGTCTCTGGCTTAGTGGATGGAAAGATGGCCTCAAGGCCATGAAGACCCATGTTCATATCTTGCCTTGCACATATACTAGCAGTGCAACCCTGGGCGACTCATTTAACCTTTCAATATTCTAGGTAGCTAAGAATCGTTGTAAGCTTGTTGTCATCCTGCACTGATAGAGACAGTTTTCTCAGCTAATTGTTACTTATCCATTGCGATCAGATTTATTACCATTATAGTCAGGTATTGATCTTACAGACATAGATTGCATTATATTACTGCTTATTTATTCTCTATTTGCCTATATTTAAATTGGATTGTAAATTGATTGTAAATGATAGAGATTATGCCTTATTCACCTTCTTAACCTCCCATAATGTTCAGCACAGTAGACTATTGAAATAGTTATTATACTTCATGTACATGTCTTGTTCTTCAAAAGTTTAAGTTAATTGCTGGCAGAACTATGATATTTCTTGCTTTGATGTTTCAATGCAAAAGACTGAATCATCACTGTAGCTAAGATGGTACTATTTAGGAATGATTGGTATCTAAACAAAGTTGTAACCCAAGTTTGTTTCTCCTCAGATACTAGCTGTATGACTAGAGCAATCACTTAATCTCTCTTGGTTTCAGTTGCTCCTTAGGATGGTCCTTTTTATTTCTAGATCTGTGATTCTATGTTAATACACATAAAGGCTACAGAATAGTATAGTGTGGTGGACAGAGTGTTGGATGTGGAATTAGGAAGACATGCACTCAACCTCTCTCTCTGACACTTAATATGTGACCCTAGGAAAATCACTTTTCTTTTGTATCTGGACAGCTGTCTCTCTAGGATTTATCATTTAAATCATGGAGGGTTTACAAGCCACATTGGTGGCATGTGTTCCCATAATGGGAGCTCTCTAAACTAATGGATTGCCCATCTTTAAATCTGTCTTTGTTGTCATTAATGGAATCTTGAATTTAGGAAATTGTATTTAAAATAAACAAACAAAAAAAAACTTTGAGTTTTTCTCCAACTTTCATACCAACAAGATTCTAATTAAAATTCTTCACCAAATATCAAAACAATAAATACTCTGATAATTAGTGATCTTTGTAGTTGAAAAGTTAGATGATAAAGTTTTAAGTTTATAGAAAGATAGCAACATTAGAAATTCATTTGACTTTTCTTCTTCTACTTAAAAAAGTGCCAGTGTTGTTAATGTTTCTTATTACTATTTAAAAGTACTGTATTTTGGGGGCAGATAGGTGATGCAGTGGAGAGAATGTCTGGCTTGCAGTCATGAAGACCCATATCTCTGATTAAATCTGGCCTCGGATATGTAATAGCTGTGGGACCCTGGGCAAGTCACTTAACTGTTTGTCTCAGTCTTCTTGTCTATTGAGAAAAGATTGCAAACCATCCCAGTATCTTTGCCACAAAACCCCAAATAGGATCACAAAGAGTCAGATATGACTGAAAAACAAATGAAAAACAACAAAAATTGACATTTTTTTTATTCCCATGGCTAAAATTGTATATAAAAGTAAAATAATAATAACAGATAGAATAACCACCTTTTGACATTTTTCATTCAGATCAGTAGCAGCTATAGCAGATGATTCAATTGTCCACTCACGGTGGGAGAAAGTAGAAGTGCTTAATACTAAATTCAGAAGTTTAGCTTCCAAATGATGTTTTCTATGGCATTCTAAAGCTGGGATTAAAGAGGCAATAGAAACTCTTCAATTTAGCAACATACGTGTTCCTTTGAAAAGTGATTGAAGAGAAACTTATAGAAGTGATTTTATAAGTGATATTATCAGCTATCTCTTGTAGAGATGAGTTGTATTATGCAAGTGTGTTCAGTTTCAGGTGATAGAAGGTGATAGCACTTCTTAATATTATTTCATATGATGAAAATGAGCAAATATGTAGGTGATAGCAGGGAGAGTAAGTCAACGGAAAAGGTGCTTTTTTGGGGAGGGGAGCGGTGATTCTGCTAGCTTTCTTCTTACCTGGGTGACCCCTTCTTAATCTTTTTTGGTAGATTTTTTTTTCTATCATACCTTCTAACTGTGGATATACCCCAAGGCTGTGTCCTGTGCTCTCTGTCTTAGTGACCTCATCTACTCCATAGGTTTAATTATCTATGATCACGATTCCCAGAGGTATATGTGTGTTTGTGTTTATGTTTATGTGTGTATGTGTGTGTCCATCCATCTATCTCTAACCTTTCTCATGAACTCTAGTCCCAAAATGTCTAGAAGACATTTTGAGCTGCAGTAACTGCCCAATGGCTCCTGCTTACCTCTCATATCAAATATAAACTCTTCATTTTGGTGGTTAAAGTCCTTCTCTAGCTGACCTCAATATACTTTTTCAAATGATTTTTCCCTTCACTTATTCTCTTGTCTAGTCAACCTTAATGCTATTGTTCATATATAACACTCCATCTCCCATTTCTTTACCATTGTGGCTGATACCCATGCCTGAAATAACAGACTAATGCAATGAGGCATATTTTACTTAATTCAACTGAATAATTTAGATTAATTTTTTTTTATCAATAGCCTGCATCAGTATCCTCCTAATTATGCTGAGTCTGTGGTTTTAGTTTAATAAAATATGTTTCTCTTTTTGAAACTTTATCATGATACATCCATATGCCTAGCTGACTGTCTGTCAGTCTGTCTGTCTATCTATCTATCTTGAATGCAAATTTCCCCTCTCTCTAATTTGAAGAAGATATAGTCATCTCTCTATAGAGAAAAGCTTGATACCACTAGGTACCACTCTTAACTACCTGTTAGTTCCCTCCAAAGATTTTGATATTTTCTCTAGAAAAAAATCAAAGCAGTTCTTTACCTTCATGTTTTCTTGATAAAAAATACAGTATTTTATAAAGTAAATACACAAATATATTCCATGGAAGTCATATGCTACTACTTTTTCTCCAACACTATACGTTCATGCATGTGTGCAGATTGGTGTGTAAATCTGAAAGAATGATTTGGGGGAGGGGGAGGTATTTTGCAAAGAATTTGAAATAGCTTAGCCTCCCAGTTAGTGATAATTGTCTATTTCTATCTCAAATGAAGGCAGTATTTCTCAAAGGGTTGAGCTACAATATTACTCTAAATGAAGAAAGTACATGTAAATGAAGCGTTTAACTAGGCCTTTTTATATTGATTCTTTTCTGTGCTAGTAGGAACAATTAAAACTCGCTTAAGCAAAAGTAACATGATACTAATGCCATATTTATATCCTTATATTTATTTTATATATATATATATATATTCTTAATTGTAATATAAAGAAGGGAAATGTCATTTTGAACAACTTCTTTGGTGCCCTTTTGCTTTCTCTCGGAAATATTAATATTATATATTTGAAGAAGTTCCCTATTCCACCATGGGGAATGAAGAAATGCCCTAAATTTATATTGAAAAGTTTTAGCATGCATAAAGCTTCTTTGGTTCCTCATAATATAGAAAACAGACCCAAATCTTTTTATCTCTTTTGAAAAGAATAATAGGAATGTTGTGGGCCTATATGCAGGTATATTCTAGCCTGCTTGATTTAAATACTCAGTATAGTCTCCTAAGCAGTGCAGAGCCAGTGCTGGACTGGAGAATAGAGGGAAGAAAAGATACATTTCATTATTTAATACATGAATCAACCATTATTTACAGTTTTTCAGAACTTGTTTCTTAGAGCCAAGGATAGCAGGATGCCCAAAACAAGTCAGATTGGCCCAAATAATGATTAGATAAATTAACTGCATCTTCCAAAAATGATCCATTTATTTATTTAGTCACCATATAATTTTGATTTTTGAAATAGTTTTGAGGTATTAGAATATACAATCTACTATGCTTCTTCTTGTGCTATAGTAAAAATGGCTTAAAAAATGTGTAAGTTGAAAGAGAAGGTTCAATTGTTTGGGCTAAGGATTGCTAAATTCCAGATTGTCTGGCTGAAAGTTGTGGGTGGTCTTATGTAATTCTGTAGGGAAAAATTTAGACGGAATTTTTTGGCGTGACATTGGAATACCTTTGCTTCTCAGCTTAGTGGTAATTGGCCATTTCTATCTACTTCAGTGAAATTCGGCAGTCCACTAAGCACACTGTGACATTATTTTTCAATGAATATGCACTTGTAAATAAAGCATTTGGCTGAGAATTTTTATAGCAACCCTTTCGTATGTTACTAGGGAGCAATTAAAAACCACTTAACTTAATAGAATGTTGAATCTATCAAACTCAAGATTATAACAGACTTTAAAGAAATTCTGTTTAGTAGAATGTCAAAGCATATTATTTTCAGTGTCAGAGTAGAACAATGCTTTGTTCAAAAATGTATTATATTTTTGGAATAGATACCATTTTATTCATAGGAACATAGATTTAAAGAGGAGCAGATCTTTGGGGTCATCTTTATTTTACAGTTGAAAAAAAACTGAGGTGGAGAAATTAAGTCACTTTCTTGACATCACAGGAGAGGCAAAGGATCAAAATTCAAAGCAGATCCTCTAGTTACTTGCCATGGATCTATGCTTTCTTGCATATTTTAACTGATTAATAAATACTTGTCAAATATTTAGAATTTCTTCCTCGTGATGTTTTAGGACATCAGTTTTTGGTAAGGTAAGTGGGTTAGAGTGGAAGACCTCTAAGATCTCATACAGTGATTTTAACTCACTGACTAAAATGCTGGCTTGACATAGTTTGATTGTTTCAGAACCCTAACAGAAGCTCTGCATAAGAGAATGATTCTCAAAAGAGTAACAAGCAGTCTGAGGTATGATGTGTAAGAGAGGAGGTTGTTCTAGGTCATTTTTGTTTGTATGTTTTTAATACAAAAGGAACATTATCTCCTCTAGAGATGTCCCTCTCTGAGTAGCTTTCCAGAACCAGCCAAAAAAATGGGGCTTCTTCTTCCTTAGAATTTAGAGAGTTATCCTGCATTTCCATTTCTGCCAGCTATGCTTAATTTTTCAATAGCAACATTGAAAATTAAAGTTACTGTCCAGAAAGCCAAAAAAAAAAAAAAGCAAGAGTCAGTAGGTGTCATTTTCAAATACACAGGCCTGTGGATATCACAAAAGTTGGCTATGTATGTATCCTTTGGCCAGGCATCATCTCTACACTAGAATTTGGACATCTTATCTACAGACATTAGTATTTTTTACTGCAGACCTTGGGACTTCGATAATACAGTCTGACTTAACCTTGAACCAGTTAATTAATCAAGCATTTGTTAAACTCTTACTATGTGACTGGTACCGTGCTAGGTAGGTCCTCGGAGTCTAAAGATAAAAGTAACACAGTATTTGCCTTATTGGAGCATACTGTGTGTGTGTGTGCATAAGAGATATATATTATATATACACACATACGTGTGTGTGTATGTATATAGAGTACACACTGTATTAAATTTAAAGCATTTTTGATGTTCAGTCATGGCCAACTTTTCGTGACCCCATTTGGGATTTTCTTGACAGAGATACTGGAGTGGTTTGCCCTTTCCTTCTCTAGATCATTTTACAGATGAGTAAATGTAGGCAAGCAGGGTTAAGTGACTTACCAAGGGTCACACAGCTAGATAGTATATGAATCTGGATTTGAACTCAAGAAGTTTTCCTGAATTCAGACCCAGCACTCTATCCACTTTGCCACCTAGCTCCCCTAATTTAAAGCATATGCAAAAGTAATCTTGAAAGGGAGGGTGCCAGAAGCTAGGAGGAATCAGGAAAACCTTGTCTAGAAAAAAGCACCAGAGATAAAAAATGGAAGGAAAGCAGGGGGCCCCAGAAATGGAGATGATGAGGGAGAACATTCTAGGCATGAGGAACAGCTCGTACAAAGACAAGGAGGAGGGTGATGGAGTTTTTGTGCAACCAAAGGTAAACTAGTATGATTGGGATGGCAGTAATGTGTAAAAAAGCTTGAAGAATAGTCAAGTTGCCAGGTTGTAAACAGAGACTGGATTAAGGAGGAGTAGAATGAACACCTTTCTTCAGTGTGGGTCCAGTTGAGATTAGGAAAAAAATAGTGGTCCTAATTATTATAAGTACATAATTTTCCTTCTATATTCATCCAATAGCATACGGAAAGTGGAGAAAAGTAACTGCAAACATTATTTTTCTTTAGGTAGAAAGATATTTTATAGAAAAAAAATAGACTTTGGAATCCCTTTCTCCGATGTCTAGATTTGTATCTGTCATTAAAATTGTGATTCAGGACATATTTAACTTTATTTCCTTCAATTCTTGTCATATATATTTGGTGACACTCAAAAGACCTATAATGATAATAATTCAATTTAAGTGATGCTTTATGGTTCATAAAGAATGTTCATATATATACATATATAATTTAAGCATTATGGTGGTTAGGGCAATGTCCTAACCCCTTGCCCCCATGCAAGTTAGGATAACTTTTCCTTAAATGGTAGTGAAACCATTCTTTTGACTTAATGGACTCGGGACTAAAGGCTCAAGCAATTGACATTATTTCTTGCTTGTCTCACTACAAAAGAGCCTTGAGAGTGAAGTGACTTTCACTAAGTCATACAGCTTGGACTTCCTGGCCTCTGAAACCTAATAGTTCTGAATCTCTTAAATTTGCAGTCATTCTCTACTCTTAAATCCCTTACCCTTTTGTTTTCTCATTGATCATGACTTGACAAATGCCAATGCTGGATTCCTTTTACCCCTTACCTCATTTTCTCCTTTTCCTTTCTTTCTTTCTTTCTTTCTTTCTTTTTTTTAAACACAAAGCAAGTTACTTCATTTCTCTTAACATCAGTGTATAAAATGAGAACAGTAATGCTGGCACCACAGTATCCCATAGGATTGTTAGAAAGAAAGTGTTTTCTCTGTAAGTCATAAAGCATTATCTAAATGGGAACCATTATTACATGTGTTTGGGTGCCAAGTTCTGGTGTTCAATGGCCTTTCTGCTTCAACATACTTAATTCCCTCCCTCCTCTACCCCCAGCACTCATTGAAAATGAGAGGAAATCTCAGGTTTCCTGTACCTTGAGGAATCGCAGGCACTAAGGTGTTGTGTAAAGTTCCTAGTGACTCCTTGTCCGTGGGCTACTGTTCTCCCTGGCATAGTGCCTAGATGAGAGATTCTTGGTCACTACTATTACTGTTCCTGGAGCCCTCTATCCCTTCTTTAGGACTGATTGATTTTGATTTTCCGGGTGTGGGGTTTGGCACCATGCTGTGTGCTATGTCTTCCCATATTTCTTTCCTTGTTTGTCTTAGGAAATAGGTAGGTGATATTGGCTGCCAGTCAGTCTGCTGCAGTTTGTCAGCCCTTGTCCTGATCAGCCTTCTTTTCCTAAAGGAACAAGCCAGCTTTCATTCCTTACTTGGTAGTCTGAATATCTTGAGTGCCTCTGAGAGGAAAAAAAAAAAAAAGACTGTGAATGATTACAATAAATCACAAGAAGGAAGAGAAGAAAAAAAGAGAAGAGAAACAGTAAGAAGGGGGAAAAGGGTGGAGGAGGAACAGTTCCAAGAGAGAGGATAGTGCCTAATTCTTCAGAAGATATAAAACATAGCAAAGAAAATAATGCTGTCAGAAGCATTATTATTGAATCTATAGGCTATCTGACCTTGATCCTTGTGTTATAAGGGAATCCATTTAAAACCTGTAGTTTTGCCAGTAGGAAATTCATGTTGAATGTTTTGGAAAGTAGTCTAATGATTTTTTCTTCCATTTCGTAGAAGAATGGAAAATCAATTTATATTTTAATATGTTCAGGAACTGTTCCATATTTAGCTTTGTATCTTGTAAAGGACCTGTTATACTACTTTGTACACAGTTAAGGCTCAATAAATGCTGGTTGAATGAATAAGCAGTAAGCTTTATAAGCCTTAAAAAATACATTTAAACATGCTTTACAAATTTCCTCCTATTTCTGTTAATGCATGTGCTTCTAATAGAAAAACTTTCTTGGAATTGACTTTTAACTGGATAGATAAATAAAATATAATGCCCATTATTTCTTCTTGCCAAATCTTAAGAATTTTTGAAAGATTATAGTGGTTCTGAAGCAGAGGACATGACCCTAAAGTTTGGTATTATAGATACTTTATATAGGTAATAAAAGACTTTATCATCATTGCCCAAAGATCAAATTTTTGAGTGCATGAATCAGATTGATATTGATTTAGTCACCTCTGAAAATCTGAGACAGAGCCCACTGACAGACTGTATACAGAGAACTAAATTTTTCTTCATTGGTCATGATCATAGAGTCATTTACAGATGAAATATATTAAAAGCTATATTTTGATTGTTCTACAATATTAAATAGTCTGAGTGCTAAGTACTTCACTTGTTCGTCACACTTTGGGGCAAAGCTGTAACTCTAGCAAGCTTAAAGGGTACATTCTTTTTCATTATAAAGAACAATAAAAAGAATTGTAAGTGTAGATGTGAACTTCAGGTGAGACACTTGTTCAACTTAGGATTCCCCTTAGGGAAAGTTGGCATGGGGTGTATTGCTGTAATTTTCCATGATGGAGACACTACAGTAATTTGGATTTCTGGGCAGAAGCATGCAATAAACATTTGCTTTGTAGAATAATTTAATTTACCAGGAAATTTTTCCCCGTTCCCAGAGCCATTTATGTTCCCTGTGTGACCCTTCACCTTTCTAGTGCTATATCATCTTGGCTAAAGCCATAACCAGTATAGAATTGAAGACATTTCTCCCCAAAAATAGTATTCACTACCTATACCTACAATCTTAAAAAGATATCAAAGTTTGATGAAATTCAGCAAAGGCTCGCCTCTGTTAAAATTCAGCAAAGTTCATAATGGACTACTTATTTTCTGTTGTCCATTCGTTTTCTTTACAGTCAAATCATTCATCTACATAGGCACCTAAGAGAATTTAAGTGAGAGTGTGTTAACCAAAGCAGCTCCTTTTACCATCTTATTTCAATCTAGCTTTGTGTGGGCCTCTTTATCATATGTAACATGGATATTGCCTCTTAGGCATAGCTCAGTAAAGCTGTAGGCTTGGGAATCTCTTCATCTTCCTACTCAGTCAATCAGTAATAATTAAATGCCTACTATCAGGCTCTCTAACAGGTGTTGGTTACACAAAGACAAAAACAGAACAGCCCTTAACTTCAAAGTGCTTGCATTCTTAAACCTTCAAGAGTGGTCCAAAGCCCTTTCCTAGGGAGAACCAAAGGTGAAACTTCCATGGCTGCTGAAGTGTGAACAGTAATTGGGTTGTTGGGTTGAATAACAAGTCAGGACTTGGACAGTAAGTGGAGTTGTTATACTGCTGTGCTGTTCTATTTCCTTAAGTGAATCAACAATTGAATCCACAAGATGATAGAGAAATATTTTGACAGATAATATACTGCTCCATGTTGGTGGGACTATTTTAATACCCAAATCAGTCTTATCTACTATTTTTGTCTCTCTTCTTTATTAGTGAAATGTCAAAAACATTTACTAGGATAATAGTGTTTAGAACTGGAAGGGACTTTAAAGGTCCTATTATCTTAAAGTAATTTTCACAGGCCAGGGTTTCTTAACCTGAGAAATGTGAGCTCTTATAAAAATTACAATTGTATTAAGTAAAATTGATTTCCTTTGTAATCAAATGTAGTTTATTCTATCTATTTTAAAACATTACTCTGAGAAGAGGTAAATAGGTTTTATTCAACTCCCAAAAGGACTCATTTAAATAGGTTAGGAATCTTTGTTTCAAAATTAATTGTAATTGAGATGAACAGTACTGGGTGGGGGCGGGAAATATTCTTGAGTGATAATTTCATAACAATGTAGACAAAGGTTCCAGAGTTAGAAAATCCACAGTAGCAATAATTAAAAAGTACCAGAACATGTAGTACACATAGATTTACTCTTGTGTAAGCTTATATTTATTGTAGGCATTATTTGTAATGTGAAATGAAGCTTAGTATTTTTTTTTTTCAGGTCATTTTGTGATCCTTTGTTAAAAATATTTGAAGTATCATCTGTTAAAGAATCTAACACTTTGAGGCAGCTGGGTGGCACAGTGAATAGAGCATGGGCCCTGGAGTCAGAAGGATCTGAGTTCAAATCAAAACCCCAATTGCCTTACCTTTCCCTCTGCAAAAAGCAAAATAATAATAATAATAATAATAATAATAATAATAATAATAATAATAATAAATAAAAGAATTTAACACTTTGTGTGGTCAGAAGATGTGTGTGTGTGTGTGTGTGTGTGTGTGTGTATATTTTATTTTTATTCAGTTGTGTCTGACTCCTCATGACCCCATTTGGGACTTTCTTGGCAAAGATACTGCTAGAATGGTCTGCTATTTCCTTTTCCATCTCATTTTACAGATGAGGAAACTGAGACAAACTGGGTTAAGTGACTTGCCCAGGGTTACATAGCTAGTAAGTTTCTGAGGCCAGATTTGAACTCAGGAAGATGAGTCTTCCTAACTCTAGATCTGGAATTCTATCCACTGAGTCTTGGATGCCTTGGATGAACACATACATACACACATATACATATAGATGCATGTGTATATGGGTGTGGGTATGGGTGTGTGCATATACATACATATACAATATATTTATTAATCTGTATGTATGTGAATATATACATACACATATACTTGTCCATAGTTGTACTTTTGGGGTATATAGATTTATATATACACATACATGTATGTACATATGTGTATATACACATGCACATATAGAAAACTTCTCTGTATAGCTGCCACATTAGTGCACTCCTTCATAATCTCTCACCTAATTGTAGTATACCTTCTAGTGGATCTCCTTACCTCAAATCTCTTCTGATCATATTCTGCCTAGTTCCTGAAAGAGATTTTTCTTAAAACATAGGTTTGACCGTGATGTTTCACTCAACAAAGTCCAGTGTTAAATCTGGTCTATAATATAAATTTCCATTTGGCATTTAAAACTCCTTACAGTCAATGCCTTCTGACTTTTCCAGGTTTCTTATATATTGCTCTATTCCACACAATCTATAGTCCATTTATTCTGAGAATCTTATTTCTCCTCACACACAATGCTCCATCTCCCATCTCTGTGCCTTTGAACTGACAGTTCTCTGGATTCATTTCTACCTCTAAAAATAGCTGCCTTCTTGAAGACTAAATTCAAATGTCACCTCCTAAAAGAGACCCCTCGTTGCTTCCCAGGTGGTGATACTCTGCCTTCTTAAATTCCTGGAGTTGACTCTGTGTATCATACATATGCATTTATGTATATGTTGTATCACCCATTAAGATGTAAACTCATTGAAAGCAGAGACTGGTTTTACTGGTTCTTTTTATCCCTTGTGCTTAGTACAGGGTATGGCACCTACTAAATTTATGAAAATGGGAGTTAGTTGATTTATTTTTAAGATTCAGGTATTCACTGTCAGATGGAGTTTGTAGCACTTTATAGGCAACCCCATAATTGTCAACTTTGGCTTAGCTCAGATTCCAAAGAGGAGAAAAATTCAAGAGAAATATTTGTAATTCAATGACCAGAAGTTTGAAAAAGAGTATTCCTTTGAAATTTTAATCCTAGAACAACAGATATCTTCCTAGGATTTGTGAATCTCAGGTAAGAAAATAATAAGAAAACAAAAGAACTATTGAATTCCTTTGACAAGAGGCTTAAATGTGATCAAGAAGCATTTTGACTGGAGAGAAAAAAAAATCATATCAGCTATAATGAATATCGACCTTTTTATTGTCACAGTACATTCATTGTCTTCAAAGGTCAATTACAAAGGAACTTATTCATTGTGAAAGTTGTTAAATGAGCATGAGTCTCTGCATATGAGATGTGGTTTAGCAGTTCACTGGTTGGTTTATTTAAAACTATGGATCTTTGTTCATGTGCCTTTTTTTCTTTTAGATACAACAGAATATTTTAAAGATGTGGATTGACATTTTTTTTAGAATAAAGTTTAATGATTAAATGTCTAGTTCTGCTCTACCACCACCCCCAACACCCCAGTTTAAGCCATTGAATAATGCATCAGCTTAGTTAAGAGTTCTCTATAGTGACCACCATAGTGGAGATTAAAGATCAGATGAATATTGAAGTGAGAATGAATGTTCCTCTCGAGAATAGATAAGGTCAGTTAAGGTCAAGAATGAGACATAGTCAGGGTGATCAGAAGCAATTGACACTCCCTTGGCTTTGCTCAACCTGTCCATTTGTAAGCATCAGACTTTTCACTGGAATTGATTCTTAACTGTTGGTTCCCAAAATAATAATGGAATGAAGAATTTCACATGCCTGTGTGGCTCAAATGATTCTGTTAAAAATAAATCGTAGAATGCTAATGGAGGATGGGGAACTGGAGACTATCCTGTCTACTCCCCTCATTTGACATATGAAGAAACAGGCCCAGAAAAGGAAAATTATTTACCCAAAGACACATAATGTCCATGATCTCCCGATTCCTCATCCTTTAAGTACTCTATCCATCATCATCACCCAAAAGTGTGTGCCCTTCTTCCTGCCTGGTTTTTACCTGCTTCCCTAAGAGTTCTTTTCAGGAACCTTATCATTTCATAAACAGTAATAGATTGTCCTTGTTTAATGCTTGCTTGATCTTATACATTGAGGCAATAAACAATGACATTATTTAAAATAATAGACATTTGTTAGTTTGGCAGGTAGAGAAATGTTTTAGTTTTATCAAAGACAGCCTTTAAAAAACAACATAAATGAAAATGAAAGAATTACTTAAGGAACCAAACTGCAGTGTCATTAATGGGCAGAAAATAAAGGCAATCTTTTTAGATTATTAAAAACAATGAAATCATAAAACTAAGAAACTTCTAAAACTAATTTCTGCTATTCACTGTTTCAGAGCTGCGGGAAACCAAGACCTCTGAATATTACAGTCTTTCCCACAATCCATTAGACTACAGGATATTATTAATGGATGAAGATCAGGACCGGATATATGTGGGCAGCAAAGATCACATTCTGTCTTTGAATATCAATAACATAAGCCAGGACCCTCTGAGCGTAAGTTCAAAAATGTTTTCAGAACTCAAAATTGCCTCATAATGTGTTTTTCTGTTGTTGTGTACAGAGAGAAAAAGAGAAAGAAACGTGTATTTCATTAGACCAGCAGGCAAAAGTCCAGGCCTATCGCTCAGTGAAAAATATGGGTTTATTTCTTAGGGAGCGTGAGTTAAATCATACTTATTCTAGTTTCTCCCATCTAGTCAGAAGTAGCAGTACTTTGTACTCTACAATATGGAAAAAGGGAAATTTTTTTGGACCATTGCCATGAATTGAATGGAATTGAGGAAATGGATGGACATATGAAATAAGATAAAAGAAAAAAAAAGACATTTTCACACCTACAAATTTGGAGAGAATTTGACATTTGGGAGGAAAGTTAGGATCACTTTGTATTTTTAAGTTAGTTTTCCACTTTGGGTTTTTTTTTTCACTTTTTAGCATGGCACAAACAAATAGGCTGCAAAGACTTTAAATTTAAAAGAATTTATCCTAGAATTAATAAAGAGATACCAAAGTTTATTGAGTAAGAGGAGGGACAAGTTCAGATCTACATTTCAGGAAAAAAAAAATCACTTTCGTTTGTACGAGAGGAGAGAGAGATGTAACTATATTTATATCTATATCCTACTTCCTAAAAGGGAGTAGACAATGGAGAGAGGGAGTAGATTGAAGGATCTGGAGGTAAGGATGTTTGAGGGAATATCTGTGTGTATATACACACACACACACAGACACACACACACACAGACACACATACACACACACACACAGACACACACACACACACACATACACACACACACACACACACACACACACACACACACACACACACACACACACCCTAGATTATTAGGTTAGAGTTGGGAGTAGACAGAGAAATCATGAACCGGGCACTGAACTCTTTGAGAAAGTAAGGGGAATAATTCTAATGGAGATGCTAATATAAATATATATTTTGACATTTTAAACACAGCAGCTAAGTGGTGCAGTAAATAGAGCACTGGAATTAAAGTCAAGAAGACCTGAGTTCAAATCAAATCCTGACTCAGACACTTAGTAGATTTTTGAATCTTAAAAAGTCATAATCAATATGAACATTGTGATTTTATGTTATATTGGGATATTCTTTTTGGGTATGGATTGTTCGACATCCACTGCATAATCACAGTATGAAAAATCATATATACATATATATATATGTATTACCATCATACAGATCATAGATGAGATGTCTACTTTTGGTACTATTTTTTTGATACTGTCTACATATCTTTAAGTGATACTGTCAGGAGAAGTTATGAAGCAAACAAAGAGAAAAAAAGGCCACTCTTAAAATTCCTTATAGAATTTTATTAGAATGAGCTTGTGGTAATAAAATCCTTTGGGAAAAGCCACTCTTATGATGAAAAAAGTATAAATGAACAGAAAAGTGATATTAGATGTGTTTTGAAAGCACTCCATTAGCAACAATTAAATAAAGGTAATATTCATATATGCTACTTATATTATGGGGCCACTAGGTGACCCAGTGGCTCTGGATCAGGAAGAGCTACATTCAAATTTGGCCCCAGACACTTATTAGCTGTGTGACCCTGGGCAAGTCCCTTAACCGTATTTGCCTCAGTTTCCTCATCTGCAAAATGAACTGGAGAAGGAATCAGCAAACTCCTCCAATATTTTTGCCAAGAAACCCCACATGGGGTCATGAAGAGTTGAACACAACCAAAAACCAACTGAACAACAACAACAACAAAAAACCTTATGTGACCTTTCTCTTTCCAAACAGATTTTCTGGCCAGCATCTGCAAACAAAGTTGAAGAGTGCAAAATGGCTGGCAAAGACCCCACAGTGAGTGTTTGTGTTTTTTTCATAATATTATTGTTAATCATTTGGCCTTTGTGTCAGAGTACCTTGAGTGCAACTAGAAGTGAGACAAAGGATGTTTCACGTACTTTTTTGGACTGATGACATAGAAATTCAATGAGTTTAGAATTTGTATGTTTTCTGCTTCTTCAGATCTCTTGTCTGGGACAAAATTGTGCCTGTTTTTACTTTTATGATTGTGCTTAGATGTTTTTAGTGATGGATTTAAGTAATTATGCCTGTTCCTAATATATCTAACAGGATACTCAGAAGGCTGCTCAAATAATGATAATGCAAGTGCCTGGAGCAGCTTCTAGGTGCTACACAGCCTTTTCTAAGAAAATACATTTTTTTGTATCTAGACAGTGGTTAGCCTGCACATTCCAGAGGCATACAGTTTCTGGAAATTAAGGTCCTTTATTAGTGTTTTGTTTTGCTCATAATTTAAGGAGACGTGCCATTTAAATGAACATGCATCTTATCTATAGATGGTCAATGTATAGTACTTGAAAAAATATTGCAGGTTTATGTCAAATTATAAGGAACACTTCATCCAAAAATTTTCAATCACGAGGTTACTATATTACAATTACATTGCCATTGCCAATATAAGAGGTCAAACGAGTTGTTGAGACTCATGTAGAAAGTTAGGTGGTTTATGATATTAAAATCAGGGAATATTGTTTCATCATTAAAATGAACCTTTAAGGAACTTATTATGAACCACAACATATATGCAATCTTGTTTATTTCATCCAAGTGGTGAACTGTAATATAACTGTGCTCAATATAGGGTTGGACCTAGTGATCTCTAATATACTGATAAGTGGATGCATCTTAGGGACCAGGATTTAGCTGTAAAAAGCATGAAAAAAATGTTCCAAATATAGAAGCAGAAGTAAAAAGAGCTGAATCTGTCAGGTTTTGGCATTATATCTGGTATCACACTGATGGGTATTTTGTATAGTTAAGAAAACTAATTTAATGATTTAAGGAGTTACTTGAAAATGTATCACTGCTTCCCAGAGATGGATTACCTCTCTTTTGAAGAAAGGTAGCAAATACTGTGAACCACAAAGTTCAAAAGAACGACAACTGTTTCACTCTCCATGAGTTTGAGATATTTTAAACAATTTGAATTTTATCCATAGACTATGAATAGCCACTGTCTTGGAAGAAGGAGGCTTGGCTCTGAGCACAGAGTGGAGCTGAAATGGGCTGTGGCCAGTAAGGATCCAATTGCATCATTTTGTGGATCACATCATGTAACTAAATTATTCTACTCATGATGGGAGAAACAAAGTTTAATCAGATTAAATGGGTCCTTCTCCTGGAAGTGGCCCTGTGAAGAACGGGAACACAAGCTAAAAGGGGAAATGAGAAAGGGTTTAGAAATAGTTTGTTTCTTCTTCGTCAGAAGAGTGCATTGATAGTATAACAAAAGGAAAATAATACAGACATTCAGGGGTAAAAATGTGAAGAAAAAAATGAGTCTGTATAATTAATTTGCTATGCACAAATAAAATTACAACCTAACCATTAATATTGTGTATATTAGCATGCACATATACTCCAGTGAATGCTTCTCACTGTATAATTGAGTTTACCGAACCATTTGCCTGAAAAATACTTTGTAGTCATGTAATGTCCTGCAGCTATAAATCCTAGTAATTGATTATCCTTTGTTCAAAAAGCTTTAGTTAATATGGTCACAGAGGATAAATCAGAGAATTCGCTGATGACCTAGATCTCCTTGTGGATTCTAGTCCCAGAAATTCCCACTGATTTTCTACATTCTCTTGAACAAGTGATTCAGGGTCATGGGATCACAGAATTGAGCCAGAAGAGATCTTCAAGTCATCAAGGCCATAATATACCCTTTTCAGAGGAAGAAACTGGGATCCAAAGAGACCAGTTTCCTGTCCTTGCCTGAAGTCACATAGGTAGTTAATAGCACAGCTTGATTTCTCTCTTCAAGGCTCTTTCTCCTCTCTCTGGCCTCTTACCCTTGTAACTTAACTAGCCTAGTTAAAAAGAATTCTCTTTCCTATCAATCTCTTAGAGCTTTTCATTTAGGCCTTTGACCTTATCACACATTATCTTCTCTCACACTTCTGCAGGGACATTTCTCATTACTCTTCTTATATGTTTCTTGAATGTAGAGATAATGTTTTCCCTTGTTGTCAGGGTGTTGGGTATGGTGCTTATTGCCTGTGGAAGGGCATTTTCACGGAACTTCTTTAGAAAAGAAGCTAAATTATTTAACATATAGTGATACACTAAGAGGTAGTTTATAGTATTCAATCCAAAAGCTTTTTTAAAAAAGAAATTATTTTGTTTTATTTAATTTTATTGGTAGATGGTCCTCCTAATGAGGAAACTCCTTCAGCCAATGCAGGTCGGCACCTGCTGTGAAATCTCAGAGTCTTAGAGAGTTGCCTACAGCCCTGAAGAGGCAACATCTTCTTGACTTGCCCAGGGTTACACAGTTCAGTGTGTTAGAGGTATATTTCAACCCAGATTTACATGATTTTGAGGCCAACTTTCTATCCATTATCCCTTCTTACTCCACAGTGAAAAACAAACAACTAGTTACTAATTCCAAAGTAAATTAGCAGCTTTTAGATATATAAACTTTTCAATTCAAAGTAACTTTGTGGAAGTGTTAAAACACTCTCCTGCAAACACCTAAAATTGTATCTTCTGCATGCCCTATTTTGTCTTTTTTTTCTTCATTGAATATAATAGCCCTGACTTTCATGTTTTATTTTCTTTTATGCAAAGCAGAAGGGTGGCAGAGACTTTAATTAATGCATTGAGAAGACCGACTAAATGACAAAAAATGTCTTTTTCTAAATCCGTTAGATATAAACTTTAAAGTTATTGATAAAATATCACATTTATTAGACCATAATAGAGTATACTTTAACAATTAAGTCACAGCAAATAAGGAATCCTTAAACTCTCTCAGATAAGGAGTCACGTGGGAAATTGGGTTGTGAAGGTAGATATTTGTTTCTTTTCTCCATCTCTAACAGCCATTTCTTCCTCCAACTCCTGGGTATTTATACCCCCATGCTCCATGTAGTTCTCCATATAATTTTATATTTTATTAATGTAGAAAAAAATTGAGCTGAAAGCCAAGGCAAACCCACAGAAATTGGGTTTAATGAATGTACTAAATAACCAATGTTGAATAGTTTTGAATAAAATAACCATGATCTCTTACACATATGCATAATCTCTATTTATACATATGTATAAACATGACACTGATACAATATCAACCTTTACTGAATTTATTAATTGTATGGTTTTCTGTGCCCATGATGAGCTAACTCTGTGTTACTGGTAAGGATGTTTTCTTTAGTGATAACGTTATCAAAACGGCTTCATTTCTTCATTTCCAAAATCACTTAAATCGAACAAGGAAGATGAATTGTTAAGAGTCTAGGACTATGCAGTGAACAAATAGAAATTTAAAAGCTTTATTTGCTAGCTCTGAGAGCTGTATACTGATTTAAGAATTACAAGCAAAGGAAATAACTTTCAGGTCACTTCTTTTTTCTGAATCCTCTCAGGCTTCAAAAGATAAGCATTGTCAAATATTTAGTCATATGATTGTAGGATTCAGAGATGGAAAATGCCTTTGAGATTATTTCACTCAGACCTTTACTTTACAGATGAGATATTAAGTGACTTTTTTCTAAGGCTGCAGTAGCAACATCGTTCTCTTGATATAAGAGAATCAAACAGCCTTTCTACCATATTGAAGCTTCATTTTTCACTTCGTATTGTTTTCTTTCCTTATGGTGTGAAGTAGCTGCTAACCCTACAGTAAGGTGGAAATCAGACTCACCAACCAGGCTTGTGTCTAAAAAGTTGAAAATTTGAAAATAATTCATTTGGGGCAATTCTTTTTTTCTTGAGATGTACTGACTCTGGAACTAGGCAATCGTGTCATCACACCCTTTCTCTGTTACTAATTATATAATGTTGGGCAAATCATATGATCTCCCTGGGTCACAGGATCAGATGGTCTCTAATGACATTTTCAGCTTTAAGAGTATAATCACTATTATCTTGTGACATATCAGCACATTTAGACCCTTGTTTCTTGTTGTGCAGTTGTGTTCTGACTCATCGTGACCTCATTTGGGTTTCCTTAGCAGAGATACTGGAGTGCTTTGACATTTCCTTCTCCAGTTCATTTTACAAATGAAAAAAAAATTGAGGCAAACAGGGTTAAGTGACTTACCCAGGGTCACACAGCTAATGTCTAAGGGCAGATTTGAATTCAGGAAGATGAGTCTTCCTGACTCGAAGCCCAGCCCTCTGTCCACTGCACCATCTAGCTGCCATTTAGCGCCTTCAGAGAATGCTATTCAAAACCACAGTGCTTTGTTCCTTGCCCAAATGGTGAGTGGGTGTGCTTTAGATTCATACCGTGTCTGCATAATTGTTACAAGCAAAAAATAAACATTTCATAGTAAAATTGTTTTGTGACTTAAAGACGAGCATTTGGACAGTCGGTATACCTTGCAGTTGATCTGTTTGTTAAAGACAATTATAAATACAAGTTTGGTACCTTTTGTTTTCCTTGTAGTAGTAGTGTAACAGCAAGCACCCTAGCATGCCTAGGGCAGCTACTAGCACAGGTTCTTAGATCTGCTTTTCTAAAGGAAAGCAACTCAAAATGGGTTAACAATCTTACTTTAATCAAACATATCAGTTACCTAGTTCAGG